>RYFJ01000920.1:0-352226 GCA_003991445.1 Oryza meyeriana var. granulata | reverse complement strand
TCACATGGTTCAGATAAGCATTAGTGGTTTTCTGGGCAGGGGTGACGCTACACGGGGGGGGTGATGTGAGGAAATTCTGGGTTGAAGTCTTCTGTAGGCTTGCTGGGCTTGGCCGGGGTCCACTGAAAGGTGTCCGCCTTTTTGAGGAGCTTGAAAGAAGGGCATGCCCCCGTTCGCCAGCAGGTGTTGACAGTCGGGAGAGGCTAAACCGACTGAGTGCCGCCATGCAGCCTGTCAGTCTCTGGATTGTCTTTGAGGTTGGTTCGTCGGGGTGCCATGTTCTTGATGGCGTTGACTTTCTCCGGGTTAGCCTCGATGAGCCGGTGCCGCGGTGCGAGATGATGAAGCCGAGTAACTTCACCAGACGGCACCGACAGTCCGAAGGTGCACTTTCCGGGTTCAACTTCATCTTGAATCTTCGAAGGTTTTGGAGGAAGGTTTCTTCAAGTCGGCAATGAGGGTCTTGTCTGGATTTAGACTTGATCACGCCACATCGTCGACGTAGGCTTCCACGTTGCGCCCGATCTGAGTGTGCAGACACCGCTGAATAGCCCTTTGGTAGGTTGCGCCTGCGTTTTTCAGACCGAACGGCATTTGTGATATAGCAATACGCTCCAAACGGCGTGATGAAAGATGTTTTTAAACAGTCTTGTTCCCTCAAGCTAATTTGATGATATCCCGAATAACAGTCGAGAAAAACTGAGTAGTCGCACCCGCGCCGTTGCGAGTCAACCCCACTGATCTATCCTAGGAAGACCTAAATGGGTCCTTGGGGCACGCTTTGTTGAGGTACGGTGTAGTCGACGCACATGCGCCATTTACCGTTTTTCTTTCCGGACCAGGACTAGGGTCTGGCCAGCCAGTCCGGGTGGTAGACTTCCTTTGATGAAGCGGCTGCGAGAGCTTGGTGATTTCCTCCCGGATAGCATCCTTGCGGTCTTGAGTGAAGCGCCGCATGAGCCGTTGTTTGACCGGCTTGGCGTCTGGCATGTTTACGTGTAGGGCATGCTCGATCAAAACCTCCCCTTGTGTACGCCCCGGCTATGTCGGACGGTTTCCACGCGAAGATATCGCCTTTGTTGGCTTGGAGGAAGGTGACGAGCGCGTCTTCCTATTGTGGGTCGAGTCCGTCCGACTAAGGCAGTCTTAGGAGGAGGGGTCGGAAGGGTCCAGGGGGATCTTCTTCAAGTGCTCAGAGTCCGCTGAAATTCCGACTTCGCTGCTTTTTTCGCCGGAACTGGATCTTGAAAATCGACTTCAGATGTAGCGGCTTGCCGGATGCTGTCGCGCCCTTAGACTGCCGCTTCTTTGAGGATTTGAGCCCAGCTCGCAAGCTCTCCTTGTCTGCAGGTGAAGGCTTGCTAGCGTCGCTGCGGAGGGAGAGGACTCCTGCTGCCCGGGCATCTTCAGCACCATGTATGTTGTGTAGTGCGGTACTCGTCCAAGTGAATTCGGTGGCGAGGGCCGTCGTCCGAGTATCGCGTGATACGCACCCGGTCTCGAAGTCGGCGACCTCGAAGGAGATGTTTTCTGTAGGGCGAAGTTGTCCCGCGTGCCGAAGGTCACCGGCAAGGTTATATCTGCCCGAGTGGGGTTTGACGACAAGCCCGGGATTATCCCATGGAAGGGCTGCGGTGCTCGCCGTAGTTCTGAAACGAGGAATTCTCATTTCGTCCAAAGTCTTGGCGAATAGGATGTTGAGCGCACTGCCGTGTCGTCGATGGAGGCCTTTTCTTCAGCCTAATATTTTTGACGATCGATCTATAGGACGAGTGGGTATATCGTCCCGGGTGGAAACCCGATTCTGGGTGATCCGCGCGACTTTGAAGGTGATAGCCATTTCAATGACCATCGGGCAACGCAGGTATTGGGGGGTATCCGTTGTGGGAGACCGCGTTAATATCGAGCCCCGCGCTGATAGCTTTCTGGCTTGCGCTTGATTCGTACGCGAAGCAGTGGCCCCCCGAAGATGTGGTTGAGTTCGGCTTTGGGGGTCCTGGAAGTCATCAGCCGGACCCGAGTCTGGCTTGTCCTTGTCCTTGTCGGCGCAGATGATGAAAGCGCTGCTCGGCAGGCAAACTTCTTGAGCATGTGGCAGTCTTTGGCCGCGTGCGGCCCTTGGGGTGAAAGGGGCAAGGCCCGCTCATGACTTTCTGGTAGTCGTGTTCCGCTGGGGCCGCGACCGACTGCGCTCCATGTTAGCCACCTCGTTGTCTGACTTCCGCTTGCGGCTGCCAGGCTTGTTCTGAGGCGGCTCGTTGTCGGCTTTTGCCCTGTTGTCTTTTTTGTCGGGGCTCCTTCTTCTCGTCGAAGGCCTCTGCGAACGGCTTCAGCTGAGTCGGCGTATTTGTTGGGCCATGTGAAGAGAGTCCGGACAGTAGATGGTTGGCTTCCGAGTGAACTTCGCGATGAGCGGGGCGTCTTTACTCCCTTGCGGAAGGCGGCGATGATGACCTCGTCTTTGATGCCTTGGGATTTGATGCGCTTCTCGGAAACCTTTTGATGAATTCCCGTAGAGACTCGTTCTTTTTCTGATGCAGTTGGTAGAGGTCGTGCTCGGAAGCCGGTCTCTCGTAGGTCCCCTGGAAGTTAGCGATGAACCCGCTCCCTGAGTTGTCCCCAGGAACGATCGACCGCCTTGGGAGGCCTGTCAGCCATGTCCTCGCCCAGTCGGATAACGCGACTGGGAGGTAGTTAGCCATGGCTCTGCTGTCGCCCCAGCAAGCTTGAACTGCTAGGACGTAAACGGTGAGCAGGACTCTGGGTTGGTCTTGGCCCGTCGTACTTTTCCAATTCCGGTAGGCTTAAAGCCGACTGGCCATCGGACGTCCCTGTAACTCCCGAGTAAAGGCTGGAATGCCGTTCATTATCGTGAGGACTTGGGCTTTGGTTTTGGCGGTGTAGCCGCTCGTAATGGAGACCGAAGCGCTCGTGTTCATCCTCCAGCCGGCGGCGTTCGTCTTCTTCGCGTTCCTTCGCGCGCGGGCCCTTAGGGTGTGCGAAGATCGCGTTGTAACCGCAATCGGAGGTCTTGATTGGGTCGGCGGTCGTATTGGTGACGCCGCCGGTTGTCGTAGTTGGTATTGCCGAGTGTGTTTGGCGGGATTCTTCATGCTGCCGGGTGGAGCCGGCTGCCTGTCGTCGTGCTGATGCAGATGACTCCGCCGCCGGAGAGCCCGTTCGACGGGTTGGTATGTGGAGTGTTGCCTGACTGTTCTGCTGCTGGCAGGCGGCAGCAGTAATCATCGCCTTGATCTTGGCGATGGTTGGTGTGGCCTGATGGTCCGGCCCAAACTGGAGCGTGTCCAGCAGAGTTGCGGCGGCCACGACGTTCTGTTGTGGCGTGACGAAGACGTCGTGGTCGCCGACTTTGGTTTGGGAAGATCTGCTGCTGGGCGGCTCGCCCAGCCTGTCGAAGCCCGTCATTGCGAGCTTGTCGGCTGGCCTCCTCTTGTTGTTGTAGTCGGCGCGCCTCCTCTTGCTGCTCCTCTTGCAGTCGGCGCACCTCGGAAGGTGGCGTTGAAGCCATGAAGATCTCGCGGGGGAGGAGGAAGCTTGCCAAGGTGGAGTCCGAGTTGGTGCTCGAACCGCCATCTGACTTAGTGTCGGACTCCGAGTAGTTTATCGGAGTTAGGATGACTCCGACCTCCCTAGATCCAATCTGAAACAGTTCATGACCGTGTCCAAACTGAATCGCTGGGGGTCGAGTCCGCTGCGCGGGTTGTAGATGCACAGCGTCACCGAATCCGTACGGGAGATTGACGATCTCTCCCCCTCTCGGCCTAACCCGCGCTGGCTCAAGGCCTAGCGCGAGTCGGACGCCGAAGGAGAGAGTTGTCCCGATGTCCGGCGATGTGAGGGACTGTCGTAGTAGATCGTCGAAGGAGATGGCGACGTCCCTAGGGCCAACTGGCGCAACGCCGGCTAGGTCCTCAGCTGGCAAGATCGGATCTGCCTCAGCCAAGGAAAGGTTGCCGAGTTGATCGGCGACGAAATCAAGGCTCCCGAAGGTGATGGCGTCTCCGTTGGAGAACTTGTCGCCCTTGACTCCGTTGATGGGATCCATCGAATCTGTTGATGAAGAACTCACCGGTCCCCTACCTGGCGCGCCAACTGTCGATGCTTTACACCGGCAATAATACTATGGGGGTACTCGGCGACCTGGAATTCGGTGGATTGCAGAGGAACACGAGGGAATTATACTGGTTCAGGCCCTCAATGTGAGGTAATACCCTACGTCCAGTTGAGGTGTTATTCCTCTGAGGTGGATTTGTGATCAATGATCTGGGTGTGCCCTCATGGGGCGCCCTGCCTCCCTTTATATACTAGGGGACAGGGGTACATGGTAAGGATCCCAGTCGGATACGACCAAGGGATTTCCTTATTAGAGATAGAATCCTATCCGACTAAGGCTATGCTTCCTTATCGTATAAGGCACAGCCTGCCGGGTGCTATCTTATCTCTAATTACATGATCTGGCCCATCCTCTATCCGAGTGGCCCATGTGCTTGCAGTGAGGTACCCGGGGCCCATGGCTCCCACAGTGATGTAGGAGTAGACTTGGGTAAGGTCTTGGTTTGGTCTCCAATCAACTTCTTTGATCATCCATGCGTTCCTTGTGCTCGGTCTCTTTCCCTTCACCCAAGCAAGTATCTCTGCAAACGAGAACACACAAAACTCATGGTGCAGTAACGGCTGTTCAAATATATAACACGTAAATCTTACGTAGAAAGCATGCACTTTTGGTTGATGAATACATAAGGTAGCTATGGTCATATCCGAGCTAGTGATGTCCTCATCATCCTCCCCTTCTTGATTAGAAACCGTCCGCGGTTTCACCTTGTCATTAAGCCTGACAAACATATCTTTATCTTTCACAACATAGGGTGAGGTACTGTTGTGCATATGGTTGGATTCTGAAATTTTTAAACATAGAGAGCACTTTGTAGTGTCGTGCAGCTCACAACATTCCACTTCTTGCAAACCAACTTGCAACTCATTTAAACAACTAGAGGAACTAGATAGAGAATTATTTATACTTATGCGGTCCTCTAGACAAGGCATGTCATTATGAAAAGGAGGTATATTAAAATTCGAACAAATGTATACTCTATGCACATTATATTCTCCTTTATTATCATAATTGCCAATAACATGAAAAATCACATGAGAAGGACATGGCAAATCAGATCTAGCAAATAATTTCTTCTCTAAACAATTGAGTGGACAAAGATCATCAAATTGAATATAGCCCCAAGTATTTAAAAAAGATAGCAATCTAAGTTCTTCATTCTCGCTAGCAATGTAAACAACATGTCTAAAATTAGCACATGGTGGTTCAACAATATTATTAACATGTTCATTCACTAGTTATGGTATGGATATAAGTGAAGCATTGCACAACTCTTCTTTATCATAAGAAATAGGAACCAAATCATCGTGTGACAAAGGTAATTTAACACAGATTCCACTGGTGATTGCTCTAAACTAACATGATTAGTGGACATATATAGCACATCAGAATTGTCCATACCTTGAGTGAATGTAGCACCATTTCTGTTACCTTTGTTCTCATTTTCAAAAAACTGTAGGTGCACTCTTAATTAAACCATCTTGAAACATGCATAGAACAACAGGTGGATCTTCTTTCTCTATGTCTTTCTTCTTTTCCTCATTACCTTGGCTCTTCTCAGATACCTGCAAAATGTCAGTGCCCAAAGCAATACGTTCGTTTTGTAATAACTCAGGTTTAGGTGAAGGCATCAAAACATTAGTATTATTATATTTATTTCTCAAAACCTCATGGTTTTTAATCTTTTCCCTCTCAAGATCATCATTCAAAATTTCAGCAGGGGACATAGGTAGCAACTAAATTTCTTGCCATTATGTGTGAAAGTGTACGTGTTGGTTCTACCATGGTGCACAACATCTCTATCATATTCCCAAGGTCTACCCAAAAGTAGAGAACATGCTTGCATTGGAACAACATTGAATATGGCACTATCATGATAATTGCCTACTGAAAACTCCACTTTCACAATTTTACTTACCTTCAACTTACCGCAAGAATTGAACCACTGGATGTAATAAGGCCATGGATGTGGTTGTGTAGGCAAACCAAGCTTCTCAACCAAATCAGAACTAGCAAGATTGCTACAGCTCCCACTATCAATGACAACACGGCATGCCTTATTATTGACCACAAACCTGGATTGGAACAAGTTATGGCACTGATTTTACTCCGCCTTCTCCATTTGAGCACTTAGCACTCGTTGTGCTATAACGCTCAAGTACTTGCTTGTATCAGTAGCACCTATTTGCTCCACACCATCATCGCTGTGGTCTTCATCTCCTATTTGGTTAGTGGCATCTACTAATTCTTCTTCAACATCACTAGCACTAGTGTAGCCACCATCATCTGTAGCAATGAGAACTCTCTGGTTCGGGCAATCACGTTGCACATGCCCCATCCCTTTGCACTTGAAGCATTGGATATCTCTTGTTCGCCCCGTGGAAGCAACCGATGATGCACTTTTTGCGGGTGCCTGCGAACAAACAGATTTGCTCACCTCGGTAGCACGGGATGTTGGCGCCGATGCCTCTACTCGCGCCTGATTGGTGGAGGGTGTAGAAGTCCAAACAGTGGTGGGGGTACTTTTTCGGGGCCCAAAGGGAGGCCTCGATGTAGACGTGATGCCCCAATTGTTCCCTTTCATTGGTTGCCTTCTCTGCAATTCTTGTTTAGCTAACATAGCTAGATGGAATGAATTGTATTCTTTATAGACAATTATGTTCTGAATTTCACGTCTCAATCCCCCATAGAACCGATCCATCTTATCCTCCTCATCCTCCTGTACCTCACAACGCAACATGCCCATTTGTAGATCCTAAAAGTATTCTTCTATAGATTTATCACCTTGGTCTAAGCGTTGTAACTTTTTTCGCAAATCTCGTTTGAAGGATGGAGGAATAAATCTACCCCGCATAGCTCGCTTTAGTCTATCCCATGTGTTAGGTTCTAGGCCAGATTTAACTAGCTCACTCCACCAAATAATAGCAAAGTCCTTGAACTCACTAGTTGGTTGACTAACCCTATGAATTTCAGGAACTAGATGAGAATTAAATTTCTGCTCTACTGTCATCTCCCAATCTAAATAAGCCTTAGGGTCATATTTTCCAGAAAGAGAAGGCAAGGTAAATTTGACTTTAGCAATAGGATCATCATTACCTTGCCCTTGGTGGCGATTACCTCCCATACCTTGCCAGTTGAATCGCAGCCATTATCGTAGGTGCTCGTCATGAAATGCAGTGCATGCATCACTATTGTTGGCTTCCTCTTCTTCATTACCTCCATCATCATCAACAAGTGGTGGTGTTGGCTGATGGTTTGCCGCCAACTGCTTGATGCTATTAGTGAGAGTGGTAATGCTCCCCACTATAGCCTAGAGGTCTTCCTGCATAGCATTCTTGGCAGCTACATTTTCCTCAATCTTCTGATTTAGCTTAGTGATCTCCTCTTTTGATGCACAATCAGCAAAATCATTCACCTCACCTGCCATGGTTAGTAGAAAATAGGAAACAAACAGCACAAAAGTATGATCCCTATCAACTACTAGGCACTAGAACACACTCTCAAGTGTCTTACCTTACTCTTACAAAAATCTTACCAATTGAAGCAGGCGGTACGACTTGGAGAGGTGGGATGTTTGACGATGGCAGGGGTGAGATTGCGAGGATCAACCTGTACTGACCAGAAGTGTGTGGATCTCAGAACGCAGTGTATTATAGCAAGGGTTAGTAAAATTCAATAACAGAATAGCAAAGCTAAATAAGTGTCCCAAATACTTGTAGCAGTCGCTAGCCGAGACACTGTCGATGTTTTACATCGGCAATATGAATATAGGGCTACTCGTTGGATCGAAACTCGGTGGATTGCAAAGGAACACGGGGAGATTTATACTGGTTCAGGCCCTCGATGTGAGGTAATACCCTACGTCCAGTTGTGGTGTATTCCTTTGAGGATGTATGTTCTCTTCTATGAGCTTATGATGTCTTCTGCCCTCAGGGGCCGCCCTGCCTCCCTTTATATACTAGGGGACAGGGGTACAAGGTAGGAGTCCCAGCCGGATTATAGCCAAGGGATATCCTCTTAGAGATATAATTTACCTGACTAGGACTATATATTCCTTATTGTGCAAGACAATGTTTGCCGGGTTCTACCATATCTCTAATTACAAGGCTAGGCCCATCCTTTGTCCGAGTGGTCCATATGTTTGTCATGAGGTACTCGGGGCCCATAGCCTCCACAGCTGCCCCTGAGACCTTCATAGTTGAGTCATAGCTGACAACGAGTGCTCATCCTCCACGGTGAAGTTTGCTCGAGTGCATTGCTCCCGAGTACTCTTTGTCTGAGTGCTTCTTCTTCCCGAGTCCTGCTTCATGTCAGCTGGCAACGAGGCTATGAAGGGCTCCATGTAGATGTATGAATAATGTGCGCCGAATAGGCGCACCTATTAGGTGTAGCCCCCGACTTTGTGCTTAATTATGAAAACAATTAAACATAAATTTAAAGATTTTTAACCTTGTAGTTTTTCCCGAGTAGTATACTACTGGTATATGAGACTCTTCGGTATCATGTCAACCGAAAATAATTTATAGTCTTTGCCGAGTAGCATGCCACTCGTATATGGGACTCTTCGGCTTCATGTCAGCTGGAAAAGGTGTTTTATAGTCTTTTCGAGTAGTGCACTACTCGAAAATTAGACTCTTCAGCGTCATGTCGGCTAGAAAAAAGGTTTATAGTCTTTCCTGAGTGGCGTCCCACTTGGAAGTTAGACTCTTCAGTGTCATGTCGGCTGGAAAAATATTTGCTCATGGCAAATGTTGGCCAAGCATGTAGGCCGAGTACCACTTTATGAAATTTAATCCATTATGTGGTCAGGTGTACTTGAGAGATACCTGCGCCTCCAATTTTAATGGAAACCAGCTTGTGATCCTTATAAGGATATATCCTCAATACTTGGTGGATAATACAGATACCCGAACACATGTGTTTAGCAATTAGGCCTTCATGAAGCATATCTAATTATCTCATCGGTTCCTGTTGGTAGCACTAGCACCGTGATTTTAACACAGCCCGCGAGCGGCCCAAGTTGAGCGTGCTACTGTAGAAACTCATATCTTGGTGGCCTACTACCGAATAAGCCGGCCTAAACTGACCTACCCAGCATAGCCCTATAAAAGTAGCATCCATCGCATGTCAGGATGAGTACTCCATCGTCGATAACCTCAATCAGCCAGAGAAATCCTTGTCCGCAAGCCTTTCTGACTTATGTTCTGGATGTAGCATGGTTGCCACAGATGCCTAAGTAGGTATATCATAGGATCTGCTTGCCCTCCTCAGGTGTGACACAGTGCATGAGAACTTCGGATGCGCTTTGATGACATAGGTCTTCTATAACTTTGGTAAAGCCGGATAAGGTACCCGAACCTTGCATTAGCATAGGATTCGGCTGGCGACCCTTATGGGGCTTACCCTACCCAATAGAGTTATGGCCAAATAAGGTACCCGAATCTCGTAGGATTTGGCTGGCGACCCTCGTGGGGCGTGCCCGACCTGGCAAAATTGTGGACGAATAAGGTACCCGAATCTCGTAGGATTTGGCTTGCGACCCTCGAGGGGGCGTACCTTACCCAACCGGGTGATATCTGAGCTCTGACTAGCGCCAGAGGTCAGTTAATAGTGGAATAAGGTACCCGAACCTTGTGTTAGCATAGGATTTGGCTGGCGACCCTCATGGGGCGTACCTCACCTAGCCAAGTGGTATACGAGCCCCGACTAGTGCCGGAGGTCGGTTGTTAGCTCACATGGAGCGTAGCCGGGGAAGATGATGTCCCGATTGGCGCAAGTACTCGGTCAATAGCCCTCATGGAGCATTCCGAGCATATCTTGGCAAAATGGTCCAGCCCCCGAGAGTAGGAGATAGGCTCGCAACCCTAAGTTCTTGTCACGCGTATCCGGAGCTGGCCTTGCACTATAAAGATATTAGATGAGTAGCATATGATGATGAATACAATCACTTGAATAAAATGTATTTTACAATATATGTAAATATGAGTTCTTCCTCTTATTGATATTAATTTCCCCGAGTAGTTGACTCCTTACGTTTAAGTACTCTGCTCGACTAATCATAGCCCCCTAGCGTTGGGAGTTGGCTCATGGCTCTTTCCCAGACACGCGTTTGGGTGACTTGAGTTCGTCTTTCATGGAGCAAAGTTTCACGGATCGGAATTTATGCTACTCGAGTACTTTTGCAATCATTTAAGAGCAAAAATAGAAAAAAAAGTGTAGCTTGTACACCTATTAGGTGTAAGTAGCTGCGGTATTGGAGAGGCCGAGTGAAGAAATATTTATTAGGAAGCGACTTAGCTATTCGGTATTTCAGAGTGGGGATGCCATCCTTGTGTTTTGGCTTTTGAGACCCCGAGCATGTCACTTGTTGTTCTGATAATCTTCAGTTGTAGAAGGTCGAAGACGGTTGTGACCAACTGCCACAATGAAGCCATCCGACTTGCATTTGCGATTCCGAGCTTTAGTCGGGACCGTGTCGTCGGTGTCCTTCCGCTTTTTCTGTCAGGATGCATTTTTGTCATCGAGGGCCTCAGCAACAGCATCGGCAGAGTCGGCGTACTTGTTCGCCATGTCGAATAGAGCCTTGACAGAATTGGGAGGCTTCCGAGTGAATTTAGCGATGAACGAGGTGTCTTTGACTCCTTTTTGAAAGGCGGCGATGACGACCTCGTTCTTGATCTTTGGGATAGAATTTTTCTTCTCAGAGAACCACTTGATGAAGTCACAAAGAGACTCGTTCTTTCTTTGATGCAACTGATATAGGTCGTGCTCGGAAGATGGCCTCTCGTACGTCCCCTAGAAGTTGGTGATGAAGCGTTCCCGGAGCTCTCCCCAGGAGCCGATTGATTGCTTGGGAAGTCCTGTTAGCCATGTCCTCACCGAGTTGGCTAGAACGACTGGGAGGTAGTTAGCCATGGCCTTGTGATCTCCTCCAGCTGCTCGGATTGCTAGAGTGTAGACTGAGCCAAGACTCGGGATTGGTCTTCCCGTTGTATTTTTCAATTCCAGTCGGCCTGAAACCTGGTGGCCAGTCGACTTATTGTAGCTCCGGGGTGAAGGCTGGTACTCCTTCATCTGCGGGAGGGCTCCGGCTCTGAATACGACGGTGAAACCGCTCGTGGTGAAGGCCAAAGCGCTCATTCTCATCTTCCAGTCGACGTTGCTCATCTTCCTCTCATTCGCAGCACCGAGCGTTGATGTCCTACCGAAGGTCACGCCATAGTTGGCCTCGGAGATCCTGGTGGTCCTGACGGTCGTCTGGATGTCGACGCCACCGGGCATTATTGTGGTTGCCGAGTGACGTGTGACGTGAATCCATGTGCAGCCGACTAGAACCGGCTGCTCGGCGTCGTGTTGAGGCAGATGAGATCGCCGCTGGAGAAGCTGACCTGTTGGTCGGTATGAGAGTGTTGCCCAACTGTTGGCGTTGCTGGCCTGCAGCAGCAGTGATCATGGCTTTTATCCTTGCTATAGTCAGGGTGGCCGTATGATCAGGCCCAAATTGGAGTGTGTCCAACAGAGTTGTAGTGGCCACGATGTTCTGTTGAGGCGTGACGAAGACGTCGTGGTCACTGAGTCAAGTTTGGAGGATTTGTTGCTGAGCGGTTCACCCAGTTACGTAGCTCGTTGTTGCGAGCGTCGCGTTCGACCTCCTCTTGCTGTTGTTGTCAGCGGGCCTCCTCCTCTTGTTGCTCTTGTAGTCGGCGCACCTCCTGCGGGGGAGTTGAGGCCATGAAGATCTCGCGGGGCAGAAGGGGGCTTGCCAAGCTGTAGTCCAAACTGGTGTCCGAACTGCTATCCGACTTGGAGTCGGAATCCGAATAGTTGATTAGAGTAAGGATGACTCCGACCTCCCTGGATCCAATCTGGAGTAGCTCTGGGCCATGTCCAAACTAAATCGTAGGGGATTGGGTCTGCCGCGTGGGATGCAGATCCACAGCACTGCCGAGTCTGCACGGGAGATTGACGATCTCTCCCGTTCCTAGCCCAACCCAAGCTGGCTTGAGGCCTAGCACAAGTCGGACACCGAAGGAGAGAGTTGTCCCGAGACCCGGGCAGGTGGTAGATCACCGCAGCAAATCAACGAGGGTGGTTGCAGCGTCTTGTGGGCCGACTGGCGTGGAGTCAGCTAGTTCCTCGGCCGGTTGGATCGAGTCTGCATCGGCCAAGGTGAGATTGCCAATCTGGTCGGCGATGAAGTCAAAGCTTTTGAAAGTTATTGTGTCTCCAGGGGAGAATTTGCCGCCATCGACTCCGGTTGTTGGATCCATCGAGCTTGAGGTTGATCTCACAGAAGCCCCTACCTGGCGCACCAACTGTCGATGTTTTACACCGGCAATATGAATATAGGGCTACTCTTTGGATCGAAACTCGGTGGATTGCAAAGGAACACGGGAAGATTTATATTGGTTTAGGCCCTCGATGTGATGTAATACCCTATGTCCAGTTGTGGTGTATTCCTTTGAGGATGTATGTTCGCTTCTATGAGCTTATGATGTCTTCTACCCTCAGGGGGTGCCCTGCCTCCCCTTATATACTAGGGGACAGGGGTACAAGGTAGGAGTCCCAGCTGGATTATAGCCAAGGGATATCCTCTTAGAGATTTAATTTACCCGACTAGGACTATATATTCCTTATTGTGCAAGACAATGTTTGCTGGGTTCTACCATATCTCTAATTACAAGGTTAGGCCCATTCTCTATCCGAGTGGCTCATATGCTTGTCATGAGGTACCCGGGGCCCATGGCCTCCACAGACACATTCCTAGAACCAGCCTAACAAGCGAGAGTAAGAAACAAAGGACTTAAGACAGCTCTCTCTCACCAAGTCTCTCAAATATCTCAAAAGATCAGCAAGACTGCTCATTGAAAATAGCTCTCTCTCAGCAAGTCTGCACACTTCTTTTGTTCCCTTTTGCTTATCACTTTTTTTACTTGATCTCTCTTTTTTTTCTTTCCTTTCTTTTGATATATTTGTTTTCTCAACTAGGAACTCAAAAACAGCAAAACCTCAGGAAGGAGCAGCTCAAGCCGATGTAAGATGTGGCCTGGAGAGATTTGTGAGCGTGCTTGTGGAGGCCATGGGCCCCGAGTACCTCATGACAAGCATATAGGCCACTCGGATAGAGGATGGGCCTAGCCTTGTAATTAGAGATATGATAGAACCCGACAGACTTTGCCTTGTACAATAAGGAATATACAGTTCTAGTCGGGTAGGTTATATCTCTAAGAGAAAATCCCTTGGCTGTAATCCGTCTGGGACTCCTACCTTGTACCCCTGTCCCCCAGTATATAAGGGGAGGCGCTCCCTGAGGGTAGAACAACACACGAGCTCATAGAAGCAAACACATATCCTCAAAAGAATACACCACAACTGGACGTAGGGTGTTACCTCACATCGAGGGCCTAAACCAGTATAAACCTTCCCATGTTCCTTTGCAATCCACTGAGTTTCGATCTCCTGAGTAGCCCTATAATCATATTGCCGGTGTAAAACATTGACAGTTGGCGCGCCAGGTAGGGGCTTCGGTGAGATCTACATCTACAAGCTCCATGAATTCAGCAACCGGAGTCGACGGCGGCAAATTCTCCCCCGGAGATACAATCTCATTCAGAAGCCTCGACTTTGTCGTTGACATGTTCGGCAATCTCACCTTGGCCGACGTAGACCTGATCTAACCGGCCAAGGAACCAGCCAACTCCGTGCCAGTCAGCCCACAAGACGCTACAGCCACCCTCGTCGATTTGCTACGATAATCTATCACCTGCTCAGGTCTCGGGACAACTCTCTCCTTCAGTGTCCGACTCGTGCTTGGCCTCGAGCCGGCCCGGGTCGGGCTAGGAGGGGGAGAGATCATCAATCTCCCTTGTAGACTCGGCAACGCCGTGGATCTACATCCCACGCGGCAGACCCGATCCCCTATGGTTCAGTTTGGACATGGCCCAGAGCCGCTCCAGATTGGATCTAGGGAGGTCAGAGTCGTCCTTACTCCGATCAACTACTCGGATTCCGACTCCAAGTAGGACAACGGTTCGAACACTAGTTCGGACACCAGTCTGGCAAGTTTTCTTCTGCCCTGAGAAATCTTCATGGCATCAACCCCTCTGCCGAAGGTGCGCCGAGTACAACAGGAGCAAGAAGAGGAGGCCCGCTGACTGCGGAAATAGGAGGAAGCCGAACGCGAGGCTCGCAACGATGAGCTATGCAGGGCTAGGCAAACCGCTCAGCAACAAATCCTCCAGACTAGAGTCAGCGACCACGACATCTTCATCACACCACAATAGAACGTCGTGGCCGCTGCAACCCTGCTAGACACACTTCAGCTCAGGCATGATCATTAGGCCACCCCGACGATAGCAAGGATAAAAGTCATGATCACCGCTGCTGCATGCTAGCAGCGCCAATAGTCGGGCAATACCCTCACACCGACCAGTCGGTCGGCTTCCCCAATGGCAGTCTCATCTACCTCAAAGCGACACCGAGCGGCCGGCTCTAGTCGGCTGCACACGGAGTCATGCCAAACGTCACTCAACAACCCCAACAACAACCAGCAGCGTTGAAGTGACCGTCGGGACAATCAGGATCTTCGAGGCCAACTACGGCGTGACCTTTGGTAGGACATCAACGCTCGGCGCCGCGAACAAGAGGAAGATGGGCAACGTTGACTAGAAGACGAGAACAAGCACTTCGGCCTCCACCATGAGCGGTTTCACCGCCGTATTCAGAGTCGGAGCCCTCATGAAGATGAAGGAGTACCGGCCTTCACCCAGGAGCTACAATAGGTCAATTGGCCGTCGGGTTTCAAGCCTATGGGAATCGAAAAATACGACGGCAAGACCAATCCTGAGTCCTGGCTCACGGTTTACACCCTGGCAATCCGAGCAGCTGGAGGAAATCACAAAACCATGGCTAACTACCTCCCGGTCGCTTTAGCCGACTCAGCGAGGACATGGCTAACAGGACTTCCTAAGAGATCAATCGGCTCCTAAGGAGAACTTCGGGAACGCTTCATCACCAACTTCCAGGGAACATACGAGAGGCCATCTTCTGAGCACGATCTGTATCAGTTGCATCAAAGGAAGAACGACTCTGTTCGTGACTTCATCAAGAGGTTCTCTGAGAAGAAGAATTCTATCCTAAAGATCAAGGACGAGGTTGGCATCGCTGCTTTTGAAAAGGAGTCAAAGACACCTCGTTCATCGCTAAATTCACTCGGAAGCCTACTAGCTCTGCCAAGCCTCTATTCGACATGGCAAACAAGTATGCCGACTTGGCCGACGCTGTTGCTGAGGCCCTCGATGACAAAAAGGCATCCTGACAGAAGAAGCGGAAGGACACCGATGACGTGACCCCGACTAAGGTTGGAAACCGCAAAAGCAAGTCGGACGGCTTCATTGTGGTAGTCGGTCACAACAGTCTTCGACTTTCAACAACTGAAGATTATCAGAGGGACAAATGACATGTTCGGGGGCTCACAAGCTCGACTGCAAGGATGGCATCCCCACTCCCAAATACCGAACAACTAAGTCACTTTTTGATAAATATTTCCTCACTTGGCCTCACCAATGCCGTAGCCGCTTACACCTAATAGGTGTACAAGCTGCACTTTTTTCTGTTTTTGCTCTTAAATGATTGCAAAAGTACTCGAGTAGCACAAATTCCAATCCGTGAAACTTTGCTCCATGAAAGACGAACTCAAGTCACCCAAAACGCGTGTCTGGGAAAGAGTCGTGAGCCAACTCCAGATGCTAGGGGGCTATGACTAGTCGGGCAGAGTGCTTAAACGTAAGGGATCAACTACTCGGGAAAATTAATATCAATAAGAGGAAGAACACGTATTTACATATATTGTAAAATACATAAATTTTCTTTGGGTGATTGTTTTGATCATCAGATGCTACTCATTAGATATGTTTATAATGCAGGACCAGTTCCGGATATGCATAACAGGAACTCAGGGCTATGAGCCTATCTCCTATGCTCGGGGGCTGGACCAATTTGCCAAGATACGCTCGAAATGCTCCATGAGGGCTACTGACCGAGTACTTGCGCTAGTTGGGACGTCATCTTCCCCGGCTACGCTCAATGTGAGCTAACAACCAACCTCTGACCCCAGTCGGAGCTCAGGTATCACTCTGCTGAGTGAGGTACGCCCCATGAGGGTCGCCAGCTGAATCATATGCTAATGCGAGATTTGGGTACCTTATTCGGCTAATATAACCGACCTCTGGCGCCAGTCGGGGCTCGTGTATTACTCGGCTAGGTAGGGTACACCCCATGAGGGTCACCAGCCGAATCCTATGTTGATGCTAGGTTCGGGTACCTTATTTGGTCACAACTCTGTTGGGTAGGGTACGCCCCATGAGGGTCGCCAGCCGAATCCTATGCTAATGCAAGGTTCGGGTACCTTATCCGGCTTTACCAAAGTTAGAGAAGACCTGTATCGTCAAAGCGCATCTGGAGTTCTCATGCACTACGTCACACCTGAGGAGGGCAAGTAGATTCTGCAATATACCTGCTCAGGCATCCGTGGCAACCATGCTGCATCCAAAACATAAGTCGAAAAGGCTTGCAGACAGGGATTCTTCTGGCTGATTGCGGTTACTAGCGCTGGAGTACTCATCCTGACATGCGATGGATGCTACTTTTATAGGGCTATGCTGGGTAGGTCGGTTTAGGCCGGCTTATTCGGTAGTAGGCCACAAGATATGAGTCTCTACAGTAGCACGCTCAATTTGGGCTGCTCGCAGGCTATGTTAAAATCACAGTGCTGGTGGTGCCAATAGAGATCGATCGAGTAATCAGATATGATTCATGAGAGCCATCTGCTAAACACATGTGTTCAGATATCTGTATTATTCACCAGGTATTGAGGATATATCCTTGTAAGGATCACAAGCTGGTCTTCATTAAAATTGGGGATGCAGGTATCTCTCAAGTACAGCTGACCACATATTGGATTAAAATTCATAAAGCGGTACTCGGCTTACATGCTTAGCCTACATTTGCCCTGAGCAAATATTTTTCCAGCTGACATGACGCTGAAGAGTCTAATTTCCGAGTGGGACGCCACTCAGGAAAGACTATAAATATCTTTTCCAACTGACATGAAGCTGAAGAGTCTCATATACGAGTAGCATGCTGCTCGGTAAAGACTATAAATTATTTTCGGTTGACATGATACCGAAGAGTCTCATGTACCAGTAGTATACTACTCGGGAAAGACTACAAGGTTAAAGATCTTTGACTTTATGTTTAATTGTTTTCACAATTAAGCACAAAGTCAGGGGCTACACCTAATAGGTGCACCTATTCAGCGCACACTATTCATACATCTACATGGAGCCCTTCATAGCCTCACTGCCAACTGACATGAAGCAGGACTCGAGAAGAAGAAGCACTCGGACAAAGAGTACTTGGGAGCAATGCACTCGGGCAATCTTCATCGTGGAGGATGAGCACTCGGCATCAGCTCTGACTCAACTATGAAGGTCTCAGGGGCTGCTGTGGATGCCATGGGCCCCGGGTACCTCATCACAAGCATATAGGCCACTTGGATAGAGGATGGGCCTAGCCTTGTAATTAGAGATATGATAGAACCCGACAGACTTTGCCTTGTACAATAAGGAATATACAGTCCTAGTCGGGTAGGTTATATCTCTAAGAGGAAATCTCTTGGCTGTAATCCAGCTGGGACTCCTACCTTGTACCCCTGTCCCCTAGTATATAAGGGGAGGCAGGGCGCTCCCTGAGGGCAGAACAACACACGAGCTCATAGAAGCAAACACATATCCTCAAAGGAATACACCACAACTGGACGTAGGGTATTACCTTACATCGAGGGCCTGAACCAGTATAAACCTTCCCGTGTTCCTTTACAATCCACCGAGTTTTGATCTGCTGAGTAGCCCTATAATCATATTGTCGGTGTAAAACATCGACAGTGCTTTAAAACTCGTGCTGGAACTTTGGGGCTCGAACTCTCAGCCTTGCCAGCCAAATTTCGCTATTTTAGATCAGCTAAACCCAACAAAGTGAAGGAGAAGCGGATGTAAAATTTTCTGTAGATGTCCGTAGATATAAAATTTGCTCGATTCCAAGTCCGTATGCAAAAGTTATAGCTGTTTTAAAAAAGGTAGTGCGAGCTAGGGTTTCGCGGTTCAACCCTGTTACTCCGGCTAGAGTATAAGTGCCAATAGGTCAAGCAGGGTTGACAAGGAGGCTAGCGATGCAGGGCGATTAACACAAGGTGGCTTGCGACCTATCTAAAAAGGCTTGCAAAAACGGGTTAAAAGCTCAAGGCAGCTTGCAGTTCGAAACCGAGTAGAACTCGATCTCTCAAGGCAGGCTCTCGCACAGCGCAACAGCTAGAACTAGAATCACGAACATGACTCTAAACCAGTGACCACTAACTTGACCTAGGACACAGACTCAACAAAGCGAAACTGAAACAAATTTTGCAAAGGCACAAAGGGGTTTGGACAGGGGATAAACCTAACACTACGAAGAACACGATTGTAATAAATTTTTGGGTTTTCTGGACTCTAGGTAAAAGAAACAAAGATGGATGGATAGGAATAGATAATACCTATCAGGCAACCTGTGCTCTAATACCACTTGATGTGAGACTAGGTGCCCGACCTTCCGATAGGTTCGATTTGGCGACGTGTGGACATTCATGTTTTGAGGCTTCCGATCAATAGATCGTCACCTCGCACTCACTACACCCGCGCGCCTTGTTGTTATCGGCCATGCTCTCACACAGTCGACCTAACCACGAAGGTTTTGCTCCTGCAAACAATTGAAGAAATTTGCAAGAAGAAAAAACACAACCTGAATTGCATATGAATGTTTAGCACACGAAGTTGGGGTTTTACAAACCGATCTAGATGTTGAAACTGCAATGGCAGAATAATCTAAGCAAAACCCGACTCTAAACGATGATGACTACTGAATATATATCAGTTGGGACGTCCTAGGGTTAACCCTAGAGGGCACACCCCTTGGGCTTAGCCCACGACACAATTACAAGGCCCAAGGCTCAAAATAGACTTGGATTGGAAGAGGTACGTGTCTTGTTTCGACAATTTTGGAAAGCTCAGGAGGAATTTTAATGTAGGACCAAAACCATCTGAAAGTAGACTCCATAAGCTTTCCAACAAGTACTCATGGGCCCCAAAAGTCCGTCTGGATCAGCGACTAGGTCCGTTTGAAGTTGATGCTATCAGGAGGCCCAAATCTGAATCGAAAATGTGTAGAACTTCATCTCTTGCCTTCTATGGACCAAAAGTGACATGGTGATGTTGGAGTTGACTTGGGTAAGGTCTTGGTTTGGTCCCCAATCAACTTCTTTGATCATCCATGCATTCCTTGCGCTTGGTCTCTTTTCCTTCACCCAAGCAAGTATCTCTGCAAACGAGAACACACAAAACTCATGGTGCAGTAACGGCCGTTCAAATATAAAACACGTAAATCTTATGTAGAATGCATGCACCTTAGGTTGATGAATACATAAGGTAGCTATGGTCATATCCGAGCTAGTGATGTCCTCATCAGACTGTGATGCCGTCAAAGGCCTTTTCCATGGCTCTTATGGCCTCTAGATACTTCGCCATTCCTTCATCCTTGGCCTCGAAGGTCTTCTCGTTGTGGCCCGTGACCAGCTTGGAGTCTGTCTTGACTACCAATCACCAGGCCCCCAATGCCTTCG
Organism: Oryza meyeriana var. granulata; assembly: GCA_003991445.1. Classification (NCBI taxonomy): domain Eukaryota; kingdom Viridiplantae; phylum Streptophyta; class Magnoliopsida; order Poales; family Poaceae; genus Oryza; species Oryza meyeriana. Next base: position 332,385 of record RYFJ01000920.1, on the reverse strand, counting down.
CCTTGCACAGCCCAACGAGGATGGCTTCGTACTCTATGGTGTTGTTGGTGGTTGGAAACTGCAGCCTTGTTGTATAGCGGATGACTATTCCTGTGGGCGAAATGAGGATTGCGGCCGCGCCCACTCCTGCGTGCGACCAGGAGCCATCGAAGAACATTAACCAATAGTCCTCATTTGTCGGCAGGGCTGCCTTGTCCATAGGCGAAGTCCACTCAGCGACGAAGTCAAAAAGAACCTGTGACTTGATCGTTGTTTGGGCCACGTGACGGAGGTCGAAGGGGGCCAGCTCCACAGCCCAGTTGCCCAAGCGACCTGTGGCCTCCTTGTTTTGGAGCACCTCTCTGATGGGATACTACGACGGCACCGTGATCTTGTGTGCTTGAAAGTAGTGCCGAAGTTTTTGGGAGGCCATGACGAGGGCGTAGGACAATTTTTCGATCTCCGAGTATCTGAGCTTTGCTCCCTGTAGTGCTTCGGAGACGAAGTATATAGGCGCCTGCCTGCCTTTGCCTTCGTGTACTAAGGCCGCACTCACCACCATCGACGAGGCCGCTAGGTACAACAGCAACTCGGCCCCCGCCTTCGGGCTGGTGAGTTTTGGTACTTCCTAGAGGTAGGCCTTGAGAGCTTCGAACGCGGCCTAGCATTCGGCCGTCCATTCAAACTTGTTGGCCCCTCGAAGAGTCTTGAAAAATGGCAGCGCCTTCTCTGCCGACCTTGCCATAAAGCGATTGAGGACCACAATGCATCCCGTTAGTCTTTGTACTTCACGAGCGTTCTTGGGCGGCTGCATTTGTTGGATGGCTTCGATTTTTTTGGGGTTCACCTCGATGCCCCTTTCGGACACCAGGAACCCTAGCAGCTTGCCGGCTCGAACACTGAAAATGCACTTCTCAGGGTTCAGCTTGACCTTCGCCTTGCACAGGTTGTCGAAGGTTTCTTCCAGGTCAGAGACATGGTCGATTGCTTTCCTGCTCTTGACAACTATGTCATCGACATACGCCTCAATGTTCCTGCCGATCTGCGCTTCCAGCACCTTGTACACCAAGCGGGCGAGGTGGCTCCGGCATTCTTCAGGCTGAACGGCATACGAATGTAGCAGCATGTGCTGAAGGGGATGATGAATGAAGTCTTTTCCTGGTCCTCTTCGGCCATGAAAACTTGGTGGTATCCCAAATAGGCACCCAAGATGCTCATTAGCTCGTAGCGGGCAGTAGAATCGACCAGCTAATCAATTCGTGGGAGTGGAAAATCATCATTCGGGCATGCTTTGTTTAGATCTGTAAAGTCGACGCACATCTTCTACTTGCCATTTGAGTTTTTGACCAACACCGGGCTCGCCAGCCACTCAGGGTGCTCCACCTTGCGGATGACGTTGGCCCGGATTGGCTTGCTGACCTCCGCCTTGACCGCCTCCTAGTGCTCGATTGACATATTGTGCAGTTTTTGCTTTCTTGGTTTGATGGTGGGCTTGATGAAAAGATGATGTTCTATGAGGCTATGGCTCACGCCCGATAGATCATCCGGGCCCCAGGCGAATACGTTTAGGTTCAGCTTGATGACTTCTAGGATCTTGGCTGCTAGCACTTCATCGACATCCCCGCCGATGGAAACGACTTTCGACAGGTCAGTAGGATCGGCCAGGATCTTCTTGACTTCACCCTAGGGTGAAGGCTTGTGCAAGCCGTAGCCCCTTGCCATCCCTTGCTGCTCATCTTGGACGTTGTGTATTTCGTGCACGTTCTTTGCTGCTTGCTCGGTGGCCCTTGCCGACGGCTGGTTGCCGCGAACCGTGATCACACCTTTTGGCCCCAGCATCTTTGGCCACAGGTAGTTGTGATGCGCCACAGCTTCGAACTTGTTGAGCATGGAATGGCCAAGAATGGCATTGTACTAGTATAGGATGTCCACGATGTCGAAGACTATCTGTTCGATCCGGGCGTTGCCGTCCTCACCAAATGATACTTGGAGCTATACTTGTCCCAGCGCACGAACCGAACTTCCACCGAAGCCTTGCAACGGCATCGCGGTTGGAGCAAGCACTGCCTTTGGAATTCCCATTCGCCGAAAAGCATCGGTGAAGATAATGTCGGCCGAACTTCCTCCATCTACCAAGATACGTCGCACCTCACACCCGGCTATATCGATGGATATGACGATGGGGTCGTGATGTGGAAAGAAAACACCTTTGGCATCATCTGGGCCGAAGGTAATTGAAGTTGAGGTGAAAGGGGGTGGCTTGGTCTGGGGCATTGTGGCAATGTGGTTAACCACCCTCTTGTGCGCCTTCTTCTGTCTCTTTGAGTCCAAGCTTTCTGAGGAGCCCCCTATGATCGCAGCGATCACCCTTCGTTGCCCGTCCTAAGGTGCTTCTATTTGAAGCGGCCTGTTTCCTTTGGACTGGTCTGTGGCTTCACCTAGGGCTGTCTCTTGTTGAGGATGGCCCTGGTCCCCTCGCCCAGCGCTCCCCAAATGCTGGATGTTTCTACACTGCTCGGTGGTATGCGAAGCTTTGCCGTGGAAGGCATAGAACTTGTCCTTCTCCCTCTTCGGCTTCTTTTTCACCAATCCACCTTACGAGCTTTTGAAGTTTTGCCAAAGGGTGTTCAACTCTTCGACAGTCATGACTTGTTTGCCCTTTCGTCTCGGAATTTCTTCTAGGCCGACTGCGGGCGTTGCAAAGACGTCAGTCTGGTCTGCTACGCCCACCAAGCCTTGAGCACCTTCCTGGTTGAGTTTAGCTTGGATCTCATTCTGATGCGACTAGGTGCCCGATCTTCCGATAGGTTTGATTTGGCGACGTGTGGACGTTCACTTTTTGAGGCTTCCGATCAGCAGATCGTCACCTCGCACTCGCTACACCCGTGCTTCTTGTCGTTATCGGCCACGCTCTCACACAGTCGACCTAGCCACGAAGGTTTTGCTCCTGCAAACAATCGAAGAAATTTGCAAGAACAAAGAAAACACAACCTGAATTGCAGATGAATATTTAGCACACGAAGTTGGGGTTCTACAAACCGATCTAGACGGTGAAACTGCAATGGTAGAATAATCTAAGTAAAACCTGACTCTAAACAATGATGGCTACTGTATATATATGAGTTGGGACGTCCTAGGGTTAACCCTAGAGCGCACACCCCTTGGGCTTAGCCCACGACACAATTACAAGGCCCAAGGCTCAAAACAGACTCGGACTGGAAGAGGTATATGCCTTGTTTTGACGATTTCAGACAACTCAGGAGGAGTTTTGATGTGGAACCAAAACCATCTGAAAGTAGACTTCATAAGCTTTCCAACAAGTACTTGTAGGCCCTGTAACTCCTTCTGGATCAAAATTTATGACCATTTGAAGTTGACATTGTCTTCCAGCCCGAAACTGAATCGGTCTCGGGAATAGGAGTTTACTTGCACTTGTTGTCTCCACTTTAATATTTGGTTTCTTGAGCTATTCTCCATGGTCTTCTCCCAGGTTCCAAATAATAATAAAATCATCACAAGAATTAAATAGCATGCCATTCGTAGAAATATTTTCATGTAAACTTAGGAACGCATTCACCTGGCGATTAAGTTGACGGGCACGTGCACGAGTAATTGGTCCTTGGATCTGTGGCACATCTTATTCAACATGAGGAGGTTGTTGTAAGTGTGTATCTAAAGAAGTGATGTCCTCGTCATCCTCCCCCTCTTGATTTGGAGTCGTCCTTGACTCAAGGTCATCTTCTTCACCCAAGTAAGGCTTCAAATCAGCAACATTGAAAACATCACTCACACCATAATCTGTAGGCAAATCAATCTTGTATGCATTATCATTTATCTTCACAAGAACTTTAAAAGGACTAGCAGCTCGATACTTTATTTTGATTTGCGCAAAGTAGGAAACCTATCCTTTCTTAAGTGTAACCAAACAAGATCACCGGGTTCAAAAATAAGCTCCTTTCTACCTTGACTACCAGCAAGTTTATACTTTGTATTCATACGCTCAATATTTTTCTTAGTGGTCTCATGTAACTTAAGCACAAATTCAGCCCATGTCTTAGCATCAAAATTCACTTTTTCCGAAAATGGTAAAGGCAATAAATCAATTGGAGCGCGAGTGTTAAAGCCATATACCACCTAAAATGGGCTCATCTTTGTGGTGGAGTGCAACGAATGGTTGTAGGCAACTCCACATGTGGAAGACATTCTTTCCATATTTTCAAATTATTCTTCAAAACAGCCTGCAACATCGTTGACAAAGTATGATTCACCACCTCCGTTTATCCATCGGTTTGGGGGTGGCAAGTTGTAGAAAATAGTAACTTCGTCCCTAATTTCCTCCACAATGTCATCCAAAAATGACTCAAGAACTTGGTATCTCAATCCGAAACAATTATATTGGGCACACCATGTAGACGAACAATATCCCTGAAAAACAAATTAGCAACTTTGGTAGCATCGTCGATGTGGGCACCCCAAAAGTGCATTATGAAGAGTAACTATTACGGCAACACGAACTATCTAGATGGATGGGGTCTCGAATAAAACCCGAATAAATGCGGTAACCATCCATCCTCATCGCAGACTTTCCATAATCTTTACCCACTCACAATACAAATCCAAAATGCCGAGAAGTGTACAAAAGAGATAATCATAAGGATAGCTTGCCAGTCCTCCCCGCCATACGCCCGTCAAACCACTCGATGGTGGCGACCAAACACGATACGTACCCTAGAGGACTCGAACCACAATAGCTATTCCCCAACCATCTCAATTATACACAACTCATACTCATGTTCAGCTAGTCCCCAGGAAAGCGAATAGTCTCACACTTTCATCGCAAGCAATTGATAAACATCACAAGTACTCTAAAAATGGATAGACGGGCAGCAAAGTTACAACTATTACATAGAGGGTTCACACCCTAATTCATCACAAAGTGACACAAAAGATTTGCAGCGAAATATAAACACAAAAGACAAGAACCAGTGGTGCCAAACCCATGCACAGGGCAACCGACTGGGGATAGAGCTCAACTTCAACTACACATTATCCTCGCCACCCTCGGCGGGATAATAGTAGATCACACCATCTTCGTCGTTATCCTCACCTGAAAAGATGCAACGTGAGTACGAATGGTACTCCGCAAGACTTACACAGTATTAATAGTACAAAGGAGTAATGCTAGTCTCTACATCAAGGAATATGGCTATGTGACTCTGATTTTGCATAAAGCTGATTTTATTGAGCAAGTAATACTTGAAACTATAAGCATTTTGAGAAATAACACAATCTGAATTTTTAAGACAGCAAGCATATAGTTCTGAAAATGAAATATAAATGAGCACCAACCGTGCTCTAAACATTACCCACGGGTCACCATTGCCCAAACAATTATGCTACACAAGCATATCCTTTCTCATGACTAAACCAAGACATATTTAATATCTAAAAATCCCTTATATAAACCCATCCATCCATGACTATCCTAAGTCATGGTAACCACATAACGCCAAGTTGGATGCTAACATGACTAACTAACACATCAAGCGGTCGTCCTGTAACCGTGGACACGGCTATTCGAATAGTTCTTACTCTGATTAGAGGTGTACATCTTTACCCACACAATGTGATAGAAGCCCAACGGCTACACTCTAGTTTGATATATACATATCTGTACCCACACTCTACACATTGAGTGCGGACTAGAGGTCACAACAAAACCTTTTGCACGCTTAGCCCCGACCACCTAAACCACGTCTGGGCCCCCGACGACTTAGTCGTGCGTGTGTGATGACTAAGGCGGGCTCACCGTCGTGGGAGGCACCTCCGGCCACAGCTAGGCGCGCTCGAGGTCCTCCAACGGAAATCCATCCTCACGATTGACGGACGGGCGTAGATGGCCACAGCCTCCCGTGCTACTGAGTTAAGCCGTCCCACTCCCGGCGTGTGGAAGTACGTAGGGTGCTTGAATAGATGTCAACATGTTCGGTCCTTTACGACCCAGACGGAGCTACGTGCATCGGGGAAAACACCATCCCTTCATCGCCCTATCATCCGTCCAAGTCAAACATATTATCAATTATTACTCAGAGGTTATTCTTTTCAGATTTTAACCCATCCATGCGTATTAAACTAGTTTTGAACCGATAGCTCCATCTATCGGATATTTCCAAGTCTAGAAATAAGCATGGCTAAGCATTCGGTAAAATAAAAGTATTTCAAAGTCCTTAACCAGGGGTGACAAGGTATAAACATGGCATCAATAATCAAGGAATGGAAATGCATACAATTGGGTAATATGGACTCTACCCATTTTCCCATTTTAAGCGGACCAAATCATGCATATAGATATTGTTTTCGCAAACAAATAAATTTATAGAAGACATAGGTTCAATATGCTTAGACGCTTGCCTTGCTGCAGCGAGGGGTCACACTCAGGCTCTGGATGAACTTCCACGTACTCCGTATCCTTAGAATCTATCGATAAGAAGCAATATGCAAATAAGAAGCAATTAAACATGTCTATGCCACATGATCAATTAATTATGGGATAATCACAGAAGGTAGGGCATGTCCTAATAAGATTTTAGGAAAAAGAACCAAGTCATTTGCATCTCTGGTTTGTGAGATACAAAAATAACAAGCCATATACGCTGAAAATGGCAGATTTGGAATTATTTGTGTATCACCTTAGTGTATTAGGGGTAACTTGCATTTCCCATTAAGGTTCTATTTGTGTGATCATTTTTAGATGAAAGTGTATAACCTACTGGTTCTAACAAAATTGAGTTCACTGAAATTGGATTTAAAATGATTTAGATATAGATTTTACAAGTTTAACAAAAGGAAAGGTAAGCAAATTAATTAGGCCTATTTTGGGAGGTATTTATATCAAATACAAATTTTCCACAGTAAGTTTACAATTTTCTGAGTTTAACAAAAGTGGTTTCACATTTTTAGCTATTAGGATGAATTTTCTAGAAATTTATAAACTTCTAAGGTAGAAAGATGTATATAATAGGTATTTCCATATTTAGAGAATAATCCTACACAGAAGTTCTACTTTTTATTTTACCAAATTAAAGAGTACAATTTTATGAATCCAAAGAAATTTGGTTTACCTCAAAGGGAGTTACAGCGAATTTTATAGAGATATTTCAAGTTTTTAAGCCCAAAATAAGTTAATTTTGCTTCATATTAATTTATGGATGTTTTCTGTACAGAAGTTGCCATATTTTATTTTACAGTAATGAAGTTCACAAATTTGCAGAGCTAACAAAATTGGTTTGACTCAAAAATGAGTTAAAGTGACAAAGATATGTATTTACAAAGTTGAGATATTTTTCTGTTGGCAAAATATTTCAGTTTAACAGCGTGGCATAGAGACAAAACAGAGCAGGCGGTTAAGAAGGTCATTAGGATGCTACCAGCGCGAGGAGCTGGTCCAACTCTCACCGGAGAGGGAGGAATCGGCGGCGGCGGCAGGAAGCCAGACTCGGAGACGATGGCGCCAATCTCGGCGCTCGGGGCTTCGCAACTTGATTCCTTCGGTTTGCGGACTTCTAGAGGCGCGGCGACACTGGAGGCGAGGTGGTCCGGTCAGACTTGCTCCGAGGTGGCTGGAAACAGCGAGGCAACGCCGGCGGCGGCGCAGCAGAGCAGAGAGCGAAACACGACGGCCTCGACCGGCGATCCTAGGGCAACCAAGTATGAAAATGGAACAATCAGAAGGTGCTCATCATGATCTGGCTAAGGGAAGAGGATGGATTTCACCAGAGGAAACTCAGTTTTGGTCGAACACTCACGGCAGCGGAGGAGATGACTTCACCGCCGGTGATCTCTGGGGATTTCGTCGGTTTTCTCGGTGGGAGCGTGAAGAGGATGAGGAGGAGGTTCTTCTAGCGAAGTTTGAGTCGAGATGGTCGAGGTTTCCCAGATCAGTGCTTATCTCAGTGTCCCTGTGAACTGTGAGGGAGAAGGAGAAGGAGGCAGCGACACCTGTGCCATGCAGTGCTAAGCTGCTCCATTCCACAGTGGTCCTTGGTGGGTCCCACATGTAAGACCACATTTTCCTACACAATTTTGGCTAGGTATAGTCTATGAATTGTGGGTCCTTGTAGTGATATTCTAGGTGACATGGAGAAGGATGGTAGGATTCTGGGTGAAACACTCTGTCCCATGTTGTGCTATGACTGACAAGTGGGCCAGGGTCCTGTGGGTCCCATTGGTCAGTGACTTGAGAGAGGAGAAATCTCCAGAAACTAAGTCTTGCTAGCTGTCAAGCAGGCAGTCTTTGCATTACTGTTTCACTAAGTTAATGAGGAGCATAATTCATGGGAAAATTACTGGAGGTAGAGGAAGATGTGTTTAACATGCTGACCAAATTTCGTGGTTAGAGGTGATATGGTTTATTTTTGTCGAATTTGCAAAGTGGCATACTAATCCAGTCTTTCTGCAGTGTAATTCATTTCTCCAGTGCCTTGATCTTATCATTTTATGTGTTTTCTTTGAGAGATAAATTAATCCAAAATTCCTGATGATAGGGTTCATGTGGGCACACACTTTGGCAAAAGGGCTCTGTCTAATTAGTCTTCATTTTCATGTGGTGAATTTTAGAAATAAACCAATTTATTTCAGCTAGCTTCCTAGCTTTGCTGATTTGAGGGATTTCGTTGAAGTATTTATTGAAGTGATAAAATTATGTAAAATTTACAGGGGCTTACTCACATCACCTGACATGTTTAGGAATTTTTGTAGGATTTTTAGATATATAGAACTTGGGAAATGACAACTAGCACAAAGCAAAGGATTAGCTAGGGCTTAACACTAATTACCTTAATTTAGATTTAGGGCTGTGACAGCTCTCCCCCCCTAAAAAGAATCTCGTCCCCGAGATTGCGACGGGTTGGAGAAGAGATAGGGGTAGGCATTGCGTAGATGGTCTTCGCGTTCCCATGTGGCTTCATCCTCGGAGTGATTACTCCACTGGACCTTGAAGAATTTTATGGCTCGTTTTCGAGTGATACGCTCAGCTTCATCAATAATGCGAATCGGATGCTCCCGATAGGAAAGATCGGGTTGAAGGTCTAGATCTTCCAACTTGGTTTCTTTGGTGGGAATCCGTAAGCATTGCTTCAGTTGTGAGACATGGAATACATTGTGGAAAGCTGAGAGTGACGAGGGGAGATCCAGCTTGTAAGCAATAGCTCCTCGCTTTGCAAGGATGCGGAAGGGACCGATATAGCGAGGTGCTAATTTTCCTTTTACTCCAAACCTATGTGTGGTTCTAAATGGAGTGACCTTGAGATACACATGATCACCAACATTAAAGCTCAGTTCACGTCGGCGACGATCGGCATAGCTCTTTTGCCGGGATTGAGCTGTTCGCAAGCGTTCGCGAATAGTTCGCACTTGCTCTTCAGCTTGCATAATCAAATCTGGACCGAAGAATGATCTTTCTCCGGACTCGGACCAATTCAGAGGTGTTCTACATCTCCTTCCATACAAGGCTTCAAAAGGAGACATTTGAATGCTTGATTGATAACCATTGTTATAAGAAAATTCTGCATATGGAAGGCATCTTTCCCAATTTTTACCATAATCGAGAGCACATGCCCTCAACATATCTTCTAGGATTTGGTTTAATCTTTCGGTTTGGCCTCCGGTTTGTGGATGATATGCGGTACTAAAAGAGAGTTTAGTACCCATAGCTTCATTGAGGCTTTCCCAAAAATGAGAAGTGAAAATAGGGCCCCTGTCTGAAACAATCCTTGTTGGGACTCCATGGAGGCAAATGATACGTGAGAGATATAGTTCCACCAATTTGCTTGTTTTATCGGTAGATTTAACCAGGAGGAAGTGGGTAGATTTGGTGAGGCGATCAACAATTACCCAAATGCAATCATTTCCTTTGGGTGACTTCGGTAAACCGGCAATAAAATCCATACCAACTTCATCCCATTTCCATACGGGAATAGGAAGAGGTTGAAGTGTACCCGCTGGTCTTAAATGTTCAGCTTTAACCCTTCGGCAGTTATCACACTCGGAGACATACCGTGCGATTTCCCACTTCATTCGGGTCCACCAAAGTTTCTGGCGAAGGTCTTGGTACATTTTTGTACTACCAGGATGAATAGAAAAAGGAGAGTTATGAGCTTCATCAAGAATGAGTTGCTTCAACTTTCGGTTTCTAGGCACAACCAATCACTTCCCAAACCATAGAACACCATTCGTGTCTTCTGTGAAACAATTGGCCTTGTCTTGTGAAATTTTGGCGCGAATTCGTGCCATGCCCTTATCATTCTTCTGGGCTTCTTTGATTTGTCCATAGAGGGTTGGTTTGACTTCAAGATCAGCAAGGAAACCATGTTCAACCATTTCCAAACCAAGCTTCTGAAATTCAGAACATAAAGTCTCATATTGGGGAGTTACCGACAAGCAATTGCATTGCGGTTTTCGGCTCAATGCATCGGCAACAACATTGGCCTTCCCCGGATGATAGTGTAGACCCATGTCATAGTCTTTGATGAGCTCTAGCCATCTTCTTTGTCTAAGGTTCAAATCTGACTGGGTGAAGATATACTTAAGGCTTTTATGATCGGTGTAGATTTCACACCGGTTGCCGATAAGAAAATGCCGCTATATTTTGAGAGCGTGTACAACTGCGGCTAGCTCTAAGTCATGAGTTGGATAATTCACTTCATGAGGCCTCAATTGACGTGAAGCATACGCAACAACTCGGCCTTCTTGCATAAGCACACAACCGAGTCCTTGGCGAGATCCATCACAATAAATGTCGAAGCTCTTGTGAACATCTGGTAGGGCAAGTATAGGAGCAGTAGTTAATTTCTCTTTTAATATTTGGAAACTTGCTTCACATTCCACTGACCACACGAACTTCTCATTCTTCTTTAAGAGTTGAGTCATTGGTTTAGCAATTTTAGAGAAATTCTCGATGAACCGGCGGTAGTAACCGGCTAGACCGAGAAAACTTTGGATTTCGGTGGAAGTCTCAGGCTATTTCCAAGTTAGCACATCTTGTACTTTGCTAGGAAGAACAGCAACTCCTTCTTCAGATAGCACATGACCAAGGAAGGTTACTTCTTTTAGCCAAAATTCACATTTGCTAAATTTGGCATAAAGACGATGCTCCCGTAATTTTTCTAAGACAAGTCGAAGATGTTCTTCATGTTCTTCTTTGGACTTGGAGAATATGAGAATGTCATCAATGAAAATGACCACAAATTTATCGAGATACTCCATGAAAGTTGAATTCATCAAGTTCATGAAGTAAGCTGGAGCATTAGTCAACCCGAAAGACATGACTGTATACTCATACAAGCCATAACGAGTAGAGAAAGCCGTTTTTGGAATATCTTCAGTTCTGATTTTGATTTGATGGTAGCCTAATCTCAATTCAATTTTTGAGAACATACGGGCTCCAGTTAATTGATCGAAAAGATCATCAATTCGGGGAAGTGGATACTTGTTCTTGATAGTGACTGCGTTTAACGGACGGTAATCAACACACATCCGTAAACTCTTGTCCTTCTTTTCCACAAATAGAACCGGGCATCCCCAAGGTGAGGAACTCGGTCGAATGAAAACCTTGGCTAGTAACTCCGAGAGTTGCTTCAATTCTACTAACTCATTTGGAGCCATTCGATAAGGTCTTTTTGATATCGGCGCCGTTCCGGGCAGTAAGTCGATAACAAACTTGACTTCCCGATCTGGTGGCATACCTAGTAATTCCTCTGGAAAGACATCCGGGTATTCACACACCACTGGGACATCAGCAAGCTCAGGGGTTGTGACACCTTTGAGAGTATGGAGTTGAGGTGAAGCATTGTTTGGGGCAAAAGAGATCGATTCACCGGTATCATTTACAAGAGAGATAATACGACGACCACAATCAATGACCCCCTGATTTTTGCGCAGCCAATCCATGCCTAGGATGACATCTAAACCCTTGGTGTAGAGAATGATCAAGTCAACACTAAATTCTACCCCTTGAATAACAATCTTCACGTCCCGACATATATATTTGGCTCTCATTTCCGAACCGGGTGCTTCAATAATTAAGGGTGCTTGTAATTTGCTAACAGAAAGATCATGGGCTGAAGCAAATCTCTTTGTGACAAAGGAATGTGTAGCTCCGGAATCCAACAATACGCTAACTGGATGAGAGTTGACAAGTAGCGTACCGATCATAACATCTGGTGCCTGACTTGCTTCTTCGGCAGTGACATGGTTCACCTTGACCCTCTTTTGGAACTGCTGGCCCCGAGGAGCTTGCCTTGGTGGTGCATTCGGACATACATATGCTGGTCTTGGAGCATTCGCTGGTGCACCTTGGCCATGATTCGGGCATTGATTTGAAATGTGCCCTGGCTGCCCACATTTGTAGCAAGTGACATTGGGACGAACCAACGGATGAAGGCCTTGTTGAGATCTACCCACTGGAGATGGGAATCGTTGCTGTGGTGGACGTGGCCTAAACGCTTGTTGACGAGGAGGTGTAGGAGCTTGAAAACGTGGAGGTGCAGACAGCCAAACCCGAGGTCGTTGTGAACCTCCTGTAGCTGGAGACTGTGCAATCCTCTTGCGCTTTCGCTCATTCTCGAGATTCTTCATCTTGCTTTCCACGACCACGGCCCTGTTGACAAGGTCCTGGAAGTCGTGGAAGATGTGTGCGGCAAGCTCGAGTTGCAGCTCCGCTGACAACCCACGCATAAAGCGATTTTGCTTGCGGGAGTCCGTGGAGACATCGTCCGGAGCATACCGAGCCAAGTGATTGAACTCGTAGAGATACTCCAAGATGGTCTTGCGGTCTTGAGTGAGATTGAGAAATTCCTGTTGCTTGAGGTCCATGATGCCCTTTGGGACGTGAGCCGTGCGAAAGGCTTCACGAAACTCTGCCCATGTGACGGTGTGGCCGGCAGATTGCATAGCGAGAAAGTTCTCCCACCATGCACCCGCGGCTCCATGAAGTTGCTCAGCCGCTAGGTTCGCCTTGTCGGCTTCCGGGCAGCGAGCAAGGTTTAACTTCCGCTCGATGGTGCGGAGCCAATCATCCGCATCTAACGGATCATCGGAGCGGGAGAAGATTGGAGGCTGAGTACGCTGAAATTCAGCAAGTCCTCCAACAGCTTGATGACCACCTTCGCCCGCAGCTTGGGCGAAATGAGCGGCAGTGGCAGCCGTGCTTGCTGCAATTTGTTGGAGTGCGACATTTTGAGCTTGACGATTGCGCTCCACAGCCATTAGAACATCGGCCATGGTAGGTGGAGGTGGAGGTGGAGGTTCTTGGTCATTACGACGAGAACCTTCAGGTGTCTCAGGAGGTTGAGAACGGGTGTGAGGACGAGACATCCTACGGATATGATCAGAAAAATGATTATTAGCAAAGGAACTATAATAGGCGGTAAGCTCTAGGGGAAAGAGAACATATCGGCAGGATTTAAGTTATGGAACTACTATTATGAACAAAATCGCCAAATGCACTGAAATGACGATATGGTTAGCCTAGTATGCCATGATGCATTTCAATAAGATCCAACAAAGAATCAAGTAAACTCACACTACTCCTACAATCTGAACAAGATCCTCAAAAGTCAACGAGAAACAAACACATTCCTGCGAAGGGGCAATTAGGACCGTAAACTACTTGTTGTAATAAAAGAAAGATCGAAGATCCAAATAAACCAACAATCATATGGCCATGATAGATATCTAAGTACTTTTATAGCGAGCGTCTCTCAGCTGGGAGTACCCTTTAACGATTTATTTGGTGTATTCTTCATGGTTACATATTTTATTTTTCAGAAGACTAGAATCTGGAATTTTTAGGACTGCCAGACAGCAGCCAATTCATGAATTTTTAGAGGGGGCTACAGAAGAGATAAAATTCTGAAAATTTCTGTAATGCTTCCTGATGTAGTTGGTAACCTCCAGAAAAATTAGCAAGGTCAGATAAGAAGTAGAACTCTCTGTAGAAAATATTGAACAGCTGCTGGTGCAGAATTCCAGAACACGGGTCTTCGCATAGTTGAGCTTGAAACTTGAATGATTGGCTTCCAGAATTTGTAGGAAATTTAGGGTAGGCTCAGAGGACAGTAAAGCACCATTTAGTTCACTGGTTTATAAAATTTTACACTGTATTTAGTAAAGTGAGAGTAATTTTGCTTACACTCGACATACCGGCTTCTTTTATCGAACTAATATTTGAATGAGGAAAGCATAGACTTGATTTTACAAATAACAATCACAGCAAGGTGAGGAGATAAAATGAGACTAAGATAAGGATGAATACTAGAAAGGGATGAGAAGCAAAAAGGATCACACATCCTAATGGTTTTCCGAAAATAGTTCGTTTGAATCTTTCGCAAATATTTTTGCAATCACCAAGCTAAGCTCTAGCCTACAGTCAGTACTGCTTTGATACCAACCGCTGTGGGCACCCCGAAAGTGCATTATGAAGAGTAACTATTACGGCAACACGAACTATCTAGATGGATGGGGTCTCGAATAAAACCCGAATAAATGCGGTAACCATCCATCCTCATCGCAGACTTGCCATAATCTTTACCCACTCACAATACAAATCCAAAATGCCGAGAAGTGTATAAAAGAGATAATCATAAGGATAGCTTGCCAGTCCTCCCCGTCATACGCCCGTCAAACCACTCGATGGTGGCGACCAAACACGATACGTACCCTAGAGGACTCGAACCACAATAGCTATTCCCCAACCATCTCAATTATACACAACTCATACTCATATTCAGCTAGTCCCTAGGAAAGCGACTAGCCTCACACTTTCATCGCAAGGAATTGATAAACATCACAAGTACTCTAAAAATGGATAGACGGGCAGCAGAGTTACAACTATTACATAGAGGGTTCACACCCTAATTCATCACAAAGTGACACAAAAGATTTGCACCGAAATATAAACACAAAAGACAAGAACCAGTGGTGCCAAACCCATGCACAGGGCAACCGACTGGGGATAGAGCTCAACTTAAACTACATATTATCCTCGCCACCCTCGGCGGGATAATAGTAGATCACACCATCTTCGTCGTTATCCTCACCTGAAAAGATGCAACGTGAGTACGAATGGTACTCCGCAAGACTTACACAGTATTAATAGTACAAAGGAGTAATGCTAGTCTCTACATCAAGGAATATGGCTATGTGACTCTGATTTTGCATAAAGCTGATTTTATTGAGCAAGTAATACTTGAAACTATAAGCATTTTGAGAAATAACACAATCTGAATTTTTAAGACAGCAAGCATATAGTTCTGAAAATGAAATATAAATGAGCACCAACCGTGCTCTAAACATTACCCACGGGTCACCATTGCCCAAACAATTATGCTACACAAGCATATCCATTCTCATGACTAAACCAAGTCATATTTAATATCCAAAAATCCCTTATATAAACACATCCATCCATGACTATCCTAAGTCATGGTAACCACATAACCCCAAGTTGGATGCTAACATGACTAACTAACACATCAAGCGGTCGTCCTGTAACCGTGGACACGGCTATTCGAATAGTTCTTACTCTGATTAGAGGTGTACATCTTTACCCACACGATGTGATAGAAGCCCAACGGCTACACTCTAGTTTGATACGTACATATCTGTACCCACAGTCTACACATTGAGTGCGGACTAGAGGTCACAACAAAACCTTTTGCACGCTTAGCCCCGACCAGCTAAACCACGTCTGGGCCCCCAACGACTTAGTCGTGCGTGTGTGATGACTAAGGCGGGCTCACCGTCGTGGGAGGCACCTCCGGCCACAGCTAGGCGCGCTCGAGGTCCTCCAACGGAAATCTATCCTCACGATTGACGGACGGGCGTAGATGGCCACAGCCTCCCGTGCTACTGAGTTAAGCCGTCCCACTCCCGGCGTGTGGAAGTACGTAGGGTGCTTGAATAGATGTCAACATGTTCGGTCCTTTACGACCCAGACGGAGCTACGTGCATCGGGGAAAACACCATCCCTTCATCGCCCTATCATCCGTCCAAGTCAAACATATTATCAATTATTACTCAGAGGTTATTCTTTTCAGATTTTAACCCATCCATGCGTATTAAACTAGTTTTGAACCGATAGCTCCATCTATCGGATATTTCCAAGTCTAGAAATAAGCATGGCTAAGCATTCGGTAAAATAAAAGTATTTCAAAGTCCTTAACCAGGGGTGACAAGGTATAAACATGGCATCAATAATCAAGGAATGGAAATGCATACAGTTGGGTAATATGGACTCTACCCATTTTCCCATTTTAAGCGGACCAAATCATGCATATAGATATTGTTTTCGCAAACAAATAAATTTATAGAAGACATAGGTTCAATATGCTTAGACGCTTGCCTTGCTGCAGCGAGGGGTCACACTCAGGCTCTGGATGAACTTCCACGTACTCCGTATCCTTAGAATCTATCGATAAGAAGCAATATGCAAATAAGAAGCAATTAAATATGTCTATGCCACATGATCAATTAATTATGGGATTATCACAGAAGGTAGGGCATGTCCTAATAAGATTTTAGGAAAAAGAACCAAGTCATTTGCATCTCTGGTTTGTGAGATACAAAAATAACAAGCCATATACGCTGAAAATGGCAGATTTGGAATTATTTGTGTATCACCTTAGTGTATTAGGGGTAACTTGCATTTCCCATTAAGGTTCTATTTGTGTGATCATTTTTAGATGAAAGTGCATAACCTACTGGTTCTAACAAAATTGAGTTCACTGAAATTGGATTTAAAATGATTTAGATATAGATTTTACAAGTTTAACAAAAGGAAAGGTAAGCAAATTAATTAGGCCTATTTTGGGAGGTATTTATATCAAATACAAATTTTCCACAGTAAGTTTACAATTTTCTGAGTTTAACAAAAGTGGTTTCACATTTTTAGCTATTAGGATGAATTTTCTAGAAATTTATAAACTTCTAAGGTAGAAAGATGTATATAATAGGTATTTCCATATTTAGAGAATAATCCTACACAGAAGTTCTACTTTTTATTTTACCAAATTAAAGAGTACAATTTTATGAATCCAAAGAAATTTGGTTTACCTCAAAGGGAGTTACAGTGAATTTTATAGAGATATTTCAAGTTTTTAAGCCCAAAATAAGTCAATTTTGCTTCATATTAATTTATGGATGTTTTCTGTACAGAAGTTGCCATATTTTATTTTACAGTAATGAAGTTCACAAATTTGCAGAGCTAACAAAATTGGTTTGACTCAAAAATGAGTTAAAGTGACAAAGATATGTATTTACAAAGTTGAGATATTTTTCTGTTGGCAAAATATTTCAGTTTAACAGCGTGGCATAGAGACAAAACAGAGCAGGCGCACGGGACAACGGAACGAACCGTCCGTTCCGGGAGTGGATGGTCCGGCGTGGCGAAGAGCAGAGCCGGCGACACTAGAGCGGACCGTCCGAACGCAGAGGGAATGGTCCGGTGGCGGCGGGAAACTTCGGGTTCGCGCGGTTGGCTCGACTCGCTGCTTGCACGGTGGAAACAGCACATGCAGGCGGTTAAGAAGGTCATTAGGATGCTACCAGCGCGAGGAGCTGGTCCAACTCTCACCGGAGAGGGAGGAATCGGCGGCGGCGGCAGGAAGCCAGACTCGGAGACAATGGCGCCAATCTCGGCGCTCGGGGCTTCGCAACTTGATTCCTTCGGTTTGCGGACTTCTAGAGGCGCGGCGACACTGGAGGCGAGGTGGTCCGGTCAGACTTGCTCCGAGGTGGCCGAAAACAGCGAGGCAACGCCGGCGGCGGCGCAGCAGAGCAGAGAGCGAAACACGACGGCCTCGACCGGCGATCCTAGGGCAACCAAGTATGAAAATGGAACAATCAGAAGGTGCTCATCATGATCTGGCTAAGGGAAGAGGATGGATTTCACCAGAGGAAACTCAGTTTCGGTCGAACACTCACGGCAGCGGAGGAGATGACTTCACCGCTGGTGATCTCTGGGGATTTCGTCGGTTTTCTCGGTGGGAGCGTGAAGAGGATGAGGAGGAGGTTCTTCTGGCGAAGTTTGAGTCGAGATGGTCGAGGTTTCCCAGATCAGTGCTTATCTCAGTGTCCCTGTGAACTGTGAGGGAGAAGGAGAAGGAGGCAGCGACACCTGTGCCATGCAGTGCTGAGCTGCTCCATTCCACAGTGGTCCTTGGTGGGTCCCACATGTAAGACCACATTTTCCTACACAATTTTGGCTAGGTATAGTCTATGAATTGTGGGTCCTTGTAGTGATATTCTAGGTGACATGGAGGAGGATGGTAGGATTCTAGGTGAAACACTCTGTCCCATGTTGTGCTATGACTGACAAGTGGGCCAGGGTCCTGTGGGTCCCATTGGTCAGTGACTTGAGAGAGGAGAAATCTCCAGAAACTAAGTCTTGCTAGCTGTCAAGCAGGCAGTCTTTGCATTACTGTTTCACTAAGTTAATGAGGAGCATAATTCATGGGAAAATTACTGGAGGTAGAGGAAGATGTGTTTAACATGCTGACCAAATTTCGTGGTTAGAGGTGATCTGGTTTATTTTTGGCGAATTTGCAAAGTGGCATACTAATCCAGTCTTTCTGCAGTGTAATTCATTTCTCCAGTGCCTTGATCTTATCATTTTATGTGTTTTCTTTGAGAGATAAATTAATCCAAAATTCCTGATGATAGGGTTCATGTGGGCACACACTTTGGCAAAAGGGCTCTATCTAATTAGTCTTCATTTTCATGTGGTGAATTTTAGAAGTAAACCAATTTATTTCAGCTAGCTTCCTAGCTTTGCTGATTTGAGGGATTTCGTTGAAGTATTTATTGAAGTGGTAAAATTATGTAAAATTTATAGGGGCTTACTCACATCACCTGACATGTTTAGGAATTTTTGTAGGATTTTTAGATATATAGAACTTGGGAAGTGACAACTAGCACAAAGCAAAGGATTAGCTAGGGCTTAACACTAATTACCTTAATTTAGATTTAGGGCTGTGACAGTCGCTCTTATGACAAGGAATAAAATGTGCCATTTTGGAAAATCTATCAACAACAACAAAGACACTATCTCTCCCCCTCTTTGTCCTAGGCAATCCTAATACAAATTCCATAGAAATGTCTTCCCAAGGAGCACTAGGGATGGGTACAGGCATATAAAGACCATGTGGATTAAGATGGGACTTAGCTTTGTTACAAGTGCTGCATCGTGCAACTTATCATTCAACGTTACACTGCATTTTCAGCCAAAAGAAGTGAGTGCCTAGCACATCCTTCGTCTTCTTCACTCCAAAATGTCCCATCAATCCACCTCCATGTGCTTCCTGCAAAAACAAAAGACGAACAGAGCTTGCAGGAACACATAATTTGTTAGCTCGATACAACAATCCATCATTCAACACATATTTATTCCAAGTTCTCCCCTCTTGACAGTGATCATAAGCATCTTTAAAGTCCAAATCAGTAGCATATAATTCTTTTATTGTCTCCAATCCAAAAATTTTATAATCAAGTTGAGATAACATAGTATAGCGCCTAGATAAAGCATCAGCAATTACATTGTCTTTGTCCTTCTTATGCATGATGATATATGGAAACGACTCAATAAATTCTACCCATTTAGCATGTCGTTTATTCAATTTAGCTTGACTTCGAATATGTTTCAAAGACTCATGATCAGAATGTATGATAAATTTCTTTGGCCATAGATAATGTTGCCAAGTCTCTAATGTTCGAACCAAAGCATACAATTCTTTATCATAGGTTGAATAGTTCAAACTAGGTCCTAACAACTTCTCACTAAAATATGCAACTGGCTTACCTTCTTGAATAAGAACACCTCCAATCCCAATCCCACTTGCATCACATTCAAGCTCAAAAACCTTACCAAAGTCAGGGAGTTGGAGTAGTGGTGCATGAGTCAACTTTTCTTTAAGCAAATTGAAGGCATCTTCTTGTGCTTGTCCCCATCGAAAAGGAACGCCTTTCTTTGTGAGCTCATTCATGGGTGCGGCAATGGTGCTGAAATCTCTCACAAAGCAACGGTAGAATCCAGCTAACCCAAGAAAGGTCCGCACCTATGTAACCGATGTAGGAGTCGGCCAACTCTTGATCGCCTCTATCTTGGTCTCATCAACTTCAATTCCCTGTGGACTCACAACATAACCAAGAAAAGAAACTCGTTCCGTGCAAAAAGTGCACTTCGCAAGGTTACCGAACAAACGTGCATCTCTCAAAGTATTAAAAACAGCACGTAAATGTTCCTTATGTTCATCTAAAGACTTGCTATAAATAAGTATATCATCAAAGTAAACCACCAAAAATCGACCGATGAAAGTGCGTAAAACTTCATTCATGAGTCGCATAAAAGTACTAGGAGCATTAGTCAAACCAAAAGGCATTACTAACCACTCATACAAACCAAATTTAGTTTTAAACGCGGTCTTCCATTCATCACCCAATTTTATTATAATTTGGTGGTATTCACTACACAAATCTACTTGAGAGAACACAACAGAACCACTTAATTCATTAAGCATATCATCTAACCTAGGAATAGGATGACGATATCTAATAGTTATGTTGTTAATGGCTCTACAATTCACACACATGAGCCATGACCCATCTTTCTTAGGCACCAAAATAACAGGAACAGCACAAGGACTAAGACTCTCACGTATATACCCTTTTTCAAGCAAGTCTTGCACTTGACGCCAAATTTCCTTAGTCTCTTTGGGATTGGTCCTGTACGGCGCACGGTTTGGCAACGCAGCTCCTGGGATCATATCAATTTGATGCTCAATTCCTCTCATAGGTGGCAGCCCTAGAGGTATCTCACTTGGAAATACATCAGCAAACTCCTGCAAAAGATTAGTAATAGCACGTGGCAAAGAAGGAGGCAAGTCCTCAAGTGTAAAGAAAGTTTCTTTGCAAATAGACTCATGTGCAATTAACTCAGAAATTTCAGATTTAGTAGCTAACATGGAAGCACCTTTCAACCTAAGTGTATCGTTCCTAGCATGTGGGCCCTTTTTCCCTTTCTTTGGTGGAAAATCATTTTTAGCTACTTGCTGATTTTCAGACTTAGACTCATTTAATCTTCTCTCATTTTCAGCACGTGCTACATCATCTTTCAGAATTTCAGCAGGAGTCATTGGTAGCAACTCCATCTTCTTACCATTGTGTGTGAAGGTGTAAGTGTTAGTTCTACCACGGTGCAACACATCTCTATCATATCCCCAAGGCCTACCCAACAGCAAAAAACATGCTTGCATAGGCACAACATCAAAATTTGCACTATCATGGTAATTTTCAACGGAAAATTGCACCCTCACAACTTTGCTTACCTTTAACTTACCACAAGAGTTGAACCATTGGATGTAGTAAAGCCGTGGATGTGGTTGTGTAGGCAAACCAAGCTTCTCAACCAAATCAGAACTAGCAAGATTGCTACAGCTCCCACTATCAATGAGGCATGCCTTATTATTGACCACAAACCTAGATTGAAATAAGTTATGGCGCTGATTTTGCTCTGCCTTCTCCATTTGAGCTCTTAGGACCCGTTGTGCTACAACGCTCAAGTACTGGCTTGTGTCCGCAACACCTATTTGCTCCACACCGTCATCGCTATGGTCTTTGTCTATAGTGTGGTTAGTGGCATCTACTAATTCTTCTTCAACATCGCTGGCACTAGTGTATCCATCATCATCTGTAGCAATGAGAACTCTCTGGTTGAGGCAATCACGTTGCACATGCCCCATCCCTTTGCACTTGAAGCATTGGATATCTCTTGTTCGCTCCGTGGAAGCAACCGATGATGCACTTTTTGTGGGTGCCTACGAACGAACAGATTTACTCACCTCAGTAGCATGGGATGTTGGCGCCGATGCCTCTGTTTGTGCCCGATTGGTGGAGGGTGTAGCAGTCTGGACAGTGGTGGAGGTACTCTTTCCGGACCCAAAGGGAGGCCTCGATGTAGACGTGATGCCCCAATTGTTCCTTTTCATTGGTTGCCTTCCCTGCAATTCCTGTTCAGCTAACATAGCTAGATGGAACAACTGGTTAATAGAATTGTATTCTTTATAGGCAATTATGTTCTGAATTTCACGTCTCAATCCCCCATAGAACCGAGCCATCTTATCCTCCTCATCCTCCTGTACCTCACAACACAACATGCCTATTTGTAGTTCTTGATAATATTCTTCTACAGACTTATCACCTTGGTCTAAGCGTTGCAACTTTTTTCGTAAATCTCGTTTGAAGGATGGAGGAATAAATCTACCCCGCATAGCTCGCTTTAGTCTATCCCATGTGTCAGGTTCTAGGCCAGATTTAACTAGTTCACTCCACCAAATAATAGCAAAGTCCTTGAACTCACTAGTTGCTTGCCTAACCCTATGAATTTTAGGAACTAGATGGGAATTAAACTTCTGCTCTACTGTCATCTCCCAATCTAAATAAGCCTCAGGATCATATTTTCCAGAAAAGAAAGGCAAGGTAAATTTAACTTTAGCAAAAGGATCATCATTACCTCACCCATGGTGGTGGTTACCTCCCATACCTTGCCGGTTGAATCGCAGCCGTTGACGTAGGCGCTCATCACGAAGTTCAGTGCGTGCATCACTATTGTCGGCTTCCTCCTCTTCATTACCTCCTTCATCATCAACAAATGGTGGTGTTGGGTGACGGTTTGCTGCCAGCTGCTTGATGCTATTAGTGAGGGTGGTAATGCTCCCCACTATAGCCTGGAGGTCTTCCCGCATAGCATTCACGGCAGCTACATTTTCCTCAATCTTCTGATCTAGCTTAGTGATCTCCTCTTTTGAAGCACAATCAGTGAAATCGTTCACCTCACCTGCCATGGTTAGTAGAAAATAGAAAACAAACAGTACAAAAGTATGATCCCTATCAACTACTAGGCACTAGGACACACTCTCAAGTGTCTTACCTTGCTCTTACAAGAATCTTACCAATTGAAGCAGGCGGTACGACTCGGAGAGGTGGGATGTTTGACGGCGGCAGGGGTGCGATTGCGAGGATCAACCTATACTGACCAGAAGTGTGTGGATCTTGGAAGGCAGTGTATTGTAGCAAGGGTTAGCAAAAATCAATAAGAGAATAGCAAAGCTGAATAAGTGTTCCAAATACTTGTAGCAGTCGCTGGCCGAGACACGTTCCTAGAACCAGCCTAACAAGCGAGAGTAAGAAACAAAGGACTTAGGACAACTCTCTCTCACCAGGTCTCTCAAATATCTTCAAAGATCAGCTCAGCAAGACTACTTACTGAAAACAGCTCTCTATCCTTCTCCTTTTTTTTTCTTTTTTTCTTCTCTTTTTTTTCTTTTTTTCCTTCTAGGAGTACAACTAGTACACAAGAAGCAACCACAAAAATTAGCAGCTTGATATAATGCACGGAGTGACCATGGAAAAACACGCAAAGGTGCTTTGAAAAATGTGCAGGAACTTCGGAGCTTGAAAACTCAGTCTTGCAGGCCAAATTTCGCTATTTTAGATCGGCCGAACCCGACGAAGTTTTAGCTATTTTAAGACAGGCAGCGCGAACTAGGGTTTCGCAGCTCAACTCTGTTGCTCCTACTAGAGTATAAGTGCCAATAGGTCAACCGGGGCTGACAAGGAGGCTAGCGATGCAGGGCGATTGACACAAGGTGGCTTGCGACCTATCTAAAAAGGCTTGCGGAAGCGGGTTAAAAGCTCAAGGTGGCTTGCAGTCCGAAACCGAGTAGAGCTCGATCTCTCAAGGCAGCTCTCGTGCAACGCAACAGCTAGAACTACAACCACGAACATGACTCTAAACTAGCAACCACTAACTTGACCTAGGACACAGACTCAACAAAGTGAAACTGAAATAAATTTTGCAAAGGCACAAAGGGGTTTGGACAAGGGATAAACCTAACACTACGAAGAACACGGTGGTAACAAATTTTTGGGTTTTCTGGACTCTAGGTAAGAGTAAACAAAACTTAAAAGAAGAAAACACAGATGTACCTATCAGGCAACCTGATGCTTTGATACCACTTGATGCGACTAGGTGCCTGATCTTCCGATAGGTTCGATTTGGCGACGTGTGGACGTTCATGTTTTGAGGCTTCCGATCAGTAGATCGTTACCTCGCACTCGCTACACCGCGCTTCTTGTCGTTATCGGCCACGCTCTCATGCAGTCGACCTAACCACGAAGGTTTTGCTCCTGCAAACAATCGAAGAAATTTGCAAGAACAAAGAAAACACAACCTGAATTGCAGATGAATGTTTAGCACATGATGTTGGGGTTCTACAAACCGATCTAGACGACGAAACTGCAATGGTAGAATAATCTAACCAAAACCCGACTCTAAACAACGACGACTACTGTATATGTATGAGTTGGGATGTCCTAGGGTTAACCCTAGAGCGCACACCCCTTGGGCTTAGCCCATCACACAATTACAAGGCCCAAGGCTCAAAACAGATTCGGACTGGAAGAGGTACATGTATTGTTTCTATGATTCCGGACAGCTCAGGAGGAAATTTGATGTGGGACAAAAACCATTTAAAAGTAGACTTTATAAGCTTTCCAACAAGTACTTGTAGGCCTTGTAACTCCTTCTGGATCAAAATTTATGGCCATTTGAAGTTGACACTGTCTCTCAGCTCGAAACTGAATCGGTCTCGGGAATAGGAGTTTTCTTGCACTTGTTGTCTCCACTTTAATATTTGGTTTCTTGAGCTATTCTCGATGGTATTCTCCCAGGTTCCTCATAACAATAAAATCATCATAAGAATTAAATAGCATGCCATTCATAGAAATATTTCCATGTAAACTTAGGAACGCATTCACCTGGCGATTAAGTTGACGGGCACGTGCACGAGTAATTGGTCCTTGGATCTTTGGCATATCTTGTTCAACATTAGGAGGTTGTTGTAAGTGTGTATCTAAAGAAGTGATGTCCTCATCACATTCCTTCTTTTGGTGTCCTCTTCGCCTTCGAGCTGGACCCTTTGCCTTCATGCCTTCGGTCTTGGGCCACCGAAGGCTTCATTAGGTGGCTTCGGTCTTGAGCCTTCCGAAGGGGGGACGGTCTGGAGGGGTTGTGGCCTGCCTCGAATAGATGGTAACCTGATGACAGGGCTGTCGATGTTTTGTATCGGCAATAAATATATAGGGCTACTCATGAGACCTAAACTTGATGGACTGCAAAGGAACACGAAACAATTTATACTGGTTCAGGCCCTCGAGATGAGGTAATACCCTACGTCCAGTTGTGGTGTATTGCCTTTGAGATTTCTCTAGTGAGATTTTCGCTATGCCCTCAGGGGGCGCCCTGCCTCCCTTTATATACCGGGGGATAGGGTTACAGAGTAGAAATCCCAATCGGACTCCGACCAAGGGATTTCCTTCTAGGAATACAACGTTCCCGACTAGGATTATATCCTTCTCTTGTTGTACAAGGTTATGTATGCCGAGTCCTATTGTATCCCAAATTACATGGTGTAGAGGCCATCGGCCCCGGGTACCTCATGACAAGCATATGGGCCACTCGGACAGAGGATGGGCCTAGCCTTGTAATTAGAGATATGATAGAACTCGACAGACTTAGCCTTGTACGACAGGAAAAATACAGTCCTAATCGGGAAAGTTATATCTCTAGAAGGAGATCCCTTGGTCGTAGTCCGACTGGGACTCCTACTTTGTAACCCTATCCCCCAGTATATAAGGAGAGGCAGGGCACCCCCTAGGGGCAGGTTCATAAGAATCATCATCATACATCCTCAAATGAAATACACCACAACTGGACGTAGGGTATTACGTCATCTCGAAGGCCTAAACCAGTATAAACTCTTCATGTTCCTTTGCAGTCCACCGAGTTTCGATCCGACGAGTAGCCCTATATTCTTATTGCCGGTGTAAAACATTAACAGTTGGCGTGCCAAGTAGGGGCTTCGGCAAGATCAACCTCAACAAACTCGATAGATTCGACAACCAGAGTCGACGGCATCAACTTCTCCCCTGGAGACACGATCACATTCGGGAGCCTCGACTTCGTCGCCGACAAGTTCGGCCCTCACCCTGACCGACTTAGACCCGATCCGATTGACTAGGGAACCAGCCGACTCTGCGCCGGTCAGCCCACTCGACGCTGTAGCAACCCTCATCGATTTACTGTGGCAATTTTCTACATGCCCGGGTCTCGGGACAACTCTTTCCTTCGGCGTTTGACTCGGACTCGGCCTCGAGCCGGCTGAGATCGGGCTAAGGAAGGAGATCGTCAATCTCCCGTGTAGACTCGGCAACACCACGGATACTTCCAATCTACATCCGACACGGCAAAACCGATCCCCTAAGGTACAGCTCGGATACAGCCCAGAGCCGCTCAAGATTGGATCTAGGGAGGTCGGAGTCATAATCACACCCATCAATTACTCCGATTCTGACTCCAAGTTGGACAGTAGTTTGAATAGCAGTTCAGACACTAGTTTGGCAAGCTTCTTCCTGCCTCGCGAAGTCTTCATGGCGTCCAAGGGCTCTACTACCTCTCAAGAGGCGCGCCGACTATGTGAGCAGCAAGAGGAGGAAGCTCGCCAACTACGACAACAACAGGAGGCCGAGCACGATGCTCGCAATGACGAGCTACGTAGGGCTGGGCAAACCGTTCAGCAACAAATCCTCCAAACTCGAGTCGGCGACCACGACGTCTTTGTGACGCCTCAATAGAATGTCGTGGCCGCTGTGACTCTACTGGATACACTCCAGTTTGGGCCTGATCACTAGGCCACCCTGACTATCGCAAGGATCAAAGCCATGATTACCGCTGCTGCATGTTAGCAGCACCAACAGTAGGGCGACACCCTTATACCGACCAACCGGTCGGGTTCTCCAACAGAGGTCTCGTTCGCATCAACACGACGCCGGGCGGTTGGCTCCAGTCAGCCGCATGCGGAGTCACGACAGATGTCTCTCGGCATCCCTAACAACAACAATCGGCGGCGTCCCCAGAACGACCGCCACGATAACCAAGATCTCCAATGCCGTTTGTGACACGATCTCCGCCAAGACATCAACGCACGGCGCCGTGCACGCGAAGATGACGAGCGTCGCTGACTGGAGGACGAGAACGAGCGCTTCAGCCTCCACCACAAGGGGTTTAACCGCCGTAATCAGAGCCGGAGCCCTCATGCAGATGAAGGCATACCGGCCTTCACCGAGGAGCTACAACAGATCGACTGGCCGTTAGGTTTCAAGCCTATAGGAATCGAAAAATACGACGGCAGGACCAACCCTGAGTCCTGGCTCACGGTCTACACTCTAGCGATCCGAGCAGCTGGAGGCGATCACAAGGCCATGGCTAACTACCTCCCGGTCGCCCTAGCCGACTCAGCGAGGACATGGCTGACAGGGCTCCCAAAGCGGTCAATTGGCTCCTAGGGAGAACTCCGGGAATGCTTCATCACCAATTTCCAGGGGACTTACGAGAGGCCGTCTTCCGAGCACGATCTTTATCAGCTACACCAGAGGAAGAATGAGTCTCTTTGTGAGTTCATCAAAAGGTTCTCCGAGAAGCGCACTCGATCCCAATGATCAAGGACGAGGTCGTCATCGCTGCCTTTTGCAAGGGAGTCAAAGACGCCCGCCCCATTCATTGCCAAGTTCACTTAGAAACCCCCCCTCAGTCAGGGCTCTCTTCGACATGGCAAACAAGTATGCCGACTCGGCCGAAGCGGTCGCCCAGGCCCTTGATGACAAGAAAGAGTCTTGGCAGAAGGACCAAAAAGCCAACGACAAGCCAGCATAGAACAAATCCGGCAGCTGCAAGCGAAAGTCGGAGAATGTGGTGGCCAACGTGGAGTGTACTCGGTCATGACCCCCAAGGAACAATGAATACCAGAAAGAGATGAACGAGCCCTGCCCCTTTCATCCCAAGGGCAAGCACGCGGCCAAGGACTGCTTCATGCTCAAGAGGTTTGCTTCCGAGTAGGCTTCAACATCTGGCGTCGACAAGGACAAAGACAAGCCAGATTCAAGCATAGCCAGCGATTATCAAGATCCCCTGGCTGAGCTCAACCATATCTTCGGAGGGCCGTTTGCGTACGAGTCCAAACGAAAGCAGAAGCTAACAGCACGTGACGTCAACTCGGTCTCTACAGCAGACGCCCCCCAATATTTCCGTTGGTCAGAGATGCCCATCACATTTGACCGCGCGGATCACCCAGGACGCTATCCACTCATCCTGGACCTGGTCATCAAGAGCATCAAGCTGAAGAAGGTTCTCATAGATGGAGGCAGCACTCTCAACATTCTGTTCACCAAAACCCTGGATGAGATGAAGATTCCCTGGTCAGAGCTACGGCCGAGTACGGCGCCCTTCCACGGGGTAACCCCTGGCCTATCTTCAACACCTCTTGGACAGATAACTTTGCCGGTCACCTTCGGCACGCGGGATAACTTCCGCACAGAAAACATCTGCTTCGAGGTCGCCGATTTCGAGACTGCGTACCACATGATACTCAGATGGCCGGTGCTATCCAAATTCATGCCGGTGCCGCACTATACCTACATGATGCTCAAGATGCCTGGGCCAGCCAGAGTTCTCTCCCTTCGCAGTGATATAAGGCAAGCCTTCACCTGCGACAAGGAGAGTTGCGAGTTGGCTCAATCTCAAGAAGCAGTAGTCAGATGCAACAGCATTCGGCATGCCGTTACAACCGAAATCGAGGACGATCAAGTTCCGGTGAAAAAAGCAGCAAAGTCGGGAATTTCAGCGGACTCTAACACGAAGAAGATCCCCCTGGACCCTTCCGACCCCTCCAAGATTGCTCTAGTCAGGACTGGACTCGACCCCAAATAGGAATACGCGCTCGTCACCTTCCTCCAGGCAAACAAGGACATCTTCGCCTGGAAACCTTCCGACATGCCCGAGGTACCAAGAGAGGTGATCGAGCATGCCCTCAATGTCAAGACAGACGCCAAGCCAGTAAAGCAACGTCTACGGCGCTTCGCATAGGACCGCAAAGATGCTATTCGGGAGGAGATAACCAAGCTCCTCGCAGCCGGGTTCATCAAAGAGGTCTACCACCCGAATTGGCTGGCAAACCCAGTCCTGGTCCGGAAGAAGAACAGTAAATGGCGCATGTGCATCGACTACACCAACTTGAACAAGGCATGCCCCAAAGACCCATTTGGTCTACCTAGAATAGATCAGGTGGTGGATTCAACCGCGGAGTGCGAACTTCTCAGCTTTCTCGACTGCTATTCGAGATATCACCAAATCAGCATGAAGGAGGAGGACTGCCCGAAGACTTCTTTCATCATGCCGTTTGGAGCATACTGCTACATCACCATGCCGTTCGGTTTGAAAAACGCTGGAGCAATGTATCAACGAGCAATTCAGCGGTGTTTACACACTCAAATAGGGCGCAACGTGGAGGCATATGTCGATGACGTGATGATCAAGACAAAGTCCAAAGAAGACCTCATCACCGACTTGGAGGAAACCTTCCAAAATCTTCGAAGATTCAAGATGAAGTTGAACACGAAAAGGTGCGCCTTCGGTGTGCCATCCAGCAAGCTACTCGGCTTCATCGTATCGCATCGAGGCCAATCCAGAGAAAATCCACGCAATCATGAACATGGCACCCCTGACTAGCCAGAAGGACGCCCAAAAGCTAATAGGCTGCATGGCAGCACTCAGCCGATTTATCTCCCCACTAGGCGAACGGGGTATGCCCTTTTTCAAACTACTGAAGAAAGCAGACAGTTTTCAATGGACACCTGAAGCCCAGCAAGCCTTCGAAGACTTCAAAAAATTTCTCACATCACCACCAGTGTTGGCATCACCTATGCCCCAAGAGCCATTAATGTTATATCTGGCAGCAACTACTCAGGTAGTCAGCACGGTGTTGGTGGTCGAGCGATCAGAACCGAGTCATATCCAGAAACTTCAACGGCTAGTCTACATCGTCAGCGAGGTCCTAGCCGACTCAAAGATGAGATATCCTCAGGTCTAGAAGCTGTTATATGGCCTACTCATCACTGTCCGGAAGCTAGTGCACTATTTCCAATCGCATCAAGTCACGGTGGTCACATCGTATCCACTCGGTGACATCCAACACAACCGCGAGGCCACCGGCCGAATCGCCAAATGGGCGCTCGTGTTGATGGCCTTCGACATCACCTTTCAGCTACGGACAGCAATCAAATCTCAAGCTCTAGCCGACTTTGTTGCTGAGTGGACAGAAGTTCAGACGACTACAACAACAGACAAGCAAAAGTACTGGACAATGTACTTCGACGGTTTTCTACGGATCGGCGGCACCGGGGCCGGCGTCATACTGACGTCACCCACCGGCGAAAAACTCAAGTACGTTCTCCAGATTCACTTTCCGGCTTCCCATCATATTGCCGAGTACGAGGCACTCATCAACAGGCTCCGCATTGCTATATCACTTGGCATCCGCCGACTGGTTGTCAATGGAGACTCTCAACTCGTGGTGAACCAAGTCATGAAAGACTAGACATGTCTCGACGATACTAGGGTGGCGTACTGTCAGGAGGTCAGAAAGCTGGAAAACAAGTTCGACGGGCTGGAGATAATTCATGTATTACGACAATACAACAATGCTGCAGACAAATTGGCTAACATGGGATCCAAGAGAGAAGTGGTCCCGACTGGGATTTTCGTCGAGCGACTAATGGAGCCATCAGTCAAGAAGAAACCAGTGCCAGAACAATCGGGGGCTGAACCTACCCTGGCAATAGATGAAGTACTGATCATATCTCAAGATTGGCGGACTCTAGTTCTCAAATTCCTCTTGGATGATGAACTCCTAGAAAGCCGCAGTGAAGCCGAACAAATCAAATGTCGAAGCAAATGTTTCCTAGTAGTCGGAGAAGACTTGTACCAAATAAGTGCATCGGGAGTCCTCATGCGCTGCGTCACACCCGAGGAGGCCAAGCAGATTCTACAAACAATCCACTCGGGCATTTGTGGCAATCATGCCGCATCTAGGACGTTAGTCGGAAAGGCTTACAGGCAGGAATTTTTCTATCCAACAGTAGTAACAGATGCTAAAGAAATAGTTTGCACATGCGAAGGTTGTCAATTCTATGCAAGACAAACAAATCTTCCAGCCCATGGACTTCAAACAATCCCAATCTCTTGGCCCTTTGCAGTATGGGGGCTTGACATGGTCAGGCCTTTCAAGAAAGCGCTAGGAGGGTTCACATACTTGTTCGTCGCAGTGGATAAATTCACAAAGTGGATCAAGACAATACCCGTTGCTACTATAACAGTGGCACGAGCAAAGGACTTCATCATGAGTATATTATACCGATTCGAGGTTCCTAACCGCATCATAACGGACAACGGTACTTAGTTCGTGGGCGGCATATTTCAAGATTTCTGTGACAACTTCGGCATCAAGATCTATTATGCTTCTGTGGCACACCCATGAAGCAATGGGCAGGTTGAGCGTGCTAACGGCATGGTCTTACAAGGTATCAAGGCTAGGATATTCGACCGACTACAACCATATGCAGGGCGGTGGGTACAAGAACTCCCATCCATTCTCTGGTCTCTGAGAACCATGGTTAGTCGGGCAACAGGGCAATCCCCTTTCTTCCTAGTCTATGGTGCTAAGGCTGTGTTACCAACCGAGTTAGAGTTCGGCTCTCCGTGAGTTCGGGCCTACTCAGAAGATAAATCCAACGAAAACCAACTGGTTCAACTCGATCAATTGGAGGAAGCTAGGGACATCGCAATCATCCAGTTGGCATGGTATCTTCAAGGCCTGCGTCGTTATCACAGTCGAAATGTCCGTGGCCGTGCCTTTTTGGTCAGGGGTCTCATCTTGAGAAAAATACAAACCACCAAAGACAAGCATAAACTATCCCCTTTGTGGGAAGGGCCGTTCATTATCACTGAGGTGACTCGGTCGGGTGCCTACTGACTGAAGACTGAAGACGGTGCCCTAGTCAGCAACTCATGGAATATAGAACAGCTACGTTCTTTCTATACCTGAGTTATGTACCTTCTCACATACATATGTATAAAGTTTTTCTCTGACTCACCATGTCACTTGTTTCAACCAAGTAGTGAGTCGGGGGCTGCATGTATTATCTGTGCTTTGTTAACAACATACAAGCTTGTTTTATCTAAGTTATGAAGTTTTACAACGACTATGTTATGTTTGCTCGAGTATAGCTTTTTGAGGTGAACGATTTTTATTAAGTTCCTATCGATCAACTCGGTGCAGAATATATAGTCGGGTAAATCTAATGATAACTAAGGAAAACTAAGAACTCGGTTGCATTGTACATATATTTAAACATGTCTTTACAGAAACATTACATACACCGACTGCATAATAGTTTGTTCTTACATTCCCAGGTCCTTTGTGATCACCTCTGCAGTCAGCCTCGCCTAGGTGATCAACTCTAGTGCTTCCTCAGGTGTTGTCTCTTCGGCGAACCCCTCACCGATGGCCTCAGGGTCTACCCTAGGGTAAATCGACTTAGTCGTGGCAAGGGCCTGGGCCACGCCAACAGCAACGCGCTCATCCGATTACTTTTTCAAGGTACTCGGGGCTTCGCTAAGGCACGCCTGCACTTGGGAGACTGTATTGGTGCTGGTCCCAACATGGTGAGGATCCATAATATCAAGGAGCCCTTTCACAGATTCGGCAAGAATCTCCCGTGACTCCTTGATGACTTTAATCTCCTCTGCAAAAGCTTGGAATTGGGTTTGGGCATTGGCTCTTGAAGCTGCTCAGATTCATTGACGAGTGTACTTGTTAGCCAAAACTGTAGCCGGAGTAACAGGAGGATTGGTTAAGGTTATTGCTAGAGGGAAGGCTTACTTGCATAGTCGGCCTCTACTTTGGCTTTGGTCTTCTCTAGTACAGCTTTAGCCTTTTCAACTTTCGTCAGCTCAAGTTCCTGTTGTTTTTTCTCCTCTTTCTGGGTCTTCAACTCGACTTCAAGGGTTGTACATCAGAATAGTCAAGAACTCGAGATTACAGTCAGGACTCAACCGGGCAATCGAGGAACAACAAAGCTGGAGAAATATACTTGGGATTTGTTCGGGAAGACAAATACAGGAGACTTACTTCTGATCTTCTTGGCTAGAGCCCACTTCTCATCCCTGAGCCGGTCAACTGCTCCCCTTAGCCAAGTCTCCCTCTCCTAACTAGACCGCTCCAGGTCGGCCTTGGTGGTTTGGAGCTAGCCCAATCGTTGGAGATGGGGGGCAAGCTGGGTCAAGACCTTGTTCACTTTCTCTGAGCGGTCGACTATCTTCTGCTTGGAGCAAAAACAGAACAAAACAGAGTCAAGAGGTAGAGAACCAATACAAGGAAGACTGTCAAGAACTCAGTGTGGCGAGAGTTATACCTGGACTCCCCGGGACGTGGCGATTGCGGCACGAAGAAGAACTTCACGCTCCCTCTCCGCTGCCTCCTCATCATGCTCGTAGCTTTCCGCAACTCCCTTGGGGGATACCCAGTGGAATGTTCTCGAGAACCTGCGGGGAGGGGCTTCAAGTCTGGGGAGATCCACTACTGAAGACGATGATGACATGGATGGTGACGAGGTCCTGGCTCCTAACTCGGCTGCTGCTGGGGCTTCAGGGACTCGCTTAGGGGCTAGAGCAACGGCTTCAGTACTTGCCCCTTGGTCAGCCGGCACTAGCGGTCCTACTGTCAGGACAGCTTCAGTTTCTACAACTGAGGCAGTCATCAGCTCAGCAGATGAGCTTGTGGGTGTTGGCTCGACTAGGGCTGGCTCGGCAACAGGTGCGGTTGACATAGTCTTCTTCAGATCTATGTCTACTCGCCTCCTGTACAATGAGTCAAATATCGAGACACAACTATGCTAATCAAGATTTTCAGAAGATTCAAGATTGCTTACCTTTTGGAGGACTTGAACTTCCACGAGGGGGCTCTAGATGTCGACGGTCGAAAGCCACTGGCTGTCGGGCTAGTCGGCATGGCAGTTGGCGGTGGCATTTTGATCTTGATCGGCCCCGTCTCTGGAACGGCCAACTAGGGCGTCGAAGCACTCGGTGGCACCACTCTTTGGCTTGACGTCGCTGATCTCGTACTCGGTGGTGGCAGCCTTGGGCTCGATGTTGCTGAGCCTGGCGGTGTTGGTCTCGGGCTTGGAGAAGATAGCCTTGGACTCGGCAGCCTAGGAGTTACGCTGGTGGTATCTTTTATCTTCAGGCTCCCGGCTGTAGTACTCGGCTTGCTAGTTCTCTTCTTACCCAGGTCTTCGACAGGTTTCTTCCCAGCTCTCTTGGAGCTAGGCTGGGCAACAGAAGGACTCAATGGCCTCTTCTTCGACTTGGTGGCTAACAAAGTTTGGGAGTCATCATCAAACTCCTCACATTCCTGCAAGTGATTCAAGCAACATACATCATACATTGCAGAGCAATCTAGGATACACATCTACAAACATTCATCACAGATGGACAGCAAGTTAACATCAGCATTTTAATATTACCTCTGGACGAGGCCTTTTCTGGCTATAAGCCACGGTGGCACACTCTGCATCTTTAGTCTCAACCACCCCGTTGGTGAAATAGTTGAGCAAGATATCAGTCACCTTGTGCTTATCAGTCAAATCTGGGTATTCTCGGCTAGGATCATCCTTGCCCTTGTAATCCCAGCCGAAGTGGCTTCTTAGCTTCAATGGCCTGATACGGTGGTTCAGGAAACATCTGGCCACCCAGGGACCAGTCAATCCAAAGCTTTTCAACTTGTCAATTCTATCAATCAACTGATACACTTGGCCCATCTCCTCGAAGTTTGGCACAGACGACCAGCTGGGAAAGACCACCAAAGACAAGCTAGTAAAAAGGGGCAGAGTGGGTTCAAGATCAGAGCAATAGAACCATTCTCTATGCCAGCCCTTAAGGAAAGTTTTCAGAGGAACATGAAGATAGATCTTTTTCATTTCATTCCTAAGCTGGGGACCAGCTACCCCTATTACTTGGACTTTGTTTCTAGAGGGCTGAGGTTTGATGTGGAAGAGTTATCTGAACAGATCAAAATGGGGCTTCACACTTAGAAAGCATTCACATAGAGTTGCAAAGATAGATATTTGCAAGATGGAGTTGGGATTCAGATTCACCAACTTTAGCTGATAGAAGGAAAGAAGTTAGCGAATAAAATCTGAAGAAGGAAGAGCAAGACCCCGGTCAAAGAAAGAGGTGAAAACTACAGTCTCACCAGATTGGGGCACCGGAATTGATTCCCCTTCAGCTGGACGCCAATGGATGACTTCACGGCTCTGCAATCTTAGCAACTTCTCCACATATTTCAACTTTGTCGAGCCGCAGTCTGACGTTGGCCAGGTCTCAGTAGACACCTCCGAGATTTCCGAAGCTCTTCACATGGCTAGAGGCGAGGAGATTTGGGGGAAATGCAATTTGGAGCTTGGATTTGATGCAGTGGAGCAGAATCGCCCGAGTTTCGAGAGGGAAGAGCTAGCAATGGCGAACCCTAGCAAGGCAAGGTACGAAATTTTGGCACAGAAGTTGGAAGACGAAGCGATTGGTGGATTGGAGAAGATGAGGGAATCTTTTCTCTCTCTCCCCACCTTTATAGAGCCTGTGCTGATAAGTGGGCTTGGGCCTACAAATTCGGTACTAGGCCACAAGATATGAGTTTCTACAGTAGCACGCTCTATCTAGGCCGCTCGCTGGCTGTGTTAAAATCACAGTGCTGGTGCTACTCACAGAAACCGATTAAATAATCAGATATGCTTCATGCTAAGCCTATAGCCGGGAGTATACATTCGGGTATCTGCATTATTTACCAGGTATTGAGGATATATCCATATAAGGATCGACAGCTGGTCTCCATTAAAGTTG
This sequence comes from Oryza meyeriana var. granulata, assembly GCA_003991445.1. Lineage (NCBI taxonomy): Eukaryota > Viridiplantae > Streptophyta > Magnoliopsida > Poales > Poaceae > Oryza > Oryza meyeriana. The sequence continues at coordinate 296,510 of RYFJ01000920.1, read as the reverse complement.
GGGATACAGGTATCTCTCAAGTACACCTGACCACGTATTGGGCTAAAATCCTAAAGTGGTACTCGGCTTACATGGTTAGCCATTATTTGCCATGAGCAAAAATCATTCTAGCTGACATCATGCTGAAGAGTCTCATATACCAGTAGTACACTACTCGAGAAAGACAACAAGGTTAAAAATCTTTGACTTTATGTTTAATTGTTTCACAATTAAGTACAAGGTCGGGGGTTACACCGAATAGGTGCGCCTATTCGGCGTACAGTATTCATATTTCTACATGGAGCCCTTCATAGCCTCGCTACCAGTTGACATGAAGCAGGACTCGGGAGAAGAAGCACTTGGACAAAGAGTACTCAGGAGCAATGTACTCGGGAATTCTTCACCGTGGAGAATGAGCACTCGGCATCAGTTGTGACTCAACTTTGAAGGTATCAGGGGCTACTGTGGAGGCCATGGGCCCCGGGTACCTCATGACAAGCATATGGACCACTCGGACAGAGGATGGGCCTAGCCTTATAATTAGGGATATGATAGAACTCGGAAGACTTAGCCTTGTACGACAGGGAAAATATAGTCCTAGTTGGGAACGTTATATCTCTAGAAGGAGATCCCTTGGTCGTAGTCTGACTAGACTCCTACTTTGTAACCCTGTCCCCTAGTATATAAGGGGAGGTAGGGCGCCCCCTGGGGGTAGGTTCAGAAGAATCACCATCATACATCCTCAAAGAAAATACACCACAACTGGACGTAGGGTATTACCTCATCTCGAGGGCCTAAACTAGTATAAACTCTTCGTGTTCCTTTGCAGTCCACCGAGTTTCGATCCGACAAGTAGCCCTATACTCTTATTGCTGGTGTAAAACATCGACACAAGGTTAGGCCTATCCTCTGTCCGAGTGGCCCAAATGCTTCTCATGAGGTACCTGGGGCCCATGGCCTCGACAGCAGCCCCTAAGACCTTCATAGTTGAGTCATAGTTGATGCCAAGTACTCATCCTCCACGGTGAAGAATTCCCGAGTACATTGCTCCTGAGTACTCTCTGTTCGAGTGCTTTTTCTCCCGAGTCTTGCTTCATGTCAGCTGGCAATGAGGCTATGAAGGGCTTCATAGAAAAATATGAATAGTGTGCACCGAATAGGTGCACCTATTAGGTGTAGCCCCTGACTTTATGCTTAATTGTGAAACAATTAAACATAAAGTCAAAGATCTTTAACTTTGTAGTCTTTCCCGAGTAGTATACTACACGGTATGTAGACTCTTCAGCATCATGTCAGCTGGAATAATTTTTGCTCAGGGCAATTGTTGGCTAAGCATGTAAGCCGAGTGCCACTTCATGGATTTTAACCCAATATGTGGTCAGGTGTACTTGAGAGATACCTGCATCCCCAATTTTAATGGAGACCAGCTGTTGATCCTTATAAGGATGTATCCTTAATACCTGGTAAATAATCAAGATACCCGAATGTATACACCTGGCGTAGGCTTAGCGTGAAGCGTATCTGATTATTTAATCGGTTCTTATAAAAGAGCACCTGCATCATGATTTTAAGCCTACTACCAAATAAGCCGGCCTAAACTGACCTACTGTTGACGCCGAAAACCGCCGGGGGCCGTTCGGCGTCTAGAGACACGCAAAGGCCTAGGAGATTTGCTTCACTCCAGTGCAGGTCCTAAGATGTTGAGGTTCGTAGGCGTGCCAGTCAATTTGACCCCGCAATTGACAAGGAGATAAAAAATATTAGCTCAGTGATCTAATTGACCGATAAGAATCCTACCAGCCGATTGCCGAAGGAATGCTTGAGCATTGGCCGTAAACCTGAGGTACTGCCCGCACCCGTGCCCGGGCCCTCGCCTGTGCTCGTGCCCGGGTCCTCTTCCGTGCTCGCGCCCGGGTACTCGCTCGTGCCCGTGCTCGGGTCCTCGCTCGTGCCCGCGCCCGGGTCCTTGCGTGCTGCCCGCGCCCGAGTCCTTCCTCGTGTCCAACTACCAACAGCACTTGCGCATCGGCTAAGAAGCCGATGATAGAATCGATGATAATATAAGCAAATAATAAGCCAGCCAACTACCGAGAAAACACTTGGACATCGGCTAGAAGCCGATGAAAGAGTAGATATGCATAATAATAATCAATAAACAATGTAGTCGGCTTTATCTAGTAGAAAGATAACTTATCGGCTAGGCACTCCGATAAAACATCGCATAAAACCCATCGGCTTAACAAGGATAAATCTATTATTATCAATCTAGTAGGTCAAACTCAATTGATGCAGCACAAATTAATAATAATAAAAGAATCTCGATGAGCCGATAGATCTAATGCAATTGTGATGTACGATAACTTATCGGCTATACATCCCAATAAGAAGCTTGCATAAAATCTATCAACCTAACAGGAACAATTTATCGCTAGCAGTTTAGTAGGTCGGACCCAAGTGATGCAGCACAAACTAATGATAAACTACCCCCGGTAAGCCGATAAAAACTATGCACGCGTGATGTGGTATATCTACTCGGACTAAGAGATCAAACTTAACTGATGCAGCCGTAGACAGAATAGGTACACCGTGGTAAGGGGTGACGAGTCTTACCCTCTCACAGGAGTTCAGACCTAACCGATGCAGCCCGGCTCGAGAAGCAAGAACCCGTCGGAAAGGGTGGCGATGCACCGAAGTTGTATTGATCGATTAGATGATTTACAAGGTCCCCGGGCGTACGTATTTATACCCCGAGTTGATATAGTCCTGATCGAATACGAAACAGGAGTTTCCTAACTATAAAAGGAAAATTAACAAGTCCTGACCGGACACGAGATCAGGTTTTTCCTAAAAATTATTAAAACTACCTAATTAACAGATAAGGTAATTAACTACCATGCCGTGGTCTTCATGATTCCTTCCTGTACTCGGCTTCTTCTAGATTAGCTTCCACCGGCTGACACAATCTCTTTCCTTAACCGAGTCCGATACGAATCGTACCAAATTTTGGCGTCAACACCTACCTAGTGCAGCCCTATAAAATTGGCATCCCTCACATGTCAAGATGAGTACTTTATCATCAGTAACCACAATCAGCCAGAAGAATCCTTGTCTGCGAGCCTTTCTGACTTGCGTTCTGGATGCAGCATGGTTGCCACAGATGCCTGAGTAGGTATATTGCAGGATTTGCTTGCCCTCCTCAGGTGTGACACAGTGCATGAGAACTCTGGATGTGCTTCGACGATATAGGTCTTCTTTGACTACGATAAAGGTTTTGCTCCATCGCTTGATTTACTCGGCTTCGTTGTAATCTTTAGGAAGTTCGTCTTCTAGTGAACATCGAACGATTGGAGTCTCCCAGTCTTGAAAAATAATGAGCACCTCCGTAGATTCTAGGTTTGATGCTGCTCCCAACGAAAAGCTCCTAGTAGTGGCTTGCTGCCATGTTTTTGCCAGATTGGTACCCGAACGCTATGCTAGCGCAGGATTCGGCTAGCGGCCCTCTTAGGGCATACCAAACCTGACAAAATTGCAGCCAAATAAGGTACCCGAACCTCGCATTAGTATAGGATTCGGCTGGCGACCCTCATGGGGCAAACCCTACCCAATAGAGTTTTGGCCAAATAAGGTACCTGAACCTTGCATCAGCATAGGATTTGGCTGGCAACCCTCATGGGGCGTACCCTACCCAGCAGAGTGGTACCCGAGCTCCGACTGGTGCTGGAGGTCAGTTATTAGCTGAATAAGGTACCCGAACCTCGCATTAGCATCGGATTCGGCTGGTGACCCTCATGGGGCGTACCTTACCTAGTAGAGTGGTACTCGAGCCTCGACTGGTGCCAGAGGTCGGTTATTAGCCCACATGGAGCATACCAAAGTAAAGGTGACATTCAAGTCTCGACTGGCACGAGTACTCGGACAATAGCCCTCATCGAGCATTCCAAGTAATTCTTGAAGCGTCACACTGCAAGTGTATCATGGCAAACTGGTCTAGCCCCCGAGCAAAGGAGATAGGCTCGTAGCCCTGAGTTCCTGTTACGCGTATCCGGAACTGGCCCTGCATTATAAACATATTGGATGAAGAGCATCTGATGAAGAAAACAATCACCTGAAGAAAATTTATGTATTTTACAATAGATGTGAATATGTGTTCCTCCTCTTATTGATATTAATTTCCCCAAGTAGTTGACCCCTTATGTTTAAACACTCTGCCCGACTAGTCATAGCCCCCTAGCGTCGGGAGTTGGCTCATGGCTCTTTCCCAGACACGCGTTTTGGGTGACTTGAGTTCATCCTTCATAGAGCAAAGTTTCACGGATCAGAATTTATGCTACTCAAGTACTTTTGCAATCATTAAGACCAAACACAGAAAATACACAGAATGTACACCTATTAGGTGTAAGCTACTGCAGCATTGGCAAGGCCTCAGAAAGCAACTTAGCTGTTTGGTATTGCACAAGTTGGGAGCAGGGATGCCATCCTTGCATTTGAGCTTGTGAGCCGCTGAACATGTCACTTGTCATTCTGATAATCTTTAGTTCTAGGAGGTTGAAGACAGTTGTGACCAACTGCCACAATGAAGTCATCCGACTTGCGTTTGCGGTTCCCGGCTTTAGTCGGGGCCGCGTCATCGGTGTCCTTCCGCTCTTTATATCAGGGTGCCTTTTTTGTCATCAAGGGCCTCAGCAACAGCGTCGGCTGAGTCGGCGTATTTGTTCACCATGTCGAATAGAGCTTTGACAGAACTTGGAGGCTTCCGAGTGAACTTAGCGATGAACGGGGTGTCCTTGACTTCTTTTCGAAAGGCAGCGATGACGACCTCGTCCTTGATCATTGGAATTGAATTTCTCTTCTCCGAAAACTTCTTGATGAAACCACAAAGAGACTCATTCTTCCTTTGATGCAACTGATACAGATCGTATTCGGAAGATGGCCTCTCGTACATTCCTTGGAAGTTGGTGATGAAGCGTTCTCGGAGTTCTCCCTAGAAGCCGATTGACCTCTTTGGGAGTCCTGTTAGCCATGTCCTCGCCGAGTCGGCTAGAGCGACTGGGAGGTAGTTAGCCATGGCCTTGTGATCTCCTCTAGCCACTCAGATTGCCAGAGTGTAAACTGTGAGCCAAGACTCCGGGTTGGTCTTCCCATCGTACTTCTCTATTCTAGTCGGCTTGAAGCTAGATAGCCAGTTGACTTGTTGTAGTTTGTGGATGAAAGCTAGTACACCTTCATCTGTATGAGGACTTCGACTCTGACTACGGTGGTGAAACCACTCATGGTGGAGGCCGAAGCGCTCGTTCTCGTCTTCTAGTCGGCGACGATCATTTTCCTTGCATTCGTGGCGTCGTGCATTGATGTCTTGCTAAAGATCACGTCGTAGTCAGCCTCGGACATCCTGGTTATCCCAATGGTCGTCCTGATATCAGCGCTGCCGGTCATTATTGTGGTTGCCGAGTGACGTGTGGCGTGACTCCATGTGCAGCTAACTAGAGCCGGCTGCTCAGCGTCGCGTTGAGGCAAATGAGATCGTCGTTGGAGAAGCCGACTTGTTAGTCGGTATGAGTGTATCGCCCGACTGTTGATGCTGCCGGCATGTAGCAGTGGTGATCATGGCTTTAATCCTTGCTATCGTCGGGGTGGCCTGGTGATCAGGCCCAAATTGCAGTGTATCTAGTAGAGTTGCAGCGGCCACAATGTTCTATTGAGGAGTTATGAAAACGTTGTGGTAGTCGACTCGGGTCTGGAGGATATCTTGATGAGCAGTCCACCTAGCCTTGCACAGATCGTCGTTGCGGGCATCGTGCTCGGCCTATAAACATCTTGCGTCTTCCTCCTGTTGTTCTCGTATTCGGCGTGCCTCCTCCTCTTGCTGCTTGCATAGTCGGGGTGCCTCCTGTGTGGGAGTAGAGCCCTTGGATATCATAAAGACTTCACGTGGTAGAGAGAAGCTTGCTGAACTGCTATCCGACTTAGAGTCAGAGTCAGAATAGTTGATGGGGGTGATTACAACTCCGACCTCCCTAGATCCAATCTCAAGCGGCTCTGGGCTGTATTCGAGTTGGACTCCAGGGGATCGGGTTTGCCACTTCGGATGTTGATTGAAGATATCCACGGCATTGCCGAGTCCGAATGGGAGATTGACAATCTCCTCCTCTCTTAGCCTAATCTCGGCCGGCTCAAAATCGAGGCCGAGTCGAACACCGAAAGAAAGAGTTGTCCCTAGACTTGGACATATTGAAGATTGTTGTAGCATGTTTCCCCGGGAAGGAAGTTTATGCCGTCGACTCCCATGATTGCATCCATCAGGCTTGATGAAGATGATCTCGACGAAGCCCCTACCTGGCGCTCCAACTGTCGATGTTTTGTATCGGCAATAAATATATAGGGCTAGTCGTGAGACCTAAACTTGATGGATTGCAACGGAACACGAAAAAATTTATACTGGTTCAGGTCCTCGAGATGAGGTAATACCCTACGTCCAGTTGTGGTGTATTGCCTTTGAGATTTCTCTGGTGAGATTTTCGCTATGCCCTCAGGGGGCGCCCTGCCTCCCCTTATATACCGGGGGACAGGGTTACAGAGTAGGAATCCTAGTCGGACTCTGACCAAGGGATTTCCTTCTAGGAATACAATGTTCCCGACTAGGACTATATCCTTCCCTTGTCATACAAGGTTATGTATGCCAAGTCCTATTGTATCCCAAATTACAAGGTTAGGCCTATCCTCTGTCCAAGTGGCCCAAATGCTTCTCATGAGGTACCCAGGGCCCATGGCCTCGACAAGGGCAACAGAGGCTAGGGATGCAAGGCTTGAGTGGGATTGGATCATGTGAGGGGGTTGACGGCGAGGAGACAAGAGACTGGCAGGACGATGAGACAGGCGTCCTTTAAGACGGAGGATCGACAGCGACGGTAGTGCTTGCTGCGGCAGGAGAGAGGTGAGGGCGTGAGGGAGGGCCACGCATGAGGGGGATCTGCAAGGGGAGCAACGATGGCCGTGGCGCTGCGCCATGGCGGCTTGACGATGGATGATAGACATCGGTGGCTATGGTGGCGCTTGCTGTGGCAGGGTAGAGGTGAGGACATGGGGAAGGGAGGAGGCGCATGAGGGGGAGCGACGGTGGTGGTGGAGCTACTGCATGGTGTCGATGCTTTGCACCAGCAATAAAACTATGGGGCTACTCGGCGAAGGTGAATTCGGTGGATTGCAGAGGAACACAGAAGATTTATACTGGTTCAGGCCCTCGATGTGAGGTAATACCCTACGTCCAGTTTAGGTGTTATTCCTCTGAGGTGTTTGATGATCGATGATCTTGTTGTCGTTGCCCTGAGGGGCGCCCTGCCTCCCTTTATATACTAGGGGACAGGGGTACAAGATAAGGATCCCAGCCGGATACGGCCAAGGGATCACCTTCTTAGAGATAGAGTCCTATCCGACTAAGACTATGTTTCCTTATTATACAAGGCAAAGCCTGCCGGGTGCTATCTTATCTCTAATTACATGGTTCGGCCCATCCTCTATCAGAGTGGCCCATATACTGGTAATGAGGTACCCGGGGCCCATGGCCTCCACAGTAGCCCCTGAGACTTTCATAGTTGAGTCACAGCTGATGTCAAGTGCTCATCCTCCATGGTAAAGGTTGCCTGAGTGTAGTGCTCCCGAGTACCCATTGTCCGAGTAAGTCTTCTTCTGAGTCCTGCTTCATGTCGGCTGGTAGCGAGGCTATGAAGGGCTTCATGGAGATATATGAATAGTGTGCGCCGAATAGGCGCACCTATTAGGTGTAGCCCCCGACTTTGTGCTTAATTGTGAAGACAATTAAACATAAAGTCAAAGATCTTTAACCTGGAAGTCTTTCCCGAGTAGATTACTATTGGTATATGAGACTCTTCGGTATCATGTCAATCGGAATAAACTTTTATAGTCTTGCCGAGTAGGAGACTACTCGTATGTTGGACTCTTCGACTTCATGTCAGTCGGAATATGTGTTTATAGTCTTGCCGAGTAGGATGCTACTCGTATATGGGACTCTTCAGCGTCATGTCAGCTGGAAAAGGGGGTTTATGGTCTTTTCCGAGTGGCGTCCTACTCAAAAGTTAGACTCCTCCATATCATGTCAGCGGGAAAAGATATTTATAGTCTCTCCCGAGTAGTGCACTACTCGAAAGTTAGACTCTTCCGCATCATGTCAGCGGGTAAAATGTTGCTCATGGCAACTAATGGCCACGCATGTAGGCCAAGTACCACTTTATGAAAATAAATCCACGGCGTGGTTAGGTGTACCCGAGAAAGATACCTGCATCTCCAATTTTAATGAAGACCAGCTTGTGATCCTTGTAAGGATATATCCTCGAGACCTGGTGGATAAAACAGATATCCAAACATATATGTTTAGCAATAAGGCTCTCATGAAGCATATCTGTACCTCATCGGCTCTTGTTGGTAGCACCAGCGCTATAATTTCAACTTAGCCTACGGGCGGCCCACATGGAGCATGCTACTATAGGAACTCATATCTTGGTGGCCCAGTGCTAATTGTGTAGGCCCAAGCCTATCTAGTCGGCATCGGCTCTATAAAAGCAGGGAGAGAGAAAAAGATTCCTTCATCTTCCCCAAATCAGCCAATCGCTTTGTCTTCCACCTTCGCGCCCAACTTTTCGCCTCCCGCCCGGCTAGGGTTAGCTGCTGCTATTCCCCACCCGAACTCGGGCGATTCCAATCCTCTTCATTTGTTCCAAGCCCCCGATTTGCTTTTCCCCAAATCTCACCGCCTCCAGTCATGCCGAAAGCTTCGGATCTTGCGGGTGCGCCAGGGAGTTCTTGGCCGATTTTAGATTGCGGCTCGGTGAAGCTGGAGCGGCTGGAAACCGAACTGAAGTTGCCCAGCCAAGAGGTGATTCGCTGACGGTCGGCTAGGGATGAGTCAAGCCCAAATCCCCGACCTGGAGAAACGGTAGTTTTCGCCTCTTTTTTCGATCGAGGCTTGTGCCTTCCGTCTTCTGATTTCTTCCGCCGCATCCTTGACTTCTATGGGCTGGAGTTGGTGCATTTGAACCCCAACTCGATTCTTCAGATCTCCATCTTTGTCACTCTGTGCGAGTGCTATTTGGGTGTGGAACCCCATTTCAACTTCTTTAGGCATTTGTTCCATATTAAACCCTAGCCCTCCAAAAATAACATCAGCGTGATTGGGGGGGCTGGTCTTTAGTTGAGGAGTGATAGGAAAAAGTCATATCTTGATCTTCCCTTGAAATCCTCCTTGAAGGGTTGGCATAGGGAGTGGTTTTATTGCGCCGATTTGGCTCCCTCTTTGCGGCCATTCACCGGCTCGCCGCTGGTAGTTTTGCCAAATTGGTCGGCAGACCCGACCTATGAAGAGATGGGTCAAGTGCACCAACTGCTGACGAAGCTGGATAACTTCAAGAAGGCCGGCCTGACTGGTCCCTGGGTGGCCAGGCGGTTCCTGACTCGGCGCTTCCAGCCCCTGAAGCTGAGGAGCGCGTTCGGCTGGGATTACCAGGGAAGAGATGACCCTGACCGGGTCAGCCGGGAGTCGGCCAATGAGCAGAAGGTGACAGAGACCCTGTTCAGATACTTCTCCAGTGGGGTAATTGAAACTGAAGACAAGAAGAGACGCATTGCGTCTTACAGGCGCAGCTGGCCCCGGCCCGAGGTAACATCCGTCTTTCCTTTGTAGCGCATGCCTGCGGACTCGGATGTCTAAGTCCCCGGCAATATATGATGTATCTTGTTGAATCTCTTGTAGTGGTGCGTGGAGTTCGATGAAGACTCCCGCCCATTGTCGGCCGCCGCGTTGAAGAAGAGGCCGAGGAGTCCCTCTGCTGCCCAACCCGACTCCAAGAGAGCGGGGAAGAAGCCGATTTTATATCGGGGCGAGGGGGCCATGACGGCGCGCGCCGTGGCCGGAAGCCTGAAAATAAAGGACGCCGTCGCCGTGGCGCCCAAGCGATCAAGTCCTAGGTTGAGACCTGCGGGTTTGAGCCCGATGTTGTCGAGCCCGGCCGCAGCGCCACCGAGGGGCTGGCTAGAGCACACGCCGCCAGGGACGGAGGCGCCCAAGCCGAGCACACTGGAATCAGAGCCGACTCGGGCTGATGCACCACCACCAACTGTGACGCCGACCGGGCCGACTACCGGAGCTAGCACTCCGCCGGGGACCAGGTCGCCCGGCAGGAAGCTGAAGTTCTCCAAGAGGTGCGCTGCTCTAGGTCTTCTGAAATTTTTGCGTGTTGGAGTAGTGTCTTGATGTCTTGTTTCGTCGTGCAGGAAGCGGGCCGATATCGATCTCAAGGAGACCGATCCGACCGCTCTCCTGGAAGAGCCCGCCCCAGCCGAGCCGGCGGCCGCAAACACACTCGCTGAGCCGGTGGCCACCCTGGTCGCGGAGACCGAGGTGGTCCCGACTGCAGGGTCGCCGCCGCCACCTGACCAAGAGGCGGCCGCTGAGGTTGAGGTCCCAGCCCCTGAAGCGTCGCCCGTTGCGGAGGCCGCCGCCGCCGGAGCCCCTGAGCCGGTCCCCGAGGCCGCGGGGGACGGTGGTGCGGAGGCCGGGACCCCATCGCTGTTGTGGTGGTCGTCGTCATCATCGCCGCCACCAGAGATCCCACACCTGCCTCGGATCGAAGCTCCTCCACGTGTGATGCCTCGGACATTTACATGGATGGCTCCTGACGGGACTGTGAAGAGCTTCAGGCTTGATGAAGTCGTCGCGAGGAGAGAGCGCGAAAGCTTGCTTCGCGCCGCTATCAGCGGGTCCAAGGGAGTTGGGGTATGATTCTTGTGGTAGAGTCTTGGCAATCTTCTCGTTTTGACATCTGACTCCATCTTTGATTTATCTCTTATCCTGAGCAGAAGCTTGTCGACCGCAATGAGGCGATGACAGAAATCTTGGTCGAGGTGGCTCCCTACCTCACAGAATTGGAGCAGCTCCGGGCATTGAAGGCCGAGATGGAGGAGCGTCATGCGGGGAGGGAGGCCTGGCTGAAGAGTGGCGCCGACTAGCTCAGGGAGGAGACTTGGGCCCAAGCCAGAAAGATCATAGGTAAAATCCCCAAATATATCTTCCCGACCGAACCGTTGATGTATTCATCCAGCTGCGTTGTTCCCGACTACCCAGTTATGTCATGACTGCTCGGTTGAGCTCTTGGCTAATCTGTCGTGCAGCCCTCAAAGCGGAGTTGAAGACCCAAACAGAGAGGGAGTCGCAGCTGAAGGAGGCCGAAGAAGCCAGGGCCGAGCTTGAGAAGGTCAAGGCCGACCTGACAAAGGCCAACACCGAGCTTGACCGGGAGAAGGCCGAGTTGAAGGAGGCCGTCGTCAAGCTCGGTAAGGAAAAAGCTGAACTGGAGAAGACCGTGGTCAGGTGGGAGACTGACTACAAAAGTAATTCCTCAACCTGACCGTGATCTTAGCCAATCTAGTAGTCGTTCCGTCTATAGCCGAATCTGACAAGTTTATTTGCCGGCGGACCTGGGCAGACATGAGAGCCAATGTCCAGGCCCAGTATCGGTTCTACACTGAGGAGATAAGAGTGATCAGGGAGTCATAGGAGGCCCTCGTCGGGTCTGTGAAAGGGCTCCTTGACCTCATAGATCCCCACCCTGTGGGAACCAGTTGCAGCCGGATCCCCCAGATAGAGGCGCGTCTTGAGGATGCACCGAGTGCCTTGAAAAAGTACTCGGATGAGCATGTCATTGCCGGCGTGGCCTAGACCCTGGCGATGACCAAGTCCATCTACCCAAGGGCAGATATCAAAGTCATCAGGGAGGGGTTTGCCGAGGAGACGACACCGGAGGAGGTGCTGGAGCTGATTGCCCGGGTGAAGCCGACTGCTGAAATAATTACCCGAGACCTGGGTCTGTAAGGGCAACATGTTATGTAGTCGGTATGTATAAACTTTTCTAAAAAGCATGTGTAAATATGTGTGCAGTGCCGCCAAGCTTGCTACTCAGTCGTCACTAGCTTTACTTGACCGTGTAGTCTGCGCTGAGTTAGTCTGTCAGAACTTAATAAAAACATTCAACGTAAGAAGCTGTACTCGGGCAAACGTGACAGTCATAGTAAGGCTTCGTAACTGAAGTAAGATAAGCTCATATGTTATTGACAAAACACATATATGCATGCAGCCCCCGACTCACTACTCGGTTGATACAAGCGGCGTAGTGAGTCAGACAAACTGTACACATGAAAAAAGTATAAAACTCAGGTATAGAAAGGACGTAGCTGTTCTATGTTCCATGAGTTGTTAATGAGGACGCCGTCTTTAGTCTTCAGTTGGTAGGCGCCTGGCCGCGTGTGGGTACCATGGGCCCCGGGTACCTCATGACAAGCATATGGGCCACTCGGATATAGGATGGGCCGAGTCTTGTAATTAGAGATAAGGTAGCATCCGGCAGACTTTGCCTTGTACAGTAAGGAACATACAGTCCTAGTTGGGTGCGTTATATCTCTAAGAGGAGATCCCTTGGCCGTAATCCGGTTGGGACTCCTACCTTGTAACCCTGTCCCCCAGTATATAAGGGGAGGCAGGGCGCCCCCTAAGGGCAGGTTGAGTTGGTTCACCAGAATCACCACCGCAAATCCTCAAAGGAATAACACCATAACTGGACGTAGGGTATTACCTCACATCGAGGGCCTGAACCAGTATAAAATCTCTGTGTGTTCCTTTGCAATCCATCAAGTTTCCATCCACCGAGTAGCCCCATATATTTATTGCCGGTGTAAAACATCGACACTTGGCGCGCCAGGTAGGGGACTCGGCGCGATCTACATCTACAAGCTCGATGGATCCAACAACCGGAGTCGACGGCAACAAGTTCTCCCCCGGAGACACGATCATGTTTGGAAGCCTCGACTTCGTCGCCGACCAAATCGGCAATCTCACCTTGGCCGATTCGGACTCGATCCGATCTGCCAGGGAACCGGCCGACTCCACGCCAGTCAGTCCACACGACGCTGCAGCAACCCTCATCGATTTGCTGCGGCAATCTTCATCTTGTCCGGGTCTCGGGACAACTCTTTCCTTCGGTGTTCGACTCGGACTCGGCCTTGAGCTGGCCAAGATCGAGCTAAGAAGGGAAGAGATCGTCAATCTCCCGTACCGACATGGCAACGCCACAGATATCTTCAGACAACATCCGATGCGGCAAAGCCGATCCTCTGGAGTTCGACTCGGATACGGCCCAGAGCCGCTCGAGATCGGATCTAGGGAGGTCGGAGTTATAATCACCCCCATCAACTATTCCGACTACGACTCTTAGTCGGACTACGACTCTCAGTCGGATTCCGACTCTAAGTCGGACAGCAGTTCGGCAAGCTTCTCCCCGCCATGAGAAATCTTCATGGCATCCAAAGGCTCTACTCCTACTCAGGAATCACGCCGACTACGCAAGCAGCAAGAGGAGGAAGCGCGCCGACTGCGAGAACAACAGTAGGAAGAAGCAAGATGCCTGCATGCCCGCGACGACGGCCTACGCAGGGCTGGGCGAACCGCTCAGCAACAAACCCTCCAAACAAAAGTCGGCGACCACGATGTCTTCGTCACGCCACAACAGAACGTCGTGGCCACCGCGACCCTACTGGACATGGTCCAACTTGGGCCTGATCACTAGGCCACCCCGACGATCGCAAGGATAAAAGCCATGCTTACCGCTGCTGCATGTCAGCAGCACCAACAGCCGGGTGATACCCTCATACCGACCAACCGGTCGACATCCCCAACGGCAGTCTCATCTACCTCAAAGCGACGCCGAGCAGCTGGCTCCAGTCAGCCGCATACAGAGGCACCTCAGGCGTCACTCGGCAACCCCAATGACAACCAGCAACGTCAAAGCAACCGTCGGGACTATCAGGACCTCCGAGACCGACTACGGCGTGACCTTCGGCAAGACATCATGGCTCGGCGCCGCGAATGAGAAGAAGATGAGCAACGCCAACTGGAAGACAAGAACAAGCGTTTCGGCCTCCACCACGGGTGGTTTCGCCACCGTATTCGGAGTCGGAGCCCTCATGAAGACGAAGGCATACTGGCCTTCACCCAAGAGCTACAACAGGTCGACTGGCCGTCGGGTTTCAAGCCTACAGGCATCGACAAATACGACGGCAAGACCAATCCCGAGTCCTAGATCACGATCTACACTCTGGCGATCCGAGCAGCTGGAGGAAATCACAAAGTTATGGCTAACTACCTCCCAGTCGCTCTAGCCGACTCAGCGAGGACATGGCTAACAGGACTTCCCAGGCAATCCATAGGCTCCTGGGGAGAACTCCGGGAACGCTTCATCGCCAACTTCCAGGGAACATACGAGAGGCCATCTTCCGAGTACGACTTATATCAGTTGCATCAAAGGAAGAACGAGTCTCTTCGTGACTTCATCAAGAGGTTTTCTGAGAAGAAAAACTCAATCCCGAAGATCAAGGATGAGATCGTCATCGCCGCCTTTCGAAAAGGAGTCAAAAACACCTCGTTCATCGACAAATACACGCGGAAGCCTCCTAACTCTGTCAAGGCCTTATTCGACATGGCGAACAAGTACGCCAACTCGGCTGACGCTGTCGCTGAGGCCCTCGATGACAAGAAGGCATCCTGACAGAAGAAGCGGAAGGACACCGACGACGCGGTCTCGACTAAAGCCGGGAATCGCAAACGCAAGTCAGACGGCTTCATTGTGGCAGTCGGTCACAACCGTCTTCGACCTCCTACAACCGAAGATTATCAGAACAACAAGTGACATGCTCGGGGGCTCACAAGCTCAAATGCAAGGATGGCATCCCCACTCCGAAATACCGAATAGCTAAGTCGCTTCCTGATAAATAATTCTTCACTCGGCCTTGCCAATGCTGCAGCCGCTTACACCTAATAGGTGTACAAGCTGCACTTTTTTCTGTTTTTTCTCTTAAATGATTGAAAAGTATTCGAGTAGCATAAATCCTGATCCGTGAAACTTTGCTCCATGAAAGACGAATTCAAGTCACCCAAAACGCGTGTCTGGGAAAGAGCCATGAGCCAACTCCCGGCGCTAGGGGGCTATGATTAGTCGAGCAGAGTGCTTAAACGTAAGGGGTCAACTACTCAGAGAAATTAATATCAGTAAGAGGAAGAACACGTATTTACATATATTGTAAAATACATTTTACTCGGGTGATTGTTTTCATCATCAGATGCTACTCATCCGGTATCTTTATAGTGCAGGGCCAGCTCCGGATACCCGTGACAGGAACTCAGGGCTGCGAGCCTATCTCCTACATTCAGGGGCTGGACAGGTCTGCCAAAATACACTCGGGATGCTCCACGAGGGCTAGTGACCGAGTACTTGCACCAGTCGGGACGACAACTTCCCCGGCTACACTCCATGTGAGCTGACGACCGACCTCCGGTGCTAGTTGGGGGTCGTATACTACTCGATTGGGTGAGGTACGCTCCATGAGGGTCGCCAACTGAATCCTACGCTAACGCTAGGTTCGGGTACCTTATTCGGTCGCAACTCGGCTAAGTAGGGTACGCCCCATGAGGGTCGCCAGCCGAATCCTATGATAATGCTAGGTTCGGGTAACTTATTTGGTCACAACTCTGTCAGATCGGGTATGCCCCATGAGGGTCGCCAGCCGAATCCTATGCTAATGCAAGGGTCGGGTACCTTATTTGGCTATAACTCTGTTGGATAGGGTACGCCCCATGAGGGTCGCCAACCGAACCCTCTACTAATGCAAGGCTCGGGTACCTTGTTCGGCTTTACCCAAGTCAGAGAAGACTTACATCGTCAAAGTGCATCCGGGGTTCTCATGCACCACGTCACACCTGAGGAGGGTAAGCAGATCCTGCAACATACATACTCGGGCACCTGTGGCAACCAGGCTGCATCCAGAACATAAGTCAGAAAGGCTTGCAAATAAGGATTTCTCTGGCTGATTGCGGTTACCAACACCAAAAAACTCATCTTGACATGCGATGGATGATACTTCTATAGAGTTAAGCTGGGTAGGTTGGCTCAGGCCGGCTTATTTGGTAGCAGCCACCAAGATATGAGTTCCTACAGTAGCATGCTCCATGTGGGCCGCCCGCAGGCTGAGTTGAAATTATAGCACTGGTGCTACCAATAGGGGCCGATGAGATAAATAGATATGCTTCATGAGAGCCTCATTGCTAAACGTATATGTTTGGGCATCTGTTTTATCCACCAGGTCTCAAGGATATATCCTTACAAGGATCACAAGCTGGTCTTCATTAAAATTGGGGATGCAGGTATCTTTCTCGGGTACACCTGACCACGCCGTGGATTTATTTTCATAAAGTGGTACTCAGCCTACATGCGTGGCCATCAGTTGCCATGAGCAACATTATTCCCGCTGACATGATGCGGAGGAGTCTAACTTTCAAGTAGTGCACTACTCGGGAGAGACTATAAATTTCTCATTCCCGCTGACATGACGCGGAGGAGTCTAACTTCTGGGTGGGACGCCACTCAGGAAAGACTATAAACCCCTCTTTCTAGCTGACATGATGCTGAAGAGTCCCATATACGAGTAGTATCCTACTCGGCAAGACTATAAATACCAATTTCGACTGACATGAAGTCGAAGAGTCCTACATGCGAGTAGTTCCCTGCTCGGTAAGACTATAAATCATATTCCGGTTGACATGATATCGAAGAGTCTCATATACCAGTAGTAATCTACTCGGGAAAGACTTCCAGGTTAAAGATCTTTGACTTTATGTTTAATTATCTTCACAATTAAGCACAAAGTCGGGGGCTACACCTAATAGGTGCACCTATTCGGTGCACACTATTCATATATCTACATGAAGCCCTTCATAGCCTCGTTGCCAGCTGACATAAAGCAGGACTCAGGAAGAAGACTCACTCGGACAAAGAGTACTCGGGAGCAATGTACTCGGGAAGACTTCACCGTGGAGGATGAGCACTCAGCATCAGCTGTGACTCAACTATGAAGGTCTCAGGGGCTACTGTGTGTGCCATGGGCCCCAGGTACCTCATGACAAGCATATGGGCCACTCGGATAGAGGATGGGCCGAGTCTTGTAATTAGAGATAAGGTAGCATCCGGCAGACTTTGCCTTGTACAGTAAGGAACATACAGTCCTAGTTGGGTGCGTTATATCTCTAAGAGGAGATCCCTTGGCCGTAATCCGGTTGGGACTCCTACCTTGTAACCCTGTCCCCCAGTATATAAGGGGAGGCAGGGCGCCCCCTAAGGGCAGGTTGAGTTGGTTCACCAGAATCACCACCGCAAATCCTCAAAGGAATAACACCATAACTGGACGTAGGGTATTACCTCACATCGAGAGCCTGAACCAGTATAAAATCTCTGCGTGTTCCTTTGCAATCCATCAAGTTTCCATCACGCCGTCTTCGGTCTTCAGTCGGTAGGCGCCTGGCCGCGTAACCTCGGCTATAATGAACGGCCCTTCCCAGATTGGGGATAATTTATGCCTGTCTTTGGTGGTTTGTATTTTCCTCAGAACGAGATCCCCAACCAAAAAGGCGCGGCCAAGGACATTGCGGTTGTGGTAGCGACGCAGACCTTGAAGATACCTTCCCAGATTGGGGATAGTTTATGCCTGTCTTTGGTGTCTCTTGCTTCTTCTAACTGATCTAACTCGACCAGTCGGGTATTGTTGGAGATGTCTTCTGAGTAAGCCCGGACTCACGGAGCGCCGAACTGTAACTCAGTCGGTAGCATAGCCTCGACACCGTAGACCAGGAAGAAAGGGGATTGCCCTGTTGCCCGACTAACCGTGGTTCTGAGAGACCAGCGAACCGATGGGAGTTCTTGTACCCACCGGCCCACGTATGGTTGTAGTCGGTCGAATATCCTGGCCTTGATGCCTTGTAAGACCATACCGTTGGCTCGTTCGACCTACCCGTTGCTCCGCGGGTGTGCCACAGATGCGTAGCAGATCTTGATGCTGAAATCTTCACAGAAGTCTTGGGATACGCCGCCCGCGAACTGAGTACCGTTGTCAGTGATGATGCAGTTAGGGACCCCGAACCGGTATATTATACTCTTGATGAAGTCCTTTGCTCGTGCCGCAGTAATTGCTGCAACTGGTTTAGCCTCAATCCACTTGGTGAATTTATCCACCGCGACGAATAAATGTGTAAACCCTCCTGGTGCTTTCTTGAAAGGGCCAACCATGTCGAGCCCCCATACTGCGAATGGCCAGGAAATTGGGATAGTTTGGAGTTCCTGGGCTGGGAGATTTGTTTGTCTTGCGTAGAACTGGCAACCCTCGCACTTGTGAACGTTGTCCTTGGCGTCAGTTACTGCTGTGGGCCAGAAAAATCCCTGCCGGTAAGCCTTTTCGACTAACGTCCTGGATGCGGCGTGGTTGCCACATATGCCCGAGTGGATCGAATGCAGAATGTGCTTGCCCTCCTTGGTGGTGACGCAGCGCATGAGGACACCGGATGTGCTCCTTCGGTACAGGTCTTCTCCGACTAGTAGGAAGCTTTTGCTTCGACGCTTGATCTGCTCGGCTTGACTACGATCTTCTGGGAATTCATCGTCCAAGAGGAATTTGACAACAGGAGTCCTCCAGTCTTGACATATGTGCAGCACCTCATCTGTGGCCGGGGTAGGCTCGCCTCCCGACTGCTCCGGCGCCGGTTTCTTCTTGACTGATGGCTCCATAAGTTGCTCGACAAAGATTCCAGTCGGAACTGCTTCTCGCTTGGATCCCATGTTTGCCAGCTCGTCTGCTGCATCGTTGTATTGACACAGGACATGTGTGATTTCCAGCCCGTCGAACATGTTTTCCAGCTTGTGGACCTCCTGACAGTATGCCGCCATGGTGTCGTCGAGACAAGTTTAGTCTTTCATGACTTTGTTTACCATGAGTTGAGAAACCCCGGGCACAACTAGTCGACGTATGCCGAGTGATATAGCGATGCGGAGCCCGTGAACAAGTGTCTCGTACTCGGCGACGTTGTGGGAAGCCGGGAAGTGGATTTGTAGAATGTACTTCAGTTTTTCGCCAGTGGGGGACGTCAATATGACTCCGGCCCCGGCGCCGCCGATCCGTAGAGAACCGTCGAAGTACATTGTCCAATACTCTAGCTTTGCTGTTGGTGTTGGGAGTTGAACTTCTGTCCACTCGGCCACAAAGTCGGCTAGAGCTTGAGATTTGATTGCTGTCCGTGGCTGGAAGGTGATGTCGAACGCCATCAACTCGAGTGCCCATTTAGCGATTCTACCGGTGGCCTCGTGATTATGAAGGACATCTTTGAGTGGAAACGCTGTGACCACCGTCACTTGATGTGCTTGAAAGTAATGCACCAGCTTCCGGACTGTGATGAGTAGGCCATATAGCAGCTTCTGGACCTGCGGATATCTCGTTTTGGAGTTGGCAAGGACCTTGCTGACAAAGTAGACTGGCCGTTGTATTTTCTGAATATGACCCTGTTCGGATCGCTCCACCACCAATACCGTGCTGACTACCTGAGTGGTTGCCGCCAGATATAGCATTAGCGGTTCTTGGGGCATGGGTGACGCCAACACGGGAGGTGATGTGAGAAATTGTTTGAAGTCTTCGAAGGCTTGCTGGGCTTCCGGAGTCCATTGGAAGTTGTCCGCCTTTTTGAGGAGCTTGAAGAAGGGCATACCCCGTTCGCCCAGTCGGGAAATAAACCGGCTGAGTGCCGCCATGCAGCCTGTCAGCTTCTGGACGTCTTTGAGGTTAGTCGGGGGTGCCATGTTCCTGATGGCGTTGACTTTCTCTGGGTTGGCCTCGATGCCGCGATACGAGACGATGAAGCCGAGTAACTTTTCGGATGGCACACCGAAGGCGCATTTTTCCAGGTTCAACTTCATCTTGAATCTTCGAAGGTTTTGGAAGGTTTCTTCCAGGTCAGCGATGAGGTCTTCTTTGGACTTGGTCTTGATCACCACGTCATCGACGTAGGCTTCCACGTTGCGCCCGATCTGGGTGTGCAGACACCGCTGAATGGCCCGTTGATAGGTTGCTCCATCATTCTTCAGACCGAACGGCATTGTCATGTAGCAGTACGCTCCAAACGGCATGATGAAAGATGTCTTTAAGCAGTCTTCCTCCCTCAGGCTGATTTGATGGTATCCCGAGTAGCAGTCGAGAAAGCTGAGTAGGTCGCACCCTGCAGTGGAATCAACCACCTGATCTATTCGGGGAAGGCCAAATGGGTCCTTGGGGCACGCTTTGTTGAGGTCGGTGTAGTCGACGCACATGCACTATTTACCGTTTTTCTTTCGGACCAGAACTGGGTTTGCCAGCCAGTCCGGGTGTTAGACCTCTTTGATGAACCCGGTTGCGAGGAGCTTGGTAAGCTCCTCCCGAATAGCATCCTTGCGGTCTTGAGCGAAGTGCCGCAGCCGTTGCTTGACTGGCTTGGCGTCTGTCTTCACGTTTAGGGCGTGCTCGATCACCTCCCGTGGTACGCCCAGCATGTCGGATGGTTTCCACACGAAGATATCCTTGTTGGCTTGGAGGAAGGTGACGAGCGCGTCTTCCTATTTTGGGTCGAGTCCGGTCCCGACTAGAGCAGTCTTGGAGGGGTCGAAAGGGTCCAGGGGGATCTTCTTCGTGTCAGAGTCCGCTGAAATTCCTGACTTCGTTGCTTTTTTCGCCAGAACTTGATATTGCTCGACTTCAGTTGTGACGGCTTGCCGAATGCTATCGCGCCCGACTGCCGCCTCTTGTGATTGAGCCATTTCGCAGCTCTCCTTGTCGCAGGTGAAGGCTTGCTTGATGTCGCTGCGGAGGGAGAGGACGCCTGTTGGTCCAGGCATCTTCAGCACCATGTATGTATAGTGCGGTATTGCCATGAATTTGGCAAGTGCCGGTCGTCCAAGTATCGCGTGGTACGCGGTCTTGAAGCCGGCGATCTCGAAGCAGACGTTTTTCGTGCGGAAGTTATCCCGCGTGCCGAAGGTTACCGGCAAGGTTATCTGCCCGAGTGGGGTTGATGACAGGCCAGGAATTATCCCGTGGAAGGGCGCAGTGCTCTGCCGTAGTTCTGAACGAGGAATCTTCATCTCGTCCAAAGTCTTGGCGAACAGGATATTGAGCGCGCTACCTCCGTCGATGAGGGTTTTCTTCAGCCTGATGTTTCTGACGACCGGGTCTAGGACGAGTGGATAGCGTCCCAGGTGGGAAACCCGATCTGGGTGATCTGCGCGATTGAAGGTGATGGCCATCTCTGACCAGCGTAGGTACTGGGGGGAGTCCGTCGTAGAGACCGTGTTGATGTCACGCGCTGAAAGCTTCTGTTTGCGCTTGGACTCGTACGAGAGCGGCCCCCCAAAGATGTGGTTGAGCTCGGCTTGAGGATCTTGGAAATCGTCAGCCAGACCCGAGTCTGGCTTCTCTTTGTCCTTGTCAGCGCCAGACGATGAAGCCTGCTCGGAGGCAAACTTCTTGAGCATGTAGCAGTCTTTGGCCGCGTGCTTGCCCTTGGGGTGGAAGGGGCATGGCCCGCTCATGACTTTCTGGTAGTCGTTATTCCACTGGGGCCGCGACCGAGTGCGCTCCATGTTGGCCACCAAGTTGTCCGACTTCTGTTTACGGCTGCCAGACTTGTTTTGAGACGGCTCGTTGTCGATTTTTGCCTTTTGGTCCTTCTGTCGGGACTCCTTCTTCTCATCGAGGGCCTCTGCGACCGCTTCAGCCAAGTCGGCGTATTTGTTGGCCATGTCAAATAGAGCCCGGACAGACGGCGGTGGTTTCCAAGTGAACTTCGCGATGAATGGGGCGTCCTTTACTCCCTTGCGGAAGGCGGCGATGACAGCCTCATCACAGATCGTTGGGATTTTGTTGCGCTTCTCGGAAAACCACTTGATGAAATCTCACAGAGACTCGTTCTTCTTCTGGTGCAGTTGATAAAGATCGTGCTCTGAAGATGGTCTCTCGTAGGTCCCTTGAAAATTCGCGATGAACCGCTCCCTGAGTTCTCCCCAGGAACCGATTGACCGCTTTGGGAGGCCTATCAGCCATGTCCTCGTCGAGTCGGCTAGTGCGACCGGGAGGTAGTTAGCCATGGCTTTGTTGTCGCCCCAGCAGCTCGAACTGCTAGGGTATATACGGTGATCCAGGACTCGGGATTTGTCTTGCCGTCATACTTTTTGATTCCCGTGGGCTTGAAGCTAGTCGGCCAGTGGACGTCCTGCAGTTCCCGAGTAAAAGCTGGGATCCCTTCGTCTTCATGGGGGCTCGGGCTCTGACCACGGCGGTTGAACCACTCGTGATGGAGGCCAAAGCACTCGTTTTCGTCTTCCAGTCGGTGGCGCTCATCCTCTTGTCGCTCGCAGCGCCGGGCGCTGATAGTATGGCGAAGGTCGTGCTGTATGCGCTCTCGGAGGTCTTCATTAGGCCGGCGATCATACTGGTGGCGACGCCGGTTGTTGTTATTAGTATTACCGAGTGTGGTTTGCCTGGACTCTTCGCGTTGCCGACTTGAGCCGGCTGCCCGACGCTGAGCTAATGTGGACGAGCCCGCTGCTGGAGATCCCGACCTGTTAGTCGGTATTATTGTGTCGCCTGACTGCTGTTGTTGGCAGGCAGCAGCCGTGATCATCGCCTTGATCTTGGCGATGGTTGGGGTGGCCTGGTGTTGACGCCGAAAACCCGCCGGGGGCCGTTCGGCGTCTGGGAGACACGCGAAGGCCTGGGAGATTTGCTTAGCTCCAGTGCAGGTCCTAAATTATTGAGGTTGGTAGGCGTGCCAGTCAATTTGACCCAGTAATTGACAAGGAGATAGAAAATATTAGCCAACAACCCAATCGGCCGACATACTGATGTAGACACCTTCCAACCGATTGCCGATAGCTCCTGTACCGAATTCCCCTGAACCGACTGCCCGACTTGCCCGGGCCCTGGTTCTTGCTTGCACCCGCGCCCGGCTACCAGCAGCGATCGGCCGATAAGCCGATAGAGTCTTCCTTCAGCCGATGGCGCCAACAGTGCTCGCACATCGGCTACGCCTGTACCCGGGCCCTCGTCCTCGGCGTGCTCGCGTCCGGGTCCTTATTGGTCCTCGTGTCCGGGTAAAACAACGAATATAGTGCAGTCGGCTTTATGTAGTACATAAAAGAATTGCAATATAAGTTAGCCGATTACTGATAGAACATGTGTATCGGCTGGGAAGCCAATGATAGTGTAAAACAAAGACGCAATCGACTGTGATAACAGATAACCTATCGGCTAAGCACTCCGATAGAACATCGCATAAAACCCATCGACCCATCAAGGATAAACATATCATTATCAATCTAGTAGTTCAAACCTAACTGATGCAGTGTAACACCCTGCCCTCCAGAACCGCACAGCCCAGCCCAACTGACGGGCGGGCCCACTTACACATAGCACCCCACTTACACTTTCGTCCTCGCTTCATGTAAAAGGGTTAACCCGGAAGTACTATGGTTGGAGGGACAAGGCCTTATAAGTTGGTTCAACTCTTGCTCAACTAGCAAGGTGGTACTAATCAAGTGCACACAACACTCATGGGCCACATAGGCCCAAATCCTAATTGGGCCAGGATGTCACACACACCCCCCCTCAAAGGACCTGGCGTCCCCGCCAGTCCAACTTACCCGCATAGCCACACAGGCATATAGGCAAATGTCCAGGAACGCGCCCCCTCTTAGCGCACGTCCGTACGTCCAGTGCCGGCGCCATATGCCATGCCATGTGCCTCACACCGAGCCCACATGCGCCATGCGCCATATGCCCGCACACTGACCCGTACAAGCAACCGCGAGGGTCGGCTCTGATACCATTTGTAACACCCTGCCCTCCAGAACCGCACAGCCCAGCCCAACCGACGGGCGGGCCCACTTACACATAGCACCCCACTTACACTTTCGTCCTCGCTTCATGTAAAAGGGTTAACCCGGAAGTACTATGGTTGGAGGGACAAGGCCTTATAAGTTGGTTCAACTCTTGCTCAACTAGCAAGGTGGTACTAATCAAGTGCACACAACACTCATGGGCCACATAGGCCCAAATCCTAATTGGGCCAGGATGTCACATGCAGCACAGATTAATAACGATAAAAGAACCTCGATGAGACGATAGACCTAATGCAACTGTGATGTAATAAGATAACTTATCGGCTATACATTCCGATAAGACGCTTGCATGGAAACCATCAACCTAGCAGGAACGATTTATCACGAGCAGTTTAGTAGGTCGGACCCAACCGATGCAGCACAAACTGATGATAAATCGCTCCCAGTAAGCCGATGAAGACTATGCACGCGTGATGTGGTATACCTGATCGGCCTAAGAGATCGAACCGAACCGATGCAGCCGTAAACAGAGCAGATACACCTGGGTAAGGGGTGACGAGTCTTACCCTCTCGCAGGAGTTCGGACCTAACCGATGCAGCCCCGCTCGAGAAGCAAGAACCCGTCGAAAGGGTGGCGATGCGCCGAAGTTTATTGATTGTGTGATAGTTTACAAGGTACCCGGGCATACGTATATATACCCCGAGTTGGTACAGTCCTGATAGGACATGAAACAGGAGTTTCCTAATTATAAAAGGAAAAACTAAGCACCCCTGATCGGACACGAGATCAGGCTTATCTAAAAAGTATCAAAACTACCTAATTAATAGATAAGGTAATTGACTGCCATGTCGTAGTCTTCACGATTCCTTCCTGAATCTGGCTTCTTCTGGTTAGCTTCCAACGGCTGATATATCTTCTTTCCTTAACCAAGTCCAATGCGAACCGTGCCAAATTTTGGCGTTAACACATGCCCCCCAATTTCGGAGTTTGTTATCAAACTTCAAAATTCTTCTTCTGTTTGGGCCTCATCATTCTTTCTTGGCCTCTTGAAATCGGCTTTCATGAACCGATACCTTCTATACTAGGTGTGCTAAGCTCTCAAAATCTTCTGTTGAAAATCTTTCCTTGATCGGAGCCAACAAACCTTGGAATGCTAACTCGGGCAACTGTGCATCGTCCAGACTTAAACTGTAACATCGACTTCTAACATCACGAAACCGCTGGATATATTCTGCGACTGATTCATCCGGCTTCTGTATTACCGATGTTAAATCTATTAAGCTCATCTCCTGAATCCCAGTAAAGAAATATTTGTGGAATTGTTTTTCCAAATCGGCCCAACCCCAAACTGAATTTGGTGGTAACGAAGAAAACCATGTGAAGGCCGATCCGGATAGCGATAGTGGGAAAAGTCTAACTCTCAAAGCTTCTTCAGCCAATGCCTCCCCACATTGAGCCAAGAATCGACTGACATGCTCCACTGTAGATACGTCGTCTTGCCCTGAGAATTTGGAGAAGTCTGGTACTCTGTATCGGCGTGGCAACGGAACTCTATCAAACCAATCTAGATATGGATGCCGATACATAAATGTTTCCTCCTTCGGTCTTAAACCGAATTGTTCTCTCATCACCTCTGTGATTCTTGCTGTCAAATCTTCTTCTCTTGGATCTTCGATGTGATAATGCAGAGGTGGAGTTGGTAGCCGATTCTGCCTCTAATATTCTCTCTGATAATTATACTCAGGGATAGCTTCTGGATGACTCTGTCGATGCCCCCCATAGTATGCAGTTTGATCATATCCTTGAGGAATTCTATCTTGCTGCCCCCCAGCCAGCTGAATCGGCTCCACCGCCTTCTTGATCAAGCTCTGTAATGCGTTCATCAATATCCCAGATTGGTTGATCAATGCATGATGAACTGCTTCATTAATCATCTCTTGAAGTGGCTTCTGTGAACTTGCAGGCGATGTATGGCTCGATTCCCCAGTCAGAACAGGCTTTGGAAATTGGGACTTCTGAATCGGCCCTTGATCTGTCATACCGAAGGATTCTAGACAAAGCTTCTGAAATTCAGCAATATTCTGCTCCACTTGTTGTCTTTGTTCTTCAGTCAAGTCTTCCATTGTGACTGGGATTATATTGTTTGTACTGACCTCTTTTCCAGCCATGTTGAATTTCTGTGTCCCACCAGGCGAACCAAAAACGTGTCGACGCCGAAAACCCGCCGGGGGCCGTTCGGCATCTGGGAGACACGCGAAGGCCTGGGAGATTTGCTTAGCTCCAGTGCAGGTCCTAAATTATTGAGGTTCGTAGGCGTGCCAGTCAATTTGACCCAGTAATTGACAAGGAGATAGAAAATATTAGCCAACCACCCAATCGGCCGACATACTGATGTAGACTCCTTCCAACCGATTGCCGATAGCTCCTGTACCGAATTCCCCTGAACCGACTGCCCGACTTGCCCGGGCCCTGGTTCTCGCTTGCACCCGCGCCCGGCTACCAGCAGCGATCGGCCGATAAGCCGATAGAGTCTTCCTTCAGCCAATGGCGCCAACAGTGCTCGCACATCGGCTACGCCTGTACCCGGGCCCTCGTCCTCAGCGTGCTCGCGTCCGGGTCCTTATTGGTCCTCGTGTCCGGGTACGCGTGCCTGACTGTCAGCAATACTTGTGCATCGGCTAAGAAACCGATAATATAGTCGATGATAATACAAACAGATAAAAAGCCAGCCGACTGATAAATAAACACTTGGACATCGGCTAGAAGCCGATGATATAGTAGATAGGCAAAACAACGAATATAGTGCAGTCGGCTTTATGTAGTACATAAAAGAATTGCAATATAAGTTAGCCGATTACTGATAGAACATGTGTATCGGCTGGGAAGCCAATGATAGTGTAAAACAAAGACGCAATCGGCTGTGATAACAAATAACCTATCGGCTAAGCGCTCCGATAGAACATCGCATAAAACCCATCAACCCATCAAGGATAAACTTATCATTATCAATCTAGTAGTTCAAACCTAACTGATGCAGCACAGATTAATAATGATAAAAGAACCTCGATGAGACGATAGACCTAATGCAACTGTGATGTAATAAGATAACTTATCGGCTATACATTCTGATAAGACGCTTGCATGGAAACCATCAACCTAGCAGGAACGATTTATCACGAGCAGTTTAGTATGTCGGACCCAACCGATGCAGCACAAACTGATGATAAATCGCTCCCAGTAAGCCGATGAAGACTATGCACACGTGATGTGGTATACCTGATCGGCCTAAGAGATCAAACCGAACCGATGCAGCCGTAAACAGAGCAGATACACCTGGGTAAGGGGTGACGAGTCTTACCCTCTTGCAGGAGTTCGGACCTAACCGATGCAGCCCCGCTCGAGAAGCAAGAACCCGTCGAAAGGGTGGCGATGCGCCAAAGTTTATTGATCGTGTGATAGTTAACAAGGTACCCAGGCATACGTATATATACCCCGAGTTGGTACAGTCCTGATAGGACACGAAACAGAAGTTTCCTAATTATAAAAGGAAAAACTAAGCACCCCTGATCGGACACGAGATCAGGCTTATCTAAAAAGTATAAAAACTACCTAATTAATAGATAAGGTAATTGACTGCCATGTCGTGGTCTTCACGATTCCTTCCTGAATCTGGCTTCTTCTGATTAGCTTCCAATGGCTGATATATCTTCTTTCCTTAACCAAGTCCAATGCGAACCGTGCCAAATTTTGGCTTTAACACCTGGTGGTCAGGCCTGAGCTGGAGCGTGTCCAGCAAAGTTGCGGCGGCCACAACGTTCTGTTGCGGCGTGATGAAGACGTCGTGATCGCCGACTTCAGTTTGGAGAATTTACTACTGGGCCGCTCGCCCAGCTCTGCGCAGCCTGTCGTTTCCAGCCTCGCGGTCAGCTTCCTCCTGTTGTTGCAGTCGGCGCGCCTCCTCCTTCTGCTCCTCTTGTAGTCGGCGCACCTCGGAGGGTGGTGTTGAAGCCATGAAGATCTCACGGGGGAGGAGAAAACTTGCCAGACTAGAGTCCGAACTGGCGTTCGAACCGTTATCCGACTTGGAGTCAGACTCCGAGTAGTTTATCGGAGTGAGAACGACCCCAACCTCTCTAGATCCAATCTAAAACGGCGCTTGGCCATGTCCAAACTGAACCATAGGAGATCGGGTTTGTTGCACGGAGTGTAAATCCGCAACGTCGCCGAGTCTGTGTGGGAGATTGACAATCTCCCCCCTTCTCGGCCCAACCCGGGCTGGCTTGAGGCCTACCGCAAGTCAGACGCCGAAGGAGAGAGTTGTCCCTACGCTTGGCGATGTGAAGGACTGCCGCAGTAAGTCGTGGAAGGAGATCGTGACGTCCTATGAGCCGACTGGCGCTATGTCGGCTAGTTCCTCGGCCAGCAAGATTGGGTCTGCCTCAGCCAAGGTGAGATAGCTGAGTTGATCGGCGACGAAGTCTAGGTTCCCGAAGGTAATTGCGTCTCCGGGGGAGAACTTGTGGCTGTTGACTCCGTTGGTTAAATCCATCGAATCTGCTGATGAGGAATTCGCCGGAGCCCCTACCTGGCACGCCAACTGTCGATGCTTTGCACCAGTAATAAAACTATGGGGCTACTCGGCGAAGGTGAATTCCATGGATTGCAGAGGAACACGGAAGATTTATACTGGTTTAGGCCCTCGATGTGAGGTAATACCCTACGTCCAGTTGAGGTGTTATTCCTCTGAGGTGTTTGATGATCGATGATCTTGTTGTCGTTGCCCTGAGGGGTGCCCTGCCTCCCTTTATATACTAGGGGACAAGGGTACAGGATAAGGATCCTGGCCGGATACGGCCAAGGATCTCCTTCTTAGAGATAGAGTCCTATCTGACTAAAACTATGTTTCCTTATTATACAAGGTAAAGCCTGCCGAGTGCTATCTTATCTCTAATTACATGGTTCGTCCCATCCTCTATCCGAGTGGCCCATATACTGGTAATGAGGTACCCGGGGCCCATGGCCTTCACACACGGTAGCGATTAGGGTTTTGCGCATGGGGGGCGATGGCGGAGCGTAGGGGCGATGGGGAAGATCGATGCTGTGGAGGCCATGATCCCTGGGTACCTCATCGAGTGCCATAGAACTACTCGGATAGAGGGTGGGCCAGCCCATAAATTAGAGATAGAGTAATACACTATTTCATGTAACTTTGCATGACAAGGAAAGGGATATAGTCCTAGCCGGTTACTCTATATTCTGATAAGGAAATCCCTTGGTTGAGTCTGACTGGGATTCCTATCTTGTAACCTTGTCTCCTCGGTATGTAAGGGGAGGCAAGGAGCCCCCTGGGGCAGACATCCAATCTCGCTAGAGAATACTGTGAAAGCAATACACAATAGCTGGAAGTAGCGTATTACCTCATCCTGAGGGCCTGAACCAGGATAAATCTCATGTGTTCTTTTGAAGTCCATCGAGTTTCGGTCTGACGAGTAGCCCTACAATCAATATTGCCGACACAAAGCATCGACAGTTGGCGCGTCAGGTAGGGGATTCATCAAGATCATCGACATCAAGCCCGATGGATCCAACCACAGGAGTTGACGGCGTCAACTTCATCCTCGAGCAAACCATCAGCTTCGGGAGCCTCGACTTCATCGCCGACAGTCTCGGCGCCCTCACCTTGACCAACTCGATTTCAACCTGTTTGGCTAGGGATCAAGCCGACTCAGCGCTGATTGCTTACTCAACACCGTGGCAGTTTTTCACAACTTGCTTCTGTCGATATTTTACACCGGCAATATGAATACGGGGCTGCTCGGCGGATGGAAACTCAGTGGATTGCAAAGGAACACAAGGAGATTTTATACTGGTTCAGGCCCTCGATGTGAGGTAATACCCTACGTCCAGTTGTGGTGTTATTCCTTTGAGGATTTGTGTCTGCTTCTATGAGCTCGTCGATCGATGATCTTGTGATCTCGTTCTCGCGTGCCCCTTGAGGGGCGCCCTGCCTCCCCTTATATACTAGGGGGCAGAGGTATAGGATAAGGATCCCAGCCGGATACGACCAAGGGATTTCCTTCTTAGAGATAGAAACTTATCTGACTAAGACTATGTTTTCCTTATTGTACAAGGCAAAGCCTGCCGGGTGCTATCTTATCTCTAACTACATGATTCGGCCCATCCTCTATCCGAGTGGCCCACATGCTGGTGGTGAGGTACCTGGGGCCCATGGCCTCCACAACTTTGGTGATTTCCAAGACCTATGAGTTCTGGGACAACTCTCTTTCCTGACGTTCGACTCGAATATGTTTCCGAGCCGGTCGAGATTGGATCCAGGAAAGGTGAGATCGTCAATCTCCCACTCAAACTTGGCAACACCATAGCAATCTTCAATCCGGTACAACAGACTCAATCCTCTAGAGTTCAACTTGGATATGGCTCAGAGCCGCTCGAGATCGGGACCAGGGAGATTGGGGTTATCATCACACCATTGAACTACTCCGAGTCTGACTCCCAGTTTGATAGCAGCTCGGGGAGCTTTTCTCCACCACGTGAAGTCTTCATGGCGTCGAAGGGATCAACCCCGGGGCAAGATGCATGCCGACTACGTGATCAGCAAGAGGAGGAGGCTTGCCAGCTACGTGAACAACAGGAGGAAGACACACGATGCTTACAAGCCGATCATGAAGCTCGCAAGGACAACCTACGCAAGGCTGGGCGAACTGCCCAACAAGAAATTCTCCAGACCAGAGTGGGCGATCATGACATCTTTGTGACTCCACAGCAGAACATTGTGGCCACTACCACACTCTTGGATACCCTGAAGCTGGAACCCGGTCACCAAGCTACTCTGACTATCGCCATAATCAAAGCCATGATAACCGCTGCAGCTTGTCAACAATGACAGCTATCTGGAGAAACACTCATACCATCTAACAAAATGATTTCAGACACTGCGACTTCAACCTCAGCACAGCGCCGAGTAGCAGGCTCTGGTCAACACCTCTTGGAGTCCCACTGCATATCACTTAGCCATCATAATGATGACCGACAACGGTACCACCACAATGAGCACCGAGATAGCTAGGATGCTCGGGGACGACTACGACGGTATCTCCACCACGACATCAACACTCGATGCCAAGAACATGAGGAAGATGAGCGTCGCTGACTTGAAGACGAGCATGAATGCTTCGGTCTCCACCATGAGCGTTTTCATCGCCGTAGTCGGAGTCGAAGCCCACACCTGGATGAAGGAGTTCCAGCCTTCACTCACGAATTATAACAGGTTGACTGGCTATTCGACTTCAAGCTGACTGGTATAGAGAAGGACGATGGCAAGATCAACCCGGAATCCTAGCTGACCGTATATATCTTGGCAATCTATGCGGCTAGAGGCGGCCACAAAGCCATGGCTAATTATCTGGCAGTCGTCCTTGCCGACTCAGCACGAACGTGGTTGACAGCACTTCCCAGGCGATCTATTGGCTCTTGAGGGGACCTCCGTGAGCGCTTCGTGGCTAACTTGTGTTAACGCCAAAATTTGGTACGGGTCGTTACCATGTTCGGTTAAGGAAAGAAGCGATATCAGCCATTGGAAACTAATCCAGAAGAGTCCGAGCTTGGGAAGGAATCGTGAAGACCACGTTATGGCAGTTATTTATCTTATCTATTAGATAGTTTTATCTTTTAGGAAACCTGATCTCTTGTCCGATCAGGTCTGTTAGTTTTCCTTTTCTAGTTAGGAAAGTCCTGTTTCATGTCCTATAAGGACTCTTGTAACTCGGGGTATATATACGTATGCCCGGGAACCTTGTAATCTATCTAATCGATCAATACAATTCGGCGCATCGCCACCCTTTACCAACGGGTTCTTGCTTCTCGAGCGAGGCTGCATCGGTTAGGTCCGAACTCCTGCGAGAGGGTAAGTCTCGTTACCCCGACTACCAATCGGCTAGGACTTTCTCGGTTAGGTCCGATATTCTAGTCGGTCTATGGTAGTCGGCTTACCACGGTGTATCAGATCTGTCTACGACTGCATCGGTTCGGTCCGACCTCTTAGGCTGGTCAGGTATATCACATCACGCGTGCATAGTTTTTATCAGTTTATCGGGGGTAGTTTATCATCAGTTTGTGCTGTATCGGTTGGGTCCGACCTACTAAACTGCTAGCGATAAATTATTCCTATTAGGCTGATATCCTTTGTCCAAGCGTCTTATCGGAATGTATAGCCGGTAAGTTATTTTCATCACAGTTGCATTAGGTCTACCGACTCGTTGAGGTTCCTTTACTATTATCGATCCGTGCTGCATTAGTTAGGTTTGAACTACTAGATCGATAATAATAGATTTATCCTTGCCGAGCCGATCGGTGTATATGCGACGTTCTATCGGAGTGCTTAGCCGATAGGTTATCTTTTTATAAAGCCGACTGTATTATCCTTACTGTTTGTCATCTATATTATCATCGGTTTTCTAGCCAATGCACATGTGTTTCCTCGGCAGTCGGCTGGCTTACTATCCTGCATATCTATTTTATCATCGGCTTCTAGCCTATGCACATGTTGTACTAACAGCTTATCTATTTGTTTATAGCGCTATCGGTTTCCTAGCCGATACACAGGTGCCATCGGCCATCGGCTACGAGGAGCCTACATCAATCCGTATCGACCGATAGCCGATGTGCAGTTGCTGCTGACCCGGGCACGAGCACAAGCGAGGACCCGGGAGCGAGAACGCAAGCACAAGACCCGGGCGTGAGTACAGGCGAGGGCTTGGGCACGAGCATAGCGGCGATCGGCTGGAAGGAATCCGTATCGGCTTACTGGCCGATTGGATCAGTAATCAGATTTCTTAATCTCCTTGTCAATTGCGGGGTCAAATTGACCGGCACGCCTACGAACCTCAAATATTTTAGGACCTGCACTGGAGCTAAGCAGATCTCCCAGGCCTTCGTATGTTCAATCGCATCAAACCAGATCATCAGCGAGCTTCTTGGCACACCCGGTGGTTTTTGGTGCGAACATATTTTTGGCACGCCTGGTGGGACACAGAACTTCGACATGGCTGGAAAAGAGGTCAGCAAAGATGATACAATCCCAGTTACAATGGAAGACTTGACCGAAGAACAGAGACAACAAGTGGAGCAGAATATTGCTGAATTTTAGAAGCTTTGTCTACAATCCTTCGGTATGACAGATCAAGGGCCGATTCAAAAATCCCAATTTCCAAATCCTGTTCTGGTTGGTGAATCGAGTCATATATCGCCTACAAGTTCACAGAAGCCGATCCAAGACATGTTTAATGAAGCAGTTCATCATGCGTTGACCGATCAATCTGGGGTATTGGTGAACACATTACAGAGCTTGGTCAAGAAGGCAGTGGAGCCGATTCAAATACCCGGGGGGCATCAACAGAGTTATTCAGAAGCTGTTCCTGAGTACAATTATCAGAGGGAATATCAGAATCAGAATCGGCTACAAACTCCACCTCTGCGTTGTCACGATGAAAATCCAAGAGAAGAAGATTTGACAGCAAGAATCACGGAGGTGATGAGAGAACAATTCGGTTTAAGACCGAAGAAGGAAACATTTATATATCAGCCTCCATATCCAGATTGGTTTGATAGAGCTCCGTTGCCACGCCGATACAGAGTACCAGACTTCTTCAAATTCTTAGGGCAAGATGATGTGTCTACAGTGGAGCATGTCAGCCGATTCCTGGCGCAATGCGGAGAAGCATCGGCTGTAGAAGCTTTGAGAGTTAGACTCTTCCCGTTATCATTATCCGGATCGGCCTTTACATGGTTTTCTTCATTGCCACCTAACTCAGTTCGAGGTTGGGCCGATCTGGAAAAGCAATTCCACAAGTATTTCTTTATGGGAAGTCAGGAGATGAGTTTGATAGACTTAACATCGGTAATACAGAAGCCAGAGGAATCAGTCGCAGAATATATCCAGCGGTTTCGTAATGTTAGAAGCCGATGTTATAGTTCAAGTCTGGACGATGCACAGCTGGCCGAGTTAGCATTCCAAGGTTTGTTGGCTCCGATCAAGGAAAGATTTTCATCAGAAGACTTTGAGAGCCTAGCACACCTAGTACAGAAGGTATCGGTTCATGAAAGCCGATTTCAGGAGGCCAGGAAGGAATGATAAGGCCCGAACAGAAGAATTTCGAAGTTTAATAACAAACTCCGAAATTGGGGGGCATGTGTTAACGCCAAAATTTGGTACGGGTCGTTACCATGTTCGGTTAAGGAAAGAAGCGATATCAGCCATTGGAAACTAATCCAGAAGAGTCCGAGCTTGGGAAGGAATCGTGAAGACCACGTTATGGCAGTTATTTATCTTATCTATTAGATAGTTTTATCTTTTAGGAAACCTGATCTCTTGTCCGATCAGGTCTGTTAGTTTTCCTTTTCTAGTTAGGAAAGTCCTGTTTCGTGTCCTATAAGGACTCTTGTAACTCGGGGTATATATACGTATGCCCGCGAACCTTGTAATCTATCTAATCGATCAATACAATTCGGCACATCGCCACCCTTTACCAACGGGTTCTTGCTTCTCGAGCGGGGCTGCATCGGTTAGGTCCGAACTCCTGCGAGAGGGTAAGTCTCGTTACCCCGACTACCAATCGGCTAGGACTTTCTCGGTTAGGTCCGATATTCTAGTCGGTCTATGGTAGTCGGCTTACCACGGTGTATCGGATCTGTCTACGCCTGCATCGGTTCGGTCCGACCTCTTAGGCTGGTCAGGTATATCACATCACGCGTGCATAGTTTTTATCAGTTTATCGAGGGTAGTTTATCATCAGTTTGTGCTGCATCGGTTGGGTCCGACCTACTAAACTGCTAGCGATAAATTATTCCTGTTAGGCTGATATCCTTTGTGCAAGCGTCTTATCGGAATGTATAGCCGGTAAGTTATTTTCATCACAGTTGCATTAGGTCTATCGGCTCGTTGAGGTTCCTTTACTATTATCGATCTGTGCTGCATCAGTTAGGTTTGAACTACTAGATCAATAATAATAGATTTATCCTTGCCGAGCCGATCGGTGTATATGCGACGTTCTATCGGAGTGCTTAGCCGATAGGTTATCTTTTTATAAAGCCGACTGTATTATCCTTACTGTTTGTCATCTATATTATCATCGGTTTTCTAGCCGATGCACATGTGTTTCCTCGGCAGTCGGCTGGCTTACTATCCTGCATATCTATTTTATCATCGGCTTCTAGCCGATGCACATGTTGTACTAACAGCTTATCTATTTGTTTATAGCGCTATCGGTTTCCTAGCCGATACACAGGTGCCATCGGCCATCGGCTACGAGGAGCCTACATCAGTCCGTATCGACCGATAGCCGATGTGCAGTTGCTGCTGACCCGGGAGCGAGAACGCGAGCACAAGACCCGGGCGTGAGTACAGGCGAGGGCTTGGGCACGAGCATAGCGGCGATCGGCTGGAAGGAATCCGTATCGGCTTACTGGCCGATTGGATCAGTAATCAGATTTCTTCATCTCCTTGTCAATTGTGGGGTCAAATTGACTGGCACGCCTACGAACCTCAAATATTTTAGGACCTGCACTGGAGCTAAGCAGATCTCCCAGGCCTTCGTATGTTCAATCGCATCAAACCAGATCATCAGCGAGCTTCTTGGCACACCCGGTGGTTTTTGGTGCGAACAACTTCTAAGGAACCTATGAGAGGCCATCTTCCGACTACGATTTGTACCAGTGCCATCAAAGGAAAAATGAGTCTCTCTGTGACTTCATCAAGCACTTTTTCGAGAAGAGGAATTCACTCCCCAAAATCAGGGACGAGGTCATCATCGCTGCCTTTCGTAAGGGCGTCAAGGGCACACCATTCATTGCAAAATTTACTCAAAAGCCACCCAACTCCATCAAAGCTTTATTCAACATGGCAAACAAGTATGCTGATTCAGCTGACGCAGTTGCCGAAGCACTCGACGACAAAAAAGAGCCCCGACAGAAGGAGCAACAGGATACGGACGACACAGCCCCATCCAAGGCTGGGAACCGCAAGTGCAATTCGGAGGGCGTTGTGGCAACAGTCAAACAGAATCGACCATGAGCCCCAAGGACAGTCAACTACCAAAAAGTCATGAATGGGCCATGCCCTTTCCACCCTAAGAGGAAGTACGCGGCCAAGAACTGCTTCATGCTCAAAAAGTTTGTTGCTGAGCAAACATCAGCATCCGGCGAATAGAAAGATAAAGACAAGCCGAACTCAGGTGCAGCCGGCGACTACCAAGATCTCTAGGCTGAGCTCAATCACATATTTGGAGGGCTATCAGCATACGAGTCCAGACACAAACAGAAGCTAACCGCTCTAGAAGTGAACTCGGTCTCTACTGATACCCTAGTATTTACGCTGTTCCAAGATGGCAATCACATTTGACTGCACGGATTACCCTATCCGAGTGGCTCATCCAGGATGGTATCCACTCGTCCTGGACACAGTCATCAGAAGTATCAAGTTGAAGAAGGTTCTCATCAATGGAGGAAGCACATTCAACATCTTTTTTGTCAAAACGCTCGACGAAATGAAGATACCTTGATTACAATTGCGCCCGAGTACAGCTCCCTTCCGTGGGGTAATCATTGGCCTCTCTTTAACTCCACCCAGACAGATTACTTTGCCAGTCACCTTTGGCATGTGGAAAAATTTTTGCATCGAAAGCATCTGCTTCGAGGTCACCGACTTCGAGACTGCCTACCACGCCATACTTGGATGACTAGCACTCGCCAAATTCATGGCGGTACCCCATTACACCTACATGATACTCAAGATGCCTGGACCAGTGTTGACGCCGAAAACCCGCCGGGGGCCGTCCGGCGTCTGGGCGACACGTGAAGGCCTGGGAGATTTGCTTCACTCCAGTGCAGGTCCTAAGGTCTTGAGGTTCGCAGGCGTGCCAGTCAATTTGACCCTATAATTGACAAGGAGAAGGGAATGTTAAATTCGTGAGCCAATCGGCTGGAAGCCGGCTTGGACTCATCGCATCGGCCGATGGCCGATACGCACTGTAGCACTTATACATCGGCTCAAAACCGATGACGGCAGGAACAATAACATAATAATAGGCAAGTATCGTGCTAGCCGATCATCGAAAGGATATTCAAAAACTGGCTATAGACTTGGTAAAATAAACATGCAGAATGCGTAAGTAGATAAATCCTAGCTGATCGTAGTTTAGTGTTACTGATATTGCCGTGAAAATATGCTCATGCCCAAGCCCTTGCTCATATCGGCTCCCGGGGTCTTCATCCGCTGTCCGGGCCTGTGCCCGGGTTGGATCGGCAGAATAAACCAATCGGCTAGCCCTTAGCCGATCGTGACAATAATACAGGCAAGAATATGTGATAAAGCATGC
The DNA here is from genome assembly GCA_003991445.1 of Oryza meyeriana var. granulata. Lineage (NCBI taxonomy): Eukaryota > Viridiplantae > Streptophyta > Magnoliopsida > Poales > Poaceae > Oryza > Oryza meyeriana. Next base: position 259,344 of record RYFJ01000920.1, on the reverse strand, counting down.
AATAATATAAATGATAGATAATTGAGCCAGCCGACTACCAAACAGAATGGTTGTAAAATAGGACAATGAATAAGTGCAGTCGGCTTCAACAGATAACTCATCGGCTAAGCACTCTGATAAGACCATCGCATAACACCCATCGGCTCATCAAGAGTAAAGCTATTATCGTTAGTCTAGTAGATCGGACCCAACCGTTGCAGCACAGACCGACAATGATAATGATACCTCAATGGGCCGATAGATATAATGCGATCGTGATGAAGATAACTTACCGGCTATACACCCCGATAAGACGCCTGCACACAAAGCATCAACTTAGCAGGATCGGTTTATCGCTAGCAGTTTAGTAGGTCGGACCCAACCGATGCAGCACAAACTGATGATAAACCGCTCCCAGTGAGCCGATACGATCTACGCACGCGTGATGTGATATACCTAATCAATCTATGAGGTCAAACTGAACTTATGCAGCCATAGATAAACTAAATATATCGTGGTAAGCTGACTACCATAAACCGACTAGAATATCGGACCTAACCGAGGAAGTCCTAGCCGATAGTTAGCCGGGGTGACGAGACTTACCCTCTCGCAGGAGTTCGGACCTAACCGATGCAGCCCGGCTCGAGAAGCAGGATCCCGTCAAAAGGGTGGCGATGCGCCGAAGTTTGTATTGATCGTTGTGATGATTTACAAGGCACCCGGGCATACGTATATATACCCCGAGTTGACATAGTCCTGATAGGACACGATACATGATTTCCTATCTATAACAGAAAACGCTAACTAATCCTGACCGGACACGAGGTCAGGTTTCCTAAACATAAACACCTGCCTAACTAACAGGTACAGTAAATAATTGCTAAGTAATGGTCTTCACGGCTCCTTCCCGATTCCGGTCTTTTCTCCGTCAGTTGACTGTAATTTCTCCTTTGACCGAATCTGATACAGGGCCTTACCAAATTTTGGCGTTAACACATGCCCCCCAATTTCGGAGTTCTTCTATTAAGACTTCGAAATTCTTTCATGGGCCTCCAAACTTCTCCCACATCGAGGCGGCCCAAGATAGCTCACTTGCCATAAATGTTTGAAACAGTACCAACGGCCTCGATTCCCGCTCGGTTGTCATACCTCTATAAAAACGCTTCGTCTCCTTGCCTTTTTTACGCTTTCACATCACCAGAGTACCACCGCTTCATCTTCCAAATCCTCACCAAGCTCTAGCGAATCCAGACGAATCGTCGCAACCTTTTTCTCCGGCCGTCGATCCCTGCAACTTCTCCCACTCCCACGATGGCATCGGCATCTGCAGTTCCTGAGGTAATCTTTCTGCCCGATTATTTTCTTCCGACCTACAGCCCATGCAAATCCGATCTGCTATGTCCTTCACCTGTTCTTCGTCGTGTTCTTGTTTACTGTAGCATCTTAGAGCCCAGATCTTGATTCCGGCCGCCGATTACCCCAGCTTCTTCTATCATGGCCCCATGGGCAGCGGAGATCCCACCGATTTCATCAGTGCTGAAACCCAACGTATTCCCTTCAAGAACTCGGCTATGTTGGTCAGTGACTGGTCTAACAGCTTCAGGTCATGGCCGAGTAGATTGCCTGGATGGAGAGATTGGTACATCAGAGTATCGGCTATGAAGAGAACCCTCTGGGATGAATCACATATTGGCCACTGCATTATCTCTCCCTGGCGATATGAAGAACGAGCCCCTACTTGCATCGGCCTCATACTATTGGTCCGATGCCCTCAATGCCTTCATGTTCGGCATGGGCCAGGACCGATGACCCCCACTTTGCTGGATGTGACCCATGCTCACCTGCCTGATACGACGCTACATCAACCCTTCAAACTCCGGTTTAAGCTGCTCATCGCTTCAAACAAAAAACCATTGGCTGGTGCTGTCCAGTATATATCTCTCCACCAACAAGGAATGGCGGTTGACGATCGGAGCACGTCGCTTTTTGAACTTTGCTGGTTGGAACGGTTTGTCTTTGGTGGTGCAACCTCGGCCCCGACGACCAATATGCAATCCGCCTGGCAGAGTGCTTGGCCGATAGGAAAAAAAATCCATTGGGCACTATCTTCTGGCTATGCACCTACCAGCTGCTTCATCAGGTGGCAACTAAGCATCGGCCAGCCAGCCCGTTGCCACATTGGGGCCTTGGTGGTTTTACAGCTCTGGCTCAATGTTTACACCTCCAAGGCCATCCCAGAAACTTCTCTTCTCAAGCAATCCTTCCCAGCCGATTACCCAGAAGATCAAGACCCCGTCTATCGCCGATGCATCTCTATGGGCGAAGCTGCATCGGCCCTTCCTGGCGGCAAGATAACCCCTGCTGAAGTTAGCCAGTGGTTCAAGGGGTTTTATTATGGCTTCACCAGGGAGGCCACTCTTTGGTTTGCTTACAACGACGCATCATCATTCGAGATGCCTTCTACCTTTGATCCACTCAAAGCTCTGAATGATGATGAGTCTAAGGCCATATTCCTATCGGCTATCAGTCCTTGTCTGCTGCCAACTGGTTTTTCTCTGGGCCGAACTCAGCCATCGTATGAGTTCTACCATCCATCGGTCAGCTCCCGTCAATTTGGTCTCGGTCAACTCCCAATAGGCCTATTCTTCATTGATAAACTCCAGGCCCGGGGCACGGTCAGCAGCGCTTGGAATATGATCGGCTGCGGACTTTGACTGATCCCCTCCTTCTAGGCGCCGTCACCGAGGTGTACATCTGCACTGCCCAACACCAAGCTTTTTGTCCGATGTGGTCAGAATGGAAGAAACACTTGTTCAGCTTAGCGCCCACCTGTTATTGCTCCCGTCTTGACCCCGATTACATCGAATCCGATGAAGAGGTAACACCTGCAAGCTTTAATCGCTTCCTCCAACCAACTCTTATCTCTAATTTTGCAGGCTACCAGCGTCGAGCCCCCAACAAGAAAGCAACAGTGGTCGGCCGATTCTGTATCAACCCTCATCGGCCACTCCAAACCTGGGCGCGACGCTCCGACTCCATCGGCTCTCCTCAAGCGCCTCGGCCGATGGGACCAAAAAGGAAAAAGTTAGCGCATCGCCCCTCCCTGAAGAAACAGAAAAACCGACGCCGATGTTGTTGCCACGACGCCATCTTCTCCCCAGACCACATCGGCTCCCTCATCTCCTCAGGTATGCGCCAAGTCTTAACATTATTACTCGCTTTCTCATTTATCTCACCAGCTCCTTGTTCAGCTCGAATCATCGGCTCCAGAACTTCAACCTTCTTCTATCACTCCTCCAAGCCCTGAGCCGATGGCTTCTTCTGCTGCTCCACTCTTGGCACCAATCCTCCAGTCGTCGACGAAACCGCTCCCGTCCCATCGGCATATCGGCCCCTCTAAAGAACACCCTATTCATCTCACTGAAGCCGATGTCACCGATCTGCCGACGTCCTTCCTCAGGTAACCTTTTATGCCCATACTTTGCTTCTAACCTTCTATTGATCGCTTTACCAATGCCAACTTTGCAGTCTTGGCCGACTTGTTTTCTTTTGACATCGGCAAGTACTTGGAAGCAGAGGACGAGACAGCCACCAGCGCAGCAAGCAAACCATCGCTCCCAGCCGATGTGCCGATTACTTAACAAGCATCAACAATCGGCTGGAAAACCCAATCGACGCGCTAGTTAAAGACTGTGGGCCGATTCGGGCAAGATTTGCAGAAATGAACATTACCTGCCCGAAGAACTTGTCGACGCATTAACCCCTGCAGCATACCTGGAGTTTCATAGGTTTAAACTCATCAAGCTCAGACAACGCATAGCCGATCGTGCTGACCAACAGAAGATCACCGCATACATCCAAGCCGATCGGCTATTAGCCCAGACAGAGAAGAAAGACTTGATGATATGGTTGCTGCCCCCCAAGAGCTCCAATCCAAGCTAGATCAACTGAAGAAGAAGGAAGCCGATTTGCTGGGAGAACTTGAAAAAGTTCGCAAGGACCTCGAAGCCACAGAATCCCAGCTTATCGGCTTACCACAAGCCATCCAAGACCAAGAGGCTAAGATTGCAACGACGGTGCGCCAAGTCATCCATCGGCGCAAGAACTTGAAGACCATCCCAGGCTCTGACGATGACGACATCCGCCATTAGTGAAATTGATCAAATCCGTCTGCGCGCAATCGAAACCATTCGAAAATTCTTGTAACTTAACAATTGATGGCTTCCCAATGCGCTGGTTGTGCTGTAATTATAATTGATCGGCTCCGCTGCTGCTGTTTTGTCCCTTAGTAATTTTTTGTTTATGTTCTAAAGGCGATACCAATTCGATATCGGCTGTCTTTAGGCGATGCGAAACACCGCTTTCCGGACTATTTTAGAAATCGGCTATACAACCGATTTAAGAATCGATCCACACGCTAGGTAGTATTTCTTGAGATATTTTCCATTAAGCGCTTTAGCAAACTCTATCCCATCAAGATCTTCTAACACATAGGCATTACCAGGCACACAACGATTAACCCGATAGGGCCCTTCCCAATTAGGCGACCATTTCCCAAACTTATTATCTCTGGACCCGATCGGCAAAATCACCTTCCACACAAGATCTCCCTCGGCAAACGACTTATTCACTACCTTTTTATTGTAATGCCGAGCTGCCCTGGCCTTATTTTCCTTAATCTTTTCCAATGCCCTCAACCGATTCTGAGCCAAATCTTCAAGTTCATCTGTCATTAAGTCATAATAATCATCGGCTGTCAATTGATTCTGCAAAGAAATTCTTCTAGAACCGATGTTAGTTTCCCATGGTAAAACCGCCTCATGTCCATATACTAACTGATACGGCGGCACCCGAGTAGATCCATGACATGCCATCCGATAGGCCCATAGTGAATCGGCTAATGTAGTATGCCATCGCCGTGGCTGCTCATCAATTTTTCGCTTAATCAACTTGATCAAACTCTTGTTAGAAGCTTCTGCTTGTCCATTGGCCTGAGCATAATAAGGCGACGAATTTAATAGCTTAATTCCCATACTGGCAGCAAACTGTTGAAACTCATCAGACACAAAGATAGACCCCTGATCAGTAGTTATCGTCTGAGGAATCCCAAACCGATAAATAATATGCTCCTTTACAAACTCGATCGCTTCCTTGGACGTAACTTTCTTCAAAGGAACCGCCTCTACCCACTTGGTAAAATAATCCGTTGCCGCCAATATGAACTTATGCCCTTTACTTGATGGAGGAAAAACCTGGCCGATCATGTCAATTCCCCAACCTCTGAACGGCCATGGTTTGATGATAGGATTCATAGCCGATGCTGGTGCTCGCTGTATATTTCCAAATTTCTGGCAATCCTGACACCCTTTATAATACCTAAAACAATCCTCCAGCATTGTCGGCCAAAAATACCCTACTCTTCTCAGCAACCACTTCATCTTATGTGCCGATTGATGAGTCCCACAGACGCCTTCATGCACCTCGCACATAACCACTTTGGCTTCTTCCATATTCAGGCACCTAAGCAGAACTCCCTCAAAAGTCCGATAATACAACCCCCCCATCAAGCAACACATATTTAGTAGCTTTATACCGAATCTTCCTGGAAACCGATTGCGACGGATTTTGCAAATAATCAACTAACTCCTGTCTCCAGTCATCGGCCTTGTTCCGGATATCAATATCGGCTATCTCAACCTCAACTTGCCTATTCAACCGATACCCTGAAGCAATCTGTGCAAGATCATTGGCTTCTAAATTCTGCTCCCTGGGAATATGATCTATTGATACTATCTTGAAATCTCTTAACAAATCCGTACACTCCTCATAATATGACCTCAAAACATCATCCCTGCACTCATATTCTCCAGACAACTGTTTGACCACCAACAAAGAATCGCCAATTATCTCTATAACATCAGCTCCGATCTCCTTTAAGAGTTGAAGTCCTTTTAGCACCGCCTCGTATTCTGCCTGATTATTAGTCCGATAAGGCTTAATTGTAAAAGCAAACTCAAAACTTGCCCCCCGAGGCGATACGATAACTAAGCCGATACCAGATCCATGCTTGCAAACCGATCCATCGAAAAACAAAGTCCATGGGATCGGTTCTACATAGTCTTCGTGAGCCCCTCTGTGTTGCACAATAAAATCGGCCACTGCCTGTCCCTTAATCGCCTTAGCCGATTCATACCTCAAGTCGAACTCTGTCAAAGCAAAAACCCACTTGCCAACTCGCCCTTTCAAGACTGGAGCCGACAACATATATTTGACCACATCGGCCTGGCAAACTACTGTACACTCAGCCGATAGGATGTAATGCCTTAACTTTGTACACGAGAAATATAAACATAGGCATAATTTCTCCACCGCAGGATATCTCGTTTCAGCATCCAAAAGTCTTCTACTCAGATAAAACACAACTCGCTCTTTGCCCTCAAATTCTTGGATCAAAACAGAGCCGATGGACCTCTCATCGGCCGACAAGTATAACCTGAATGGCACTCCTTTCTGCGGCGGAATCAAAATAGGCGGGGAACTAAGATAATTCTTGATCTCGTCAAACGCCTTCTGCTGCGCTGCCCCCCACACAAATCCTTGATCGGACTTCAACTTCAATAACGGCGCGAAAGACTCAATTCTCCCTGATAAATTTCATATAAATCTTCTCACAAAATTAATCTTGCCGATCACGATTGCAACTCTGTCTTATTGCTTGGTGGCTCTGTAGTCTTAATGGCTCTGATACTTCGCTGACTAACTTCAATCCCTCGCTCATGAACCATAAAACCCAAAAATTGCCCAGCCGATACACCAAAAGCGCACTTATTGGGATTCATTCTTAGTCCGTATTTCTTGGCTCTTTCCAGCACTTTTTGTAGATCGGCTAAATGGCTTTCCTCACTTTTAGACTTGACCACCACATCATCAATATAAATTTCTACCAATAAGCCGATGAGATCATGAAATATATAATTCATCGCTCTTTGATAAGTCGCACCGGCACTTTTCAACCCAAACGTCATTACTACCCACTCATACAAACCGATAGCCCCTGGACACCGAAACGCAGTCTTATGTATATCTTCTTCAGCCATAAAGATCTGATTATATCCCGCATTGCCGTCCATGAAGTTGATAATCTTGTGACCTGAGGCTGCATCCACCAACAAATCCGCTATCGGCATTGGGTATTCATCCTTAGGGGTAGCTTTATTTAGATCCCGGAAATCAATACATATCCTCAATTTCCTATTTTTCTTCTCCACCGGGACGATATTAGAAACCCACTCAGCATATCGGCATGGTCTTATAAACTTGGCATCGTACAACCTTGTGATCTCCGTCTTGATCGGCTCATATAATTCTGCCTTGAATCTCCTTGGAGCCTGCTTGAATGGCCGATATCCTGGTTTAATAGGCAGCCGATGTTCAACAATCGATCGGCTTAATCCTGGCATCTCATGGTACTCCCAGGCAAAACAATCCCGATACTCCTTCAGCAGTGCTATCAATTCCTCTCGTAGTTCAGGACTTAATTTTTTGCTTATGTACGTCGGCCTTGGCTTATCTCCTGGTCCTATATCAATCTCCTCCAAATCATCAGCCGACGTAAATCCTTGCCCCAGTTTCCCCTCGAAGTCTTCAATAGAACCCATCAGAGTAACAATTCAGAACCGACTTGCTGAATCGGCTGTATCCCCTGGCTAGTTACCTTAAGGTAATCTCCTTCCCATACTTTTCCGGATAGGCAGTCAACACCGTCGGCTTCCCAGACTGGTAGATCGGTCATTGCGATGTTGGTCGACCGATCTGCTAGAACCATCTTGACTTGATCTCCCTACCATTGTATTAAACATTGATGCATCGTCGAGGGCACGCAACAGTTCGCATGAATCCAGTCCCTGCCGAGAAGTAAACTATATGATCCCTTCCCGTCAATGACGAAAAACGTGGTAGGTAATGTCTTACTCCCTACTGTCAGCTCCACGTTTAATACGCCCTTTGCTTCTGATGAATTCCCACCGAAGTCTTTTAGCACCATATTTGTCTTGATCAAATCTTCGGCAGTCTTCCCCAACTTCCGGAACGTGGCATGAGGCATGAGATTAACCGCGGCTCCTCCATCAACCAACATCTTTGTCATCGGCTTCCCATTTACGTAACCCTTGATGTATAACGGCTTTAGGTGCCGATGCTCTGACTCCTCAGGTTTATCAAATATGGCCTGATCAGATTGTAACGTCAGTTGGGCGAAAACCTCCTCATCGCCTTCTTCATCTGATGAGAGCGCTTTATACTCCCGAGGCAAAAAGAACACCATATCTACCGGTGCTGATGCGTCCTCATCGTCCTTCTTCTTCACTTGCCAAACTTGCTTAGTCTTTTTGGGACGATAATCAACCTCTCCCTGATCTTGACTCTGTTCTTCCTGTTGCTCTCGGTGTCGTAAACGTTGTGCCCTCCTCTTCTGATTTTTCGTGAATATCCCACTAGGGCACCATTGAGGATTCTGAACTTGTTTCTCACGCACCTCCTCTTCATCCTCTTCAAAGAACTCTTCATGGATCGGCCCTAATCGGCTATGAACCGATGCTTTTTTCCCAAGCGACCGATCCCGCGAAAACTCCTGCTGGCGATCATGCCGATTCCCTGCACTGCTGCACTCGGGGCAATTTTCAGCTGATGGCAGTCTCATTCTTTGATCCCAACAGAACCGAAAAAACGGGCAGTCCCAATGCGGATTATATCTTTCTAACTCATCCCTCTGTTCCTCGTATCTTGAATATTTTTCTATCATGTCCGATGAAGTCACCCTTGATTTATACTTTTGACATCCTGCTCCATCGGCCTAATCCCTTGATGATGATCCCGCGTAAACCATGTTTACAGGAAACGGGTGCCCATCAATTTTCATCGGCTTCTTGTCTTCAAACTTGATTCTGCCCTGTTCGACAGCCGACTGAATTTGTTGCCGAAAAACCTTGCACTCGTTAGTATGATGTGATATAGTGTTGTGCCACTTGCAATATCTTTTCTTCTTCAGTTCTTCGGCTGATGGAATCACATGATTTGGCGGCAGTTGTATCTGCTTCTCTTGTAACAGCAAGTCAAAGATTTTATCGGCTTTGCTAATATCAAAATCATACCGCTCCTCCTTGCCAATATCTTTGACCCATGGGCATGATACTAATCTCTTGTTCCTAGTCCACTCCGCCAACCCAACTTCGGCATCGGATCCCTCGTCGTCTGAGTCCGATGAGTAAACTTGCATCTGGGCAACTCGTCTTTGAAATTTTTCCTTCTTCGCTTCCTGAAATCGGCTTTCATGAGCCGATACCTGTGGGTGCCATGGGCCCCGGGTACCTCATGACAAGCATATGGGCCACTCGGATAGAGGATGGGCCTAGCCTTGTAATTAGAGATATAGCTAGATTCGGCAGACTTCGCCTTGTATAGAAAGGAATATACAGTCCTAGTCGGGTGCGTTATATCTCTAAGGGGAGATCTCCTAGTCGTAATCCGATGGGGACTCCTACCTTGTAACCCTGTCCCCCAGTATATAAGGGGAGGCAGGGCGCCCCATGAGGACAGGTGCACACAAGTTCATCAGAACTACCACCGTATATCCTCAAAGGAATACATACAAACTGGACGTAGGGTATTACCTCACATTGAGGGCCTGAACCAGTATAAAATCCCTCTGTGTTCCTTTGCAATCCACCGAGTTTACATCCGCCGACTAGCCCCATATATTTATTGCCGGTGTAAAACATCGACAATACCCTCTGTACCAAATGCGCCAAGGATTCGAACTCTTGGGATGAAAATCTCTCTCTGATCGGCGCCAAAAGTCCCTGGAAAGCCAAATCGGCCAGCTGCCCATCGCTCAGGTTCAGACTGTAACATCGGTTTTTAACTTCCCGAAATCGCTGAATGTACTCCGGTACCGTTTCATCTATCCGTTGCCTAACCGAAGTCAAATCTGTCAGCTTCATCTCATGGATTCCAGCAAAGAAATACTTGTGAAATTGCTTCTCTAGATCGGCCCACCCCCAAACCGAATTCGGTGGCAATGAAGAGAACCATGCGAAGGCCGATCCTGATAAGGACAAGGGGAAAAATCTGACCCTTAATGCTTCCTCAGCCGATGCCTCTCCGCACTGTGCCAGGAATCGGCTAACATGTTCCACCGTAGATGTATTATCTTGCCCTGAGAACTTAGAAAAATCCGGGACCCTGTATCGGTGTGGTAACGGGACCCTGTCAAACCACTCGGGTATGGATGCCGATACATAAACGTCCGTTCTCTAGGCTTCATCCCAAACTGTTCCCTCATTATTTCCTCGACTCGTACCGATAAGTCTTCTTCTCTTGGATTCTCCTGTTGATACTGTAGATACTGTATCGGTGGAGTTTGTTGCCGATTCTGCCTATTATACTCCCTCTGATAAGTACCTGGATCGGCTCCGCCTCCTGGATAATTCTGCTGATATCCTCCACAGTAGGCAGTCCGATGGTACCCAGCAGGAATATCTTGTTGCCCCCCAGCCTGGTTCTGTGTGAACATATGCTCTGGTATATCTCTACTGATGTTGTAAGCAATCTGAGTTGGTTCAACCTTCGGTGGGAGGTAAACAGGACCCCGAGTTGGTTCTTGGGCAATTGATCCATCAACAGTCTTCTTGATGAGGTTATGTAATGTATTTACAAAGATCCCCGACTGATTAATAAGCACATGGTGTATAGCCTCATTGACCATCTCCTACAAGGGTTTAATCGGTGGGCTCTCGGGTTGTGTATGGCTCGATTCTCCAACCAATACTGGCTTCGGAAACTGGGTTTTCTGAATTGGCCCTTGTCGTGTCATGCTGAAGGACTCTAAACCAATCGTGTCTTGCTCAATCTGTTGTTTCTTCTCTTCTGTTAAATCCTCCATGCTGACTGGAATTACATTGTCTGTCTTGATCTCTTTCCCAGCCATGTTGCAGGTCTGATTGTCAAAACTTTGCGTTGAAACTTTGGGTTGAAACTTCGTGTCCCACCAGGCGTGCCAAAAGCGTGTTGACGCCGAAAACCCGCCGGGGCCGTCCGGCGTCTGGGTGACACGCGAAGGCCTAGGAGATCTGCTTAGCTCCAGTGCAGGTCCTAAAGTCTTGAGGTTCGCAGGCGTGCCAGTCAATTTGACCCTGTAATTGACAAGGAGAAGAGGATGTTAAATTCGCGAGCCAATTGGCTGGAAGCCGGCTTGGACTCATGTCATCGGCCGATGGCCGATACACACTGTAGCACTTATACATCGGCTTAAAACCGATGATGGCAGGAACAATAGCATAATAATACACAAGTATCGTGCTAGCCGATCATCAAAGGGATACTCAAAAAACCGGCTATAAACTTGGTAAAATAAACAGGCAGAATGCTTAAGTAAATAAATCAAATAAACTCTAGCCAATCATGGTTTAGTGTTACTGGTATTGTCGTGAAAGACTCCCGTGCCCGGGCCCTTGCTCCTATCGGTTCCCGGGATCTTCATCCGCTGTCCGGGCCCGTGCCCGGGTCTTACCTAAGCTCATGCCCGGGATCTCGCCTGGGGTCGTGCCCGGGAACCTGCTTATACTTGCGCTTGGATCGGCAGAATGAACTCATCGGCTAGCCCTTAGCCGATCGTAACAATAATACAAGCAAAAATATGTGATAAGGCGTGCAATAACATAAATGATAGATAATTGATGAGCCAGCCGATTATTGAACGGAGGGAGTATAAAGTAAGATGATGAATAAATGTAGTCGGCTTCAACAGATAACTTATCGGCTAAGCACTCCGATAACAACATCGCATAACACCCATCGGCTCATCAAGAGTAAAGCTATTATCGTCAGTCTAGTAGATCGGACCCAACCGTTGCAGCACAGACCAACAATGATAACGATACCTCGATGGGCCGATAGATATGACACGATTGTGATGAAGATAACTTATCGGCTATACACCCCGATAAGACGCCTGCGCATAAAGCATCGACTTAGCAGGATCGGTTTATCACTAACAGTTTAGTAGGTCGGACCTAACCGATGCAGCACAAACTGATGATAAACTGCTCCCAGTAAGCCGATACGATCTACGCACGTGTGATGTGATATACCTAATCAATCTATGAGGTCAAACTGAACTGATGCAGCCATAGATAAACTAAATATATCGTGGTAAGCCGACTACCATAAACCGACTAGAATATCGGACCTAACCGAGGAAGTCCTAGCTGATAGGTAGTCGGGGTGACGAGACTTACCCTCTCGCAGGAGTTCGGACCTAACCGATGCAGCCCGGCTCGAGAAGCAGGATCCCGTCGAAGGGGTGGCGATGCGCCGAAGTTTGTATTGATCGTTGTGATGATTTACAAGGCACCCGGGCATACGTATATATACCCCGAGTTGACATAGTCTTGATAGGACACGATACATGATTTCCCATCTATAACAGAAAACGCTAACAAATCCTGACCGGACACGAGGTCAGGTTTCCTAAACATAAACACCTGCCTAACTAACAGGTACAGTAAATAATTGCCAAGTAACGGTCTTCACGGCTCGTTCCCGATTCCGGTCTTTTCTCCGTCAGTTGACTGTAATTTCTCCCTTGACCGAATCTGATACAGGGCCTTACCAAATTTTGGCGTTAACACCAATACCGGCATCTGCTTCACGGTTCACTCTTGCATTTAGGCGAGGGAACCAAAACTCACATACTCCAACAAACATCGAACAACCCTGGTGTGTAATCTTTTCTCGTAGGCCCGTTGCTCTTCTTCCTATCTCATTCCGATTATGTTTCTATAAGTCGGTTATACAGAAAACGACCTTTACAACACTTTGGAGCATTTTCTTAACATGCCACACAACTCGTGAAAAATACAAATTTCACAACAAATGGTGTCAAATCACTCCCATACGCACAAAAATACATTTAAAGGAGTTTGGAGCGTTTTCTTAACATGCCATACAACTCGCGAAAAATACAAGTTCACAAGCAATGGTGCCAAATCACTCCAATATTCACAAAACAATTTTAGAGCACTTTGGAGTGTTTTCTTAACATGCCACACAACTCGCAAAAAAATACAAAGTTCACAATAAATGGTGTCAAATCACTCCCATACGCACAAAAATACATTTAGAGAAGTTTGGAGCACAACCAATGGTGTCAAATGAATCCCATAAGCACAAAAGTACCTTTAGAGCACATTGTAGCATTTTTAACATACCATACAAACCGCGAAAAATACAAATTCGCAACTAATGGTGTCAAATGAATCCCATATGCACAAAAGTACCTTTAGAGAACTTTCGAGCATATTCTTAACATACCACACAAGTCGCGAAAAATAAAAGTTCGCAATAAATGGTGTCAAACCACTCCCATATGCACAAAACTACCTTTATAGCACTTTGGAGCATTTTCTTAACATGCCACACAACTCGCGAAAAATATAAAGTTCGTAACAAATGGTGCCAATTCACTCCCATACGCACAAAAGTACCTTTAGAGGAGTTTGGAGCGTTTTCTTAACATGCCATACAACTCGCGAAAAATACAAGTTCGCAAGCAATTGTGTCAAATCACTCCAATATTCACAAAACAACCTTTAGATCACTTTGGAGCGTTTTCTTAACATGTTACACAACTCGCGAAAAATATAAGGTTCGCAACAGAAGGTGTCAAATCACTCCCATACGCACAAAAATACATTGAGAGAAGTTTGGACTATTTCCTTAAGATGCCACAAAACTAGTAAAAAATACAAGTTCGCATACAAATGCTGTCAAATCACTCCCATATGCTCAAAAGTACCGTTAGAGCACTTCGGAGTGTTTTCTTAATATTCCACACAACTCGCGAAAAATACAAGTTCACAGCAAATGGTGTCAAATCATGTCACACCTTGATTTTAGCCACACTAAATTATACCTGAGAAAATACCCAAGAAAAATAAATTTAAAAAAGGCAAAAGGAATTAATTAAATGTGTGAAATGCAAAATAATAAGCTACTGTGGCTGGGAACATTTGTCCTATGTTCCCCTTGCCAAAATATATTAACTGGATTTTTAGTGGAATTTTCAGAGCACATGAACCATTTTTAATAAATCAAAAACGAATATCGAAATTAAATTTGCTCTGGAAATTAATTTTCTCTTCCTTTTCTCTCTCTCTCTTTTTCCTCCCACTGGGCTGTGGCCCAGTATTGTGCTCGCCTCCTCGTGGCCCGCGCGCAGCCGCGCCTACCTCCCGCTGACCCCACCTACCAGCCGGCCCTGCTCCCCTGCTGCTGCGCTTCGGGGCTTGCTCGTCAGGCCGCTCCTCCCCGCACGCTGCGCGCCCCGCTGATAGGCCGGGCCCACCTGTCAGCACTGTCTTCCTCCTTCGTCCGAATCAGGCGGACGGGAAAAATCCCCTCCGCCGTCCGATCAACGCCGCTTCCCGCTCCCTCGCTCGCCCGCGCTAGTTCAAACGAGGGAAGACCAAGTCCGCCCCCACTCCCCACGTTCTCCGGCGCAGGCGCCCCCGCTCGCCCGCGAATCGTGCGCACGACCCCGTCGCCGCCGCCCTCATTGGAGAGCACGATTGAGCCATTACGGCCTCGATCTCACTCGCCCACATGCATAAAAAAGCTTCCTCGCCTCCTCCTCTGTCTTTTTCCCCAGCATATCGAGCCTCCCCGTGCCCTCAAACACCACCGCCACCACGCACCCGAGCTTTCGCCGCCTTTCACCAACTCCAGCCGTCGTTCGCCGCCGTTCCAGACGCCGCCAAGCCGCACCACCACCTCCACCGTCTCCGCCGTGCCGAAGAGCCCGTCGGCCGCCATTCCGTGGAAGCCGAAGCCCGCCGGAACGCTCCGTCCTTGTGCACGGTGAGCTCCGGCCGGCCAATTCCGCTGCGCCGTGCCTCCTTTCTCCGTCCTAACCCGTTTCCTGTCTTCCCCATCTTCTAGGACATCTCATCGCCCCTTCTTGCTCGTCCGCCGCCTCTCCCGCCTCGCCGCCATCGTCCCTGCGTCGTCGCTCGTCGCCGCGAGCCGCCAGTGAGACCCCTTGCCGTTTCCCCGTCCCTCTCTGCTCCCAGCGTGCCCGCCGCCGCGCCGAGTGGCCGCCGCCAATGACCATTGGGTCATGTGCGCGCTGCCGCCTCCCGCTCGGGATGGCCGGCTATGGCTGCCGTTCCCAGGGGCCGTTCGATCCGCCAGGTGGCAGATTGGGGCCACCCGTCGGTTGCCCGTGTTGTCGCCCGCGTGGCCGCCGCGTTGGCGCCACGTGTGCACCACGTGGCGCACTCGTTTTCAGCTCGGTGGACTCCACCGAGCCCACCGTGCACCATCCTCCTGTGTGCCGCTGACTGGTAGGGCCCGCCTGTCGGCGCTGGCTCCCCGGTCCAGTGACGCAATAAATCGTTAATTGCGCAATAAATCGTTTAGTAATTAGTTTTACATTGAAAATGACAGTAAAACTTCAATAATTCGTAACTAATTCATACGAACTCCGATTAAGTCCATTCAAATTTTATTAAATCCAGAAAAATGTCAAGAATCCATTAAAAATATTCTTAGCTCATGTTTGCTTGCCCACATGTACTGTTTTAATTGTTTGTGCATTGCTTGTTATAGAATCCGACGTCGGTGACCCTCTGATCTATTACGAGGTCGTAGCAGAGTACGTCGAGCCGGAGCAAGGCAAGTCGCACTATTATCTTGATTATTTTGTACCCGTTTTTCACTAAATTGCTTTGTTTACTTAAATAAATTGTATTATTTCAATATTTCATATGGATGGATTATAACCTATACAATGATAGGACTGTGCCTTAGTTTTGAAACTTGAATCCTTGTCACTTGGGTAATAATATGATTAGATTACTATTCTTAGGATGCTTAGCCATGCTTAGCAACATAGCTTACCTGGGAATTAAATATTATCTTTTTATATGATTCAACTCAATGTCGGAAAAATGGAACTTTGGATAGGCTGGTGTTAAATTACTAAAATTGGACCTAAATGGTGGGCTGTGGGTGTATGGTTCTGCTTGTCGCACCCATGGCAAGTAAAGACCGGTTCACGGGAACCACTTGGGCAACTACCCGTACTTTCCACAAGCCAGCGTAGGCAATGGCTGGCCTTGTAGCGTTTCTTCTCCCTCTCCTAGGCACCGAAGATGAGGGTGGGCGTGATGGAGTTGGGTCGGCCCGGGGTAGGGTTGATCGGCTTCCGGATTCATCGTGGCGCAAGGGGGTAGCCTGGCCAATATGGTGTGCCCTGTCGGCAGGTGCAACCTCAGCGTGGTGTGGATGGTTAGGGAGAGGTTGCGTGAACAGTCCTATCACAGCCTCTCACGGGGCATCGTGGTGATGCACTAGCACACGGGAACGTGTGTGGGGCCGTGTCTTGTGGGTACAGTTGTACACTTCTGATCAAAGTAAATCTATTCGAATAGCCACGCCCGTGGTTATGGCCACATTGGTCAAGACTCACTGTGATTAGTCTCACCTTTAGATAATTAATCTGGCTTTATGAAACTGGTATGGTTCGAGTGGAAGGTGTGGAGTCCGGTCAACGTGGTGTAACGTTGATCGGGGGTGGCCAGTTAACATGGTGTAACGTTAATTGGTGGAGACTGGTGAGCGTGGTGTAACACTCATTAGTGACGCCTGGTGGACGTGGTGTAGCGTTCATCTGTGCGGTCTGGTCAACGTGGTGTAACGTTGATCAGGAAAGACTGGTCAGTGTGGTGTAACACTGATCAGTGGAGTCTGGCTAACGTGGTGTAACGTTAATCAGTGAAGTCCGGTTAATGTGGTATAACGGTAACCGTAGGAGTCTGGTGAACGTGAGTTCATCAGTGGAGACTAGTCAACGTGGTGTAACGTTGATCAGTTTAAGGGGGTTGGGCCTGGTTCACGTGGGTAGCATGAATCGGCGGAGAATTAATATTGTTAAATTAATCAACCTTTTTCCATTTGTGAACTACTACTGTTTGCAACTGCTCTTACGCAAAACAAACCCTAGTCCATCTTTGTTCCCCATGCATATGCATAATTCTAGGTGTGATTTGTTGAGTACTGTGGGTGGTACTCAGCCTTGCTCCCTTTTCCCCCTCTCAGTGTTGGAGAATGCGTCCGACGAGGATTGCCCGGAGGAATAGGCTATGCTTGTGGGATGGAAGCTGTTGCTGGGCCGTTGTCTATAGACTTTGTTTTACCCCTTTTCTGCTTTTTTGTAATATAATTTTACTCTGTTTGTAAGACACTCTGTATGGCAACTTAGATTTGTGTACCCTAGCTTTCCTGGACAGGGAATTAATACACATGAATGTTCGGAAGTTCGGTGTTGAATTTCTGGGCGTTACAAGTTGGTATCAGAGCCAAGCTTGACCATAGGACCAGCCAAATGGAAATCCTAAGAGTCCTCTGAAATTCTCACTTGCATATGCTTATCACATTTGGAGTTATTTTGGGAAAAGTGGGAATTTCATCTTATGAGTCTCCAAGTGATCCTTGTCCAAGTCTGATAAGAACAAAGGCAACCGCAGATGAGAACGACCCGATTTCATCCCACCCTCGAAGGCAGTACGTTTCACAAATTTGTTGAGTGTTTTAAATTTGATGTATATGCACATATTAATTGACCTGTGTGTTTACTCTCTAGAAGAAGGCTCTATGAAGGTCTCGATAAGAATAATGTGGTGTTTGAATTAGCTTATTGTCCTAGCTTATAAGCCGCACGTAAAATGAATAACGTCATTAGCGCGCGATTAATTAAGAATTAACTATTAGAAACATGAAAAATGGATCTATTTGATTTTTTAGAAATACTTTCATATAAAAATTTTTTACAAAAAACACACCGTTTAGCAGTTCGAGAAGCGTGCTCACGGGAAATGAGAAAATAAGCCAGCCTTATAAGCCGGAAAGAATAGGGTGTAAAGGTGCCAGTGTGGCGTAACGCTGCAAGTACCTATCT
The DNA here is from genome assembly GCA_003991445.1 of Oryza meyeriana var. granulata. Classification (NCBI taxonomy): domain Eukaryota; kingdom Viridiplantae; phylum Streptophyta; class Magnoliopsida; order Poales; family Poaceae; genus Oryza; species Oryza meyeriana. Next base: position 241,352 of record RYFJ01000920.1, on the reverse strand, counting down.
AGTCACATTTAAATCTCTACCGTTGGATACTATGTTACTAACACTTCCGATTGCACTCTTTCCTCTAAGGGCTCCTTTGGAATGCAGGACAAGGAAAACGTATGTATAGAAAAAACACATCCTGTGTGAAACAGAGGATTGAAATACATAGGGAAAAATAAAACATGGTGTTTGGAACAAAGGAATAGCTAAACACGGGAATTTTTCGAAGCAATCACATTAAATTAAAGGTGTTTGCATTTCTTTAGCCTGCATCCCATATGCTCCTTACCTTACATGACAAAACCCTCCGGTTGTGCCATAAAAACCTACTCATGCAAGTCACCATTAAGAAATGCAATCTTGACATCCATCTGATGTAACTCTAAATCATAATGAGCTACCAGTGCCATGACAAGTCTAAATGAGTCCTTCTTAGAGACCGGGGAAAAGGTTTCATTATAGTCTATTCCCTCTCTCTGCGAAAAACCCTTGGCTACGAGCCTTGCCTTGAATCGTTCGACGTTTCCTTTGGAGTCGTACTTAGTTTTGTAGACCCACTTACAGCGTACTATTTTAACTCCTTTAGGAATTTCTACTAAATCCCAGACATCGTTAGCACCCATAGACTTAAGTTCATCTTCCATGGCATCAAGCCACTTGTATGAATTCTCACTAATATTGGCTTCCTTCAATGAAGTGGGATCATCTACTTTTCCAATGTCTTCTCCAATAAAAATCTCATAATTACTAGCAGATCTCCTCTCCCGCTATGATCTTCTTAGTTGTTCATCCGGAATTCCAGCGAGCTGAGGAATTTGCACATCAGTGTATACATCATTTTGTGCTGCAGGTTCATTAGTACCCTCAACTGTAGATGAATACACAGAAGAAGATACCTGTGGCACTTGCTGAGACACAGGCAGATTTTCCTGTTGAATAACTGGCATGGTGACACGGATTTCCTCAAGATCCAACTGTCTGTCCTGTGAGCTCCCACAGATTTGATCATTCTCTAAGAAGACGACGTGTCTTGTTTCCATGAATTTATTGACATGGTCTGGGCAATAAAACCGATACCCCTTAGATTTTTCTGGGTACCCAATGAAGTGACAGCTCATAGTCTGAGGGTCTAATTTCTTTAGATGTGGATTAAAAGGTCTGGTTTCAGTAGTGCATCCCCATACTCAAAAATAATTTATATTCGACTTTCTACCAATCCATAATTCATAAGGTGTCTTAGGTACAGACTTAGTAGGCACCCGATTTAGTATATGATCGGCTGTCTTTAGTGCCTCCAACCAGAATTTCACAGACAGGCTAGAGTGACAAGCATGCTACGCACCATGTCCATTAGTGTGCAATTACGACGCTCAGCAACTCCATTCTGTTGTGGCTCACTGAGTATAGAATATTGGGCAACTATGCCATTTTCCTGTAGGAACTTGGCAAATGGCCCCGGAACTTGCCCGTATGGAGCACTTTTTCCATAATATTCTCCTCCTCGGTCTAAGCGCACTACTTTAATTTTAACATTATGCTGATTTTCTACTTCAGCCTTAAAAATCTTGAACTTATCTAGTGCTTCAGACCGGTCATTAACGGGGAAAATATAGCCATAACGGAAAAGTCATCAGTAAACGTAATGAAGGAATCATAACCGTCTACTGATGTCACTGGGAAGGGTCCACAAATGTCCGTGTGGATTAACTCAAGTATTTTCGTACTCCTAGTAGCCCCTTTCTTAATTGTTTTAGTGAATTTGCCTTTGATACAGTCTAAGCAGGGGTTTTCCTCAGTGAAATCTAATGGTTGAAGTATCTCATCTTTCATGAGACGCTCCATCCTCCCCATCGAAATATGGCCTAAACGACAGTGAGTTTCGATGAGGTCTCATTTATCTTAACATGATTAGCAACATCACACAAAGTCATTGCAGATTTATCAAGAGAGAGAAAATAAAGTTTGCCTCGCTTGAAAGCAAGGCCCACAACCTCATTATTAAACTTAATGAAACATTCAATGTCTCCAAAATCAACTCTAAAGCCATGTTCCGTTAAACAAGCAACGGAAATAAAATTCCTTTTGACAGATGGAACATAAAAAACATTATGCAATAATAGCTTGAAGCCTCCTCCTAGAACTAATGGAAGATCTCCAATAGCCTCAACATGAAGTTCATTACCATCCGCCACTCTAAGATTTCGCTCTTCCTTTGTGATAGTCCTCACGGAACGCAATTTCTAAAATGAATTGGTGATGTGCACAGTTGTACCTGAGTCAATCCACCAAGAACCAGAGGCATAATTCACATAGAGTGCATCATCAACATAAGAGATAATATCAATAATAACGTTACCATGCTTAGCAAGCCACTTTCTAAAGCCATTACACTGTTTCTACATGTGCCCAGTCTTTTTGCAAAACTTGCGCATTACGTCATTGGATATAGACGTACCAGATCCAGATGGAGCACCACCAGATCCAGATAGGGCACCTTGGGGTGGCTTAAACTTCCCCTTAGGCTTAGGCTTAGGCTTGCCAGTCTTAAATCTTTTGCTGGATTCGTCTACACAAGCTTCATCAATCTTCCTCTTTCCCTTATCAAATTCAGCGAGGAAAACTTATTCCTTTTGCCTTTCTGCCTTTTGACGCTCCTCCTATGGAGTGGGAGATCAGTTCGGCAATGGACCATTTGTCATTCTAAGTATTATAGTTGATCTTAAATAGACCGTAATCCGGTGGCAAGGAACTCATGATGAAGTGGACTAGAAAGCCATCAGAGATAGCGAAGTCCATGCTCTTCAATTGTGCTGCCATGTTGGTCATAGACATGATGTGCTCTCGTACACTCCTCTTCCCATCGTAACGAGAGGTAAGCATCATCATTATGTGAACACTAGCATAAGTCTTAGATGAGCCTTTAAAATTTTGCTCAACATTAGTCGTATACTTCCTAGTGTTGTCAGCATCAGAAATGTCACCTCTGATGCCAGGGGATATAGAGTTCTTAAGGACCAATAAACTCATGCGATTCGCCTTTTCCCATTTCTCCGCCTTCTCCTTATATGCCTTCTTAATTGCATTAGTGGCACTAACGGAGGAGGAATATGTGCATCCTCGCGTAAGGCAACATCATAATCAAGTAGCCCAAGAGTAATTGTCACCCTCTCCTTCCATTCCTGGAAGTTGGTGCCATTTAGTTGCTCAATGCTGTTTATTTGAGCAACGACATCATTAACAGCTAAAATTAACGACAAATCATTAATAAATAGCGAAAATGTACATAATTAACCCTACGTTGGTCTGGTTAGTCATGCACAAGAAAATTATTTTACTCCATAATTCCGTTAGGTCAAAATGACGAAGGAAATAAATAAAATATTCCAACTAAAATTCTCGTTGGTTCCATTTAGTTGGAAATTAATTGTAATGCAGAAATATAAATTTTACTTTAATTTATAGCATTAAGAAATGGCCTAAAAGAATTAAATCTTAATGTAGAAATCATAAATTAATAATTATGGCCTAAAGAAATTAAAACTCAACACATAAAATATAAGGGAAATTTTTTTTACTAAATTTAATGGCAACATAATAATTTTACTGAAATTTAATAGCATCATGAAATAGCATTAAGCAATTTAAATCTGCTTATAGGAATTAATAGAGGAAAAAACTAAAGAAAATAAATAGAAAATGTAATTTGGCCTTGCGGCCCATTAGAGGCCTCCCGGCCTGTTACTGTGCCAGGGAGCGCGGGCGCGCGCACGCGGCCCATAACTCGCGCACGGCCCGATCAACCCGCGGCCCAAAATCATCCGCCGTTGGATCTTAGTCGGCGGCCGGGATTGCCCGGATGGATCGGCGCGGTGCAGGCACAGCGATGACCATCAGGATGTGATCCGACGGCCAGAGATCGACGCGCACGCGCTAAAATCGCCGCTCGGCTAGCGAAACCCTAATCCCCATTCTCTCCCGATTTCCACGCGCGAGAAAACGGCGCCGATGCCTAGCGAAGCGGCGGCGGCGGCCATTGCGCGCGGCGGTCTCAGGCCGCGCGCCGTGGTGTGCCTCGCCGCCGTCGTGCTGGTTCTCCTCCTCAGCGCGGCGCACGGCCACGTGCGCTGCGCCGGGCGAGCCTCGGCCCCGCGCGGCCAAGGAGGCAAGGCACGGGACCGGTCCCGCACGGCGGCAAGATGGGGACCATGAGGTCGCATGAAGGCGGGTTCGCGGTGGAGCTCGCGGTGCGGGCCGGACGTGAGGTCGACGAGGTCGCACGGAGGCGGGATGAGCTAAGACCGCCGCTGCGCAACTTCGGCGAGGAGGACCTCCGGTGAGTCCGACTTAATCCCGCACCAATTTGGAATTTCATGACTCGGGGATTTGGGGAAAAATGACATTTGACTTCTCAATCTCGGGGACAAAAATTTTTTAGGGTTTCGGCCGATGGGGAATTTGGGGATTTTAAGTGTCTTAGCCCAAAATTTGGCTCCCCTCTTTCTAATTGCTACCCAAACCGAACCGATTAGACGAAACCACGGCAACAATGGGCTCTACATCAACCAGTCAGTAACATCCCTCCCTCTTGCTCTCTCATAGGGTATCTTTGGCAGGCTAGTATATTTGCGCCATTTGCTGTGGTTGCCTTGCTCTCTGTTTTGTTATCCAATTAGGAAAGAACGATCGTGTGGTTGAATTTTGCTATCGATGGATATTTGATTTTGCTGTCCTCTAGGAGAAAGTTTGTCTTAAAACAGTCTATGTTGTTATTGTTATGTCTTTGTTTTGTCACTAGGCAACTAAGCATTAAATTATGTTGATCACTCATCATGGAGTTAATAGCATAATCAATAAAATTTAACACTTGTCTCTTTAGGGCCCAATAAAAACATCCTATGATGATATCATGCTCACTACTTGTATGGTCTTGCTCCAAGTTTGAAGTCAGGATTATCGTTGAGCAAATAAAATGGATTAATGAAACATCATATTCGTATTACTGGAGCATCATGTTTCCCTGTGCATATATGATCTTTGTGTGTCTAGGTTCTTATTCTCTTTTCTTATGCTTCGTCATATGGCAAAGTCTTTTTCTTATTTGTCTCTTTGCAATTTGGATTCCTATTGGTGCAAGCATGGTTGAAAATTGACACAAAATGTATTATGATTCGTTCTAGTACTATCTGGAATCTTTATTTCTTTTCAGTGATACAACAGGCCATTTGGTGGACTTTATGCTTTGTGTATGTATGGATTTAAATGTTAATTAGCAATTTATTGTGCATGGTATATTTATTTGTTTTGGCTTGAACATGAATGTGGGTGATTGGTCCAACCACAAACTGCCACTGATAACAGTATTATCAGTGGCTTTAGATAGATCGTTCTATCATGTACTACATTAGTGACACTGCTAGTTAAGATTTTGTTTTTGGAGTGATTTGGCTTGTGTGACGTGTGTTTGCTTTCCTTGAATTCTGCTGTCTGTTTGTTTGCATGCATTGATTTTCACAAAACAATTGGATTCTTTTTGCTTTGCTTTACTTCGGGAAGAATCAGGAGTTGTCATCGTATGGGATTTATTTGAAGGGGAGTTTGTGTCTTTTACATTTGTATCATATTGCATTAATTTTTAGTTGCTCTATAATCAGAAAAAAAGGATAAAGAGCTTTGATTTTTACCTCTAGTCAATCATTTTGCTTGCTAGCAATATTTGTGAGGTGGATTGATCATTAGTTTAACTATTGTGTCTTCTAGCTTCTTTATGAGCCTTTGGTACAGCTTTTGAGGGATATGATGCACGACACGTAATTCTTCTATTTCAACATAAAGAAATATGCTGTGCTGATCTAGTGGCTAATTTGGGTGAAATATGCTTACACATGTTCATGCTGAGTTTATTTCATCCTTTGCCAGAAGTGCTATTGCTTATGCAATGAAGAAAAATAAAAAAAATGCAAAATCTGAAAGAAAAATGTCAAAAACAATACAAAAGGTGCACAGGAACAGAATAGTGCATCATGAAAATTTGTTTTTCCTATGCCATCTAACGAGATTGCTTATCATTGCACTTTGATATGAACTTGGAGGTGGTCATAGTTGGCAAGACCGTTGCATGGGGACTACTTGTGTACCATTGCACTCTGTGTATGCAAGAACCTCACAATAGGTCGTGTGACTGAAACTCAGGTGGCACCTTGTATCCCTGGATAGAGGTTGCTGTGCTGAGATAGGCACTTTCGAAAATACATACAATATTGAATTTTTTAAATCTGAAATTTTCTCAACATTGCACTTTTACAAGCTTAGGCATTGCTTTGGATGTATAGACACGGCTTGAAAATTATGTGTGAGGTATTTTTCTTGAGTTGGTCCTAGTGAAAGCACTGCATTATAAATCATTGAATCATATAACCTTTTAGTGCGGATTTAATCTTAAGAGTTGTAACTTTGTTTCATGTTGAGGCTCTATGGCATGATTGTTAGCTAGCTGACCACTTTATCTCACTTGTGTTGCAAACTTGTCACTTGTTTTGCTTTAGGTAAACTTCAAAGCTCCCAAAGTCAAGAAATTGGAAGAGGAAAAATATAAAAATTAGTGTACCCATGGCATATGTGCTTCTTGGTTATTTATTTTGCATTCCTTTATGAGTCATTCTCAAAGGGGAGAAATACTACATGTGTAGTTGACATGGGAGAAATTTGGTTTGAAGTTTGTGTCAAAGGGTTGATTTTGAAAAAGACTCAATTTTGTGCTTTATTGAAAAGGGATGGAAACTCTTTTTCTAGAGTTTTTCTTTTGCTTTTTCCACTTTGACATGGTTTAGCTTTTCTGAACTACTTTGTTCTTTTGGTTGTTTATTTTTTTCTGATGCTGTGAAGTTGGTACAGTTTCAAGAAAGTAGTAAAATCAGGTGATTGTGCTTGTGTAGTGATAGCTGACATTTGTTGACTTCGTAGGACCTATCAATTTTATTTTGGTGGTTGCGATTCAATTGTAGACTTCGTTGTTTTGTTGCTTGGCTGTGATTGCTTGGTGAATTGTTGAGGGCAGGGAAGTGTAGTTCCATTTTTGCTTACGTTTGCTGGTTTGGTTGGAAATGTCGTGGATGAACTAGATGTGCCGTTGATTTGATGTTTGTTTTATACGATCATGCTAAATGCCTGTATGTGACTATTTTAAATTGCTAATAATTTGTTACTTCTCGGCAATGGTTCCTAAGGAGGATGTTCATATTCAGAGTTGAAGTTGCTAATTTTTGTAGATCCTTTTCCACAAGCACTATTTGCAGCAAAAGAAGTCATATTTCTGTTAAAGATTAGTTGCAGTACCAATGAAATGTTGAGTCTTTAATTTTACTCATAATGGCCTGATTTCTATCTATGCATTTTCTTGATCGTGTCGTGTTTCCAGATTGATTATTTATTACCTGATAAAATAGTGTACTTTGGAATAAGGCTGAGATAATGATTTTACACACAACTTACTATCCAACTGTTCTATAGCCCAGCGAAAATTGAAATATTTATAGTAGTGCAATTTGCATGTTTGTTTCTTCTGTGTTCTGAATTAAAATTAGTGCTGGTGTTTGTTATTGATGAGAGCAAAATTATTAGCTGATTTTTTTATTATTGCACTGTACTTCAGAACATAGAAATAAGGTATGTCTGGGTGGATATGGAAACTTAGACAAACAAAATTCATCTTTTTTTTGTTATGCTGACATGTTTCAACTGAGTTTGAACCAGCACCTAGCAAACTTTTGTCCTTTTGGATGAGTGGATTCCACAGCAATAGTGCGACATGGACATAGATGAATTGATTTCGTACATTGTGGATTTGCATGTGGATGGTTCATATTCGAGTTTGGCTATGTGGGGGACCAGAAGGCAATGGCCATTGTGCCTGAGCTCAAGCTCACATTCGTGTTGTAGTCATCAAACTCAGGTGTGTGGTCATCCTCTACTCACGACATTTCTTCCTTTGCTTCTGCTAATCCTAAATGAATGTTCTAGCTAAAAACCATGGCCATCTGATCAGTAAATTATCTCTTAATGGATATAAGAGCAGTGTAGATACAAGCTCTTAGTTTTTATCTGAATCAAATAATTTATTGCTTAAATTTTAGGTGCAGATCAATTTCCGATGACCTTCCATGATCAGAACTAAAGATAGATTATTGTTCTCTCAACATGTCATCATCCAAACCACCAAACAGTTATATATATTCTTCCTAAAATACTAGAGGATTAGATGGCTAAACAGTACACTGATTGTAGACCTGGACAAAAGTCTTGGCAAATGTTGACTAAACAAATGCTGAAATATTTGTGCCACACAAGCAATATCCATTTTTTCATTGGCTTACTAATTTGTTGTGAGGGAAATTTCACAAGATATTATTCATGTTTGTTTAATTCAGCTTGGCAGTCCCTTGGAAATTTCACAAGATATCATTGAATATCCACGGCCCTTGATTTGATGCAGTGGTGGATGCGGTGGTTGGAGGTGGTGGCCTGGAGCAGGTTGCGGTAATGGTGCAGAAGAGCAGGGGCAGGTCCGGGTTCATCTCCGAGGTGTTGGAGGTCGTCCTCAAGGTAAGCGCCGTCTTCAACCTATGGGAAGTCACTTCAGGTTCATGATTGCTAAACTTTGTTAATGGATACACCTGAGTTGCAAAAATTGGTTTGGTGAATTGGAGTCATGTAAGTTCTTGGATAGTGCAGGAGTACACAGGTCCATGCACTTAATTATGATGCCTCCATGCTCTGAAATTTTCTGAAACACCGAGCAGTTGGCAACCCAACTCTGAATTCAAGTCATGTAAATTCCTTTGTTTTGCTCCAGATTTTCTCAAAACAGCCTGCCAACTTCTAATATTGCTCAGTCAGGCTGCTTGAAAAAAGTTTGGATGGTGAATAGATTTCTTTGCTCAAGTTGCATTTTGATCTCTTTGAGAGTCCTTGGTTCTTAGAGTTTTAATATGATTTTCTCTTCATTACAGATGTTTCGGTTTCCAGAATTAGCAATGATGTAATTAGCTCTAACTTGCAATTAGCTGTTTTGTTGTAGGTTCCAGTTGTGAATCAAATGTTGGTGTTGTGCTGATTTCCACGGTCTCTACTGCTCTCAGGTATTTTCTAGGGCTTTACCTTTTGTACCGAGAGCAAACAAAAGTAGCCATGAGCTGCGCTAGCAAACAAAAGTAGTCGTGCCACAAAAGTCGTGCATTCAGTGCATGTGGCTAGACACCGTACAAAGACGCCACCATCAGCTTTTGCTTGGCTTGACTAACGGCCAGTGACCGGCTTGCTATTCTTCCGGACTTCTAGGCAAAACTGCGATGTTAGTGGTAGTAGACAAAACCGGCCAGCCGGCAAGAGCAACGAGCGTGGCAAGGGAGACCTCATTCCATCGATCAATCGCCCTGACCTATGCAATCCAGCTTAAATACAGATTCCCTCTCTATTTGTAATTTCATCTATTTTTTATGCAGTTCACCAGGGAGTTCGTCAATGAGATCATATATATATCCTCAAGACCTTTTAAGCGTAATGTATTTTATGTAAGATTTGAGATTGCGGTTTTGGGTTTCTACAATGAGTTTTGTGTTTTTTTCTTGGTTGAGATGTGATGTAAGATTCAGGGATATATATATATATATATATGGGCTATGGTGCGGCATGCCGTACGGCCCCCTCCTTGCGGCATGCCCTGGGCCGTCGGATGGGCGCGATCAACGGTCCGAGGACATTCCCGCGCCCCGCCCGGGACCGCGCCTGCGCGACCCGGGGCCGGGGGCGCGACCCAGGGCCGGGAATGCCCCGGACCGACGATCGCGCCCATCCGATGGCTCGGGGCGTGCCGCACGGAGGGGGCCGTGCGGCATGCCGCACCATAGCCCATCTCTCTCTCTCTATATATATATATTGTAAGAATGTGCAGTTTACATATCTGAGGCGCTGCCCCCATATTAGTCCCTTCGGTTTCTATTCGTATTTCTTGTTTTTTATCTTACTGAAGTTTATGTAATAGAGATCTGACCCTTTGTGATGTATGCACTGTTGTAGTAGGGTGGGCGTCTTAGTTTTATCATGTATTTTTAATAGGTGGTTCTGTAGAATCCTACTTTACAGTGTTACTATGAATCTAACACAATTTGATCTTGCTCATTTGGGGCTTGTATGAAATTTTCTATGAATTTTAGCAGTTCTTATCAACTTTATATACTTAAATAATGTATTTACCCATTATACATTTTAGGGGGGTTTTCTATAGTAGTTTTGTGATTTTAGCAAATTTTGTTTCACCTCATTCGGAGCCAAAATGAATTAGTTATGTATTTTTAAATTTTTCAGTCCTAAAGCTTAGATAGTTTGGTGATTCGAGGACTTGATTTCATTGAGTTAACCTTAGGTATAAAATGTGGCTAAAAGGCTGATAGTAGAGGGAAATTTGTACTAGTTAACCAACATACACTGCTAGGTGAGTTAGGATTTGATTGGCGTGAAATTGCAAAGTAGGCATTTCGTTAAGGTTGTTTTCAGCTTTTAGAGACCCAAGTTCTAATGCTAACTTAGTTTGTTGTTCTAAGCATAACATTTTACTGACTTTTATTTGGATTTAAATTGTGGTAAAATTTTAATGAGTAGAGGGGGTTGTTATAATGAGGTCTACATGCTGGTCAATATGCACAGGCAGAAGTGCTATGGTTAAGTTTTGGTGAAATGCAAAGTGGGCATCAGAATGCTATTAATTATGTTTAATTATTACTTGGGGTTTTCATCACTATTATTTTATTATTTTGTGTTTAAATTGTGAATTAACTTAGGCCCAATTTAATGTGGATAGAGGGATAGACAATTTACACTTAGGTATTTTGCTGAAGTTATTTGATATTGTTAATATGTGATTTAGCCTTGACCAAAATTACTGTGAGCAAGCATTATAGTTAACATTCTAGTAGAATGCATAGCAAGGAGATATAGGGATTTAATATGGTAAAAATGTGAGATATGCATCCTGAAATTAATATTGTCTATATTGGTGCCGGTACGGTAAGTGATTTTATTAAGGTATTAAATCAAGTGATAAAATTATGCAAAAATTGCAGTAGACTAGGTTTGATGTGTATTAGTTTTGGGAGTCTTGCCAAGTTTTTATCCTGTATCAATTATTCCTAGAATTTTCCATAAGTCATCCCGAAAATGTATTTAAGAGCAAAAACAATAGAAATAAATTATGCACATCAAGAAATAATGTTTTATTTATCTGTAGCCTTTATACATGCTTTTTATTTATATAACTTTGGTATGCTTACACTTTCATTTTCGTAGGTCAATTATTAAGATTTTTTTAGCTGAATTTCCAACTAAATAGAAAATGTAAAACATTCCTAAAGCAATCCACAATATTTAAGGTCAAGCACATGTTAGTTATTTCATTAGTCGAGATTCTTAACTTCATTTTTGTTCTATCTAGGTATATTGTATCTAAGATTATCTAGATTCAATTCAAAGGTTTAGACATTTTACTTTATTTTTGAAACACGAGAAAGAACACTAAAATGTATTGTTTAACTTCTTTTAGAAAATTTAAACTTCCACGTTTAAATTTTGGGTATGTTACGTCAACAACTCAATAGGTTCATTATCACCGTCATTTCATTATGGATTCAGTAATGATATTTGTGTTACTATTACTACGCTGATATGGATTACAAGAATAATTTTTTTAAAGTCCTGGCTTAAATCATTTTTGTTGTTGCAACTCGTAAAATATAACTTTCAAACCTTAAGATTTGAGTATACCTATTGAGTTTTGAACTTTTAATATTTGTTGATCCCGGAATAACCATGTGCCATTTTATTCTATTTGTATTACAAATTTCCGTTATTCATGTTACTAATATGTAAAAACTATAAAGAGAAGACACTAGAGATAAAGAAAAGCTTGCAAATAAACCGGTGTATGTGTTGTGACAAACAAACCGGATTTGGTGTTTTGGCTTAGATTTCTCAAACTCACACAAGAATAGATCACTTTGAGCACCTAGACATAACTTAGAAAACAACGTTACATCCTACTTAATAGTACGATATTCTTATATTCAATCTGGTCTTTACTAAAAACATTGAGACCGGTAAAAGGTAAAAAAAGGATGTTTTGCTTCATTATATCTTAGCATAATAGTATAGGATAGCAAAAGAAAACAAAACAAAAAATTTCTTATTTTGCATCCCAAGAAAAGAAGTCATCGATTGAGCCATTAACAGATGATCTATGAAGTTTTATGCTAATTTCTTCAGATTAGTAAAGTAAAAGGGATCCCACTTATTTTTCTTGTTTAATAAAATTAGATGAGTAAAAAAAGATGAAAAAATCGATTACTCAATCAATTAGTAGTATCCCTAGAGTTCACTCCTTTCCCATACTACGAGTGAAAGGAAAAATGTAAAGATTACCATTAAAGCAACCCAAGCGAGACTCACTATATCCATGTGAATTATGCCCCCTAAAAAAGACAATAATATTAGATTTTCAATAATCATAGTGAAACATGTGGGAATAGTCAAACTTATTGTTTGTTTTGTTACCTTTCTTTCATAAGCAAAAGACAAAAATAGACTATCAAATCAAGATAGATAACTATCTATCGGATACCTTACCTATATTTTCTATTTGACCTAAGCCTTACTGTCTCGCTTTCTATGAAAGAATAAGGAGACATCACTATTCCTATTACATACATTTTTTTAAATCCCCTACACGAGCAAAGAAATTGATTTATCATTTTTTCTTTTTTTTACTCAACTCAGTTATTCTAAAAGATAAGAGCTAACTGACCATCCTGATTGAATGTTTGAGTACTCGGAGTCTCTCGTAAGTATGGAAAGAAAGTCTTTTTAGTCCTTTCCACAACTCCTAAATTTCCCAGCAGCCTATCCTTCAGACAGAGTCAGTAGACCTTACACTAGTGTAGGTAGTGTAATATAATTAGGAAGTCTTGATAGTCTTTCGTATAATCTCTTCTTTAATCCTAGGAGCAAAAAAGGAATGTACTTTAGGGCCCTTTGGATACCAAGATTTTCGACCTCTTACTTTTGTAGTTATGAATTGCGGAATAGAATCAGTTATGAAATTAATAAGTAAGCCTTCTCTCATCCCTATTGGTATCGGTTTGGGCCACTACCCAGAACCCTACCAGAGTCCTATTTTTAGGATAGGAAAAAATTTACAGTTTTTTTCAAACTATGGATTCAGAAAATCAAGTATCGACAGGCTTGGTTCTTTTCCTTTGCTTATGCAGGGCAAGAATTTGTCGAGTTGGATCAATACGATAAGCCTAAGTATTTTATTAGGGGGTCAGGCGACACCCAGATTTGAACTGGGGATAAAGGATTTATAGTCCCCTGCCTTACCGCTTGGCCATGCCGCCAAATCTGATCTAAAATCGAGAAAAATCTTATTCATCCCTATTATTTTACTAATTATTAAAAGTAGGAGAGGATTACTAAACCCTTTTTTCGTCAAATCCCTTTGAAGAAATTCATTCATGTTTTTTATTAGACCCAATTTTATTCTCTTCGATTGATTATATCTCAAAACACACACTGCTTAAATACCTTCTCTTTCTATTGAAAAGAGAAAGGGTTTCCAGTCACAGACTAAAAAATTTAGGACAAATTGGAACCATTAACTATATTAATCACTATATTATTTGTTATTTTGATATTTTCTATTTGTTAGTAGTGAATGGTTCTAAAATGGGTATTGTATCCCTTTTTCCTCGATCGTCAAGGAGCAAGAAAATGTATGCATATGGAAAGGGAATGTGCTTTCGAACTCAATCGAATTCACAACACTAGCCTGTAACAAGTGTTACAATACGATGCTTTTCATGGATTGGATTGGTTTTAGTAAGGATAGGATTTGTGTTCCTCTACGGGATATACGGCAAAGGTTGACGGTTCAATTTCCTATTACTGATGCCATATTTAGGTAGCTTTCCTTTCGAACAAAGGTTCGTACTTCCCATCCATCCGAGTACTTCAAAATTATGTTCATCGGTAAGGACTGGTGTGGAGCTAAAGGATTGCCTGAAAGTTGGAATCCCAAGTGGAATGGAACGGGCTAATGAATCCGAATCAAAGTAGAGTTGAAGGCCATACCTTAGGCTCTTTCTATCGATACTTCCACTTCTTCGAAACACTAGCAATTTGATCAGATTCACAGTTCCGGGGTATATCTTATATTGAGACAAAAGCAGATTCAATAGCAGGCTATTCATGCAATCAATCCTCTTAGAGGAAGGAGAAATAAGAATAGAGTAAGGAGGTCCGCCTAGTAGAAGTAGAGAAGATGGTTGCTTCGGAGTAAACCGAGTCTCGGTGTATCCTTTGTCTGTTAAAAATAGGTATTTTTTCACATAAAAAGAGAGATTTACTTTATCTTAATTCTACTTGAATTATAGAAAAGTCCTATCGTCGATAAATTCACCACGGCTTGTCGGTCAACGAAGCATTGTTCACCCGAGGCGGGAAGCATTGTAGGTTAGTAGATACTAGAGTTTTGGGTATACAAGAAGCCGCGAGGGATCATTATATAGTTTTTTCATCTGGTAGGTCTTCTTACTTATGATGCCTAGAACTTTAACTAGAACTGGGCATTCCTCAACTGAAACAATTAGAGAACTAGTTATTCCCGTGGGACACGAACTTGCATGAAACTAAACTTTGAAAACAAGTTGACTTTCGTTAGGGATCCACTCTTTAACTTAACGAAGTGGACAATATTTCAAGCTGCTACTCAGCTCTCATACACATGTTTCTATAAATGCATGCAATCTTTTTTCGTTTTCTTCATCCTGCGAAGACAGATGTCATGACTTAAAAGACCATCCCGTCAAACACAATGCAAAGTTGGCAAGGAGCTAGCTATAGGTAGTACATTATTGAGAGTCTTGACTGGGCCTATGGGATAAACTTCGTTGAGATAGCAGGTGATATTACTCTGATATAAAACACTTTCTGCCTTGAAGAAAGAAAGATAGATGAACAAGGTTCTGACAAAAGAAAGCGCAACATCTGTTTGCATAAGAGAAGTAGAAAGGCGAGTCGACCAGAGCAATGGTTGAGGGTTCTTCCGCGTTAGCAATCAATCCTCTTAGAGGAAAATGCCTTCTTCTGCATCCAACTATAAGGCAATCAAGTGGAAGGCATTGTTCAAGAAAATAGGCTGGGGTTGATTTCAACATTGAATTGTAGTTAGCGAACATCATTCCGCAAGAAGTTTCCTTTTTTTGGGTAAGAAGAGGGTTTTAAAAACCATCGACCAAGAAGAATACCTTCTCCAAGCAATCGAACTCTTCCTTTCTTTCTATAGCCACTGTACTCCATCGAGGAAAAGACGGATACGCGATTTCTGCACTTCCTCCGCTAGCCCCCTCTGTGGATAGCACTTTCTTTCGAAAAATTGGCAGGGACTGTGTACCATTAAAGGGAGCCAGTGGGCACCGTAAGTAGTAATTGAGAACTTGATGAACATACCAATCAGTATGTGAATCCGTAAAACAAGTGGAGGAAGAGAGGCTATATCTAGCTTTCCCTGCCTAGTGAGCCTGTTCACCTAGTCTTTCCATGCTTTCAGTGGCATATGACTATCTGAATGCCATATACCAATCTCAATCCTCCAACTAATAACCTATCACACATAGTGTGCTATCTCCCTTTTCTCCATCTGCAGAAACTCCCTTCCCTATGTGACTTTAGCTTGAACTCGATGCGGAATTCACGTTTTGTAAAGATCCCCTTGGCTTATTATTTCTCATGTCTCTATATAGGTATTCTTGTGTCTCTGCTCTGTTGAGCCTTGTTGCCATTTTATTATTGCTATGTGCCCACCCGCTCCTATTGACCAGTGTTGTCTGACCTTCGAAAGGGAAAGATAATAAGATTGGGGAGGATACCTTGTTATGGCCTTTTCCTTGGATACAAGCAGCTACTCAATGGATTTATCACTAGCATTTTATTGACCAGCTTTCCAATCAATTAAAGAAGAGGCAGGTTATTATGTAAGATAAGAATAGTGGAGTGGAGACAGAAAGAAAAGTGACAAAAGTATGAAACACCGTGTTTTTGTCCCCCTCGGTAGACCTTTCAATTGTATGAAAAAAGTATGATCACCATATGGCAAAAGTAATAAATCTCTTTTGTGATAGAATGAGCACAAGCAAGATGGATGGAGTGTCAGCTAACAAACAAGATGGAATATTAAGATAAGCCCTCCTCCCCCTTAGTACGAATAAGAGAAAGGGCGATTTCGGCACTGGAACCACTCCCACTCCAGTGCGTGCTACTTCTCTCCTCTTTTCATTCTAGATAGAGAGAGCAGCCTCCTCGGCTAGCGACTGCCTACCAATAGAAGCGCTCTTCCATCCATACCGCCCCTTAATCCAAATATAGATCTACAAGCCCCTTCCTTAGGTAGGAGTGGGCTCTCGCTGCAAGAGGGGGAGTATTTCTTGAATGATAATTCCGTGCGCGAAAGTCCCATCATCGTTGGGTGGCATCTGGGATCTGATATGTGGGGGTTAGAGTGAGAAGATGGTTTTGGCCACGGAGTTGAGTTTGGAAGAATCCTAGTTTCTTTTTTTTTTCATTTTATGGAACACCCACTTTCTAACTTACTTTTGTTAAGCCCGTCTCCACGAGATCGATTTTCATCCGAGGGGCAACGTCCCAAAGCTGGACTTCCCGCTGGAAGCTCCCTATTCTGAGTGGTTGATAAGCCTGCTCATACGAGAAGAGCCCTAGTTTTTTTGGAACCAAACAATTGAGAGTGGCCCGATGCACCGGAGCCGTGTGACCAGCCCAAGCATACCACGAACAATCAATGCGTTTGCCAAACTACTTCAAAAAGGAAAACACGAGCTAAACCAGTAAGTAGTTGCTTTGGACTGTGATTTTGTAAGCGAATTGCTTTAACACTCCTCTTTCAATCAAAGTTTTGGCAGACCAAACTCGTTATTCCACGTTAGTAGGAAAGAAAAAAAATAGCAATCGAGTAGTTTAAACGAGTATAGAATTATACAGGTAGACATCAGGTTAGTAGAATAGATAGACAATGAATAAGTAAGGGGGCAATGCTTACTCCCACTTAAACTTCTCCAACAATGCCGAGGGGTTGATACCTTCTACCCTTTCAATTCTATTTACCAATAGACAGCCCTTACATTTATTTTGCGCGGATTGGGGAAACACCTACCTTAAGCTATGCAATTTCACTCTTTAGGGTAGGGATTCTAGAGACGAAGCATAATCTAGAGACGAAGCAGACACCACAAAACCATCTTCAGATTCGAACCCAACTACGGAAAGTAGAAATCTCCATTCCTACACTAATTCGGCTCTTTTCTTGTCTCCGGACCTGTGAAAAACCACACTCGTACCAACACCCACGGAGAACGTTGCACCTCTTAAGATATTACTCAAAACCAGGCATATTCTCATATGCTTCACAACAACTAACGTTTATAACCAACAACAACTATTGGAAGAAACTCATAAAGGAGATAGCATAGAGTGCACCAAATTGAGCAATCCCCACTCACTCATCATAAGGACCAGTAGTCAATGCGAGTAGCAGATGATTGATACAGACATGAGATCACTATTTAGCCTTCGCACTTTCTTTTCTAGTATTTAGAAAAGTAAATTGAAGGACTTTGCTTTGGATCAATTCCTTTGACAGTGAGTGGTTCACCACGGAAAGCACGAGCAAGATGACCGGGGGGTAATGGTTTAGATCGTTTATAATTAGCTTTTCCTTGAGCACCGACCAAAGGGAGAAGAGCAAGTGATCCCTCGATAGGGAGCACGAGCGATGCAACCAACGGGAGGACAAGCCCTTCCGAAAAGCTCGTTTGCCTTTCATCTGAGCGAAGTGATTCCTCAAGGTCAGGTTAAACAAGTGGATCATCGGTAGCAAGCACGAGAGCAAGCGATCGAAAAGGAGGAGAAAGAACCACGATAACCAGATGTCAAAGCCAGCTTTCTAGCTTGAGATTAACATTAGGAATAAAAGGTCTCGTCTCTAGAGCTCGGGCTGTTGAAATTGGTCACAGGTAGTCCCAAGGCTTGGTCCGAAGGACACCACCGCCCGAAGCAATCCCTTCGATCGATCATCCATTGCTTGACGAGCAGCTCTTTCTATTCGCTTGATAAAGCCGTTGCTGCTCTTAAATAATGCCTCACTGCATGAGCTTAGGGAAGACGAATTAGACTGCCTGATAGACTACTACTTCCTTTTCTTACCCGGCCAAAAAGCTATAGATTCCAAATAAGAGCACATCGACTAGGGCCCAACTATTGCTTTTTTACTAATAGTTAGCAGGTGTCCTCGTAACTAATCTTATTTTGTTTAACTATTATATTAGTAGATGACCTTCCCTTCTATCAATGTGATAGGAAATCCTACTACCATCGGCAAATCATAGGAGCTAATCCTCACCCGGGGGGGAGAGGGGTCCGTGGAATAGGCGTACATGGAATTTTGGGCCTGCCCCTACTGGTAATTCACCGGCCCGCTCTTATGGGCAGACAGAAAGATCGAATTCGAAAACTGCCTCCTCAAGTGGAGTGCCCTCGGCGGCTAGGACACATGTTGGGTACTATTTGTGGAAAGTGATGCTTGGGATGAGCAAGTGCATTTGTTGGCTTTCGAGTAGTAACGGCAGCGGGGTGGGAGAGTTGGTTATTCAATTGATCCTGTGATGTTGGCCCTTCTGCATCATCCAGCAAGGCTCGAAAGTCTGAGCTATTAAGGTGCGGTTGACGGATAAGAGGCCTTCGATATGTTAAGGGAGAGAGGGGAGAGTCATTCCAAAGTTGGGTGGGAATCGTTGATAGAAAATTTTTTTCCCTAAGATACGATAGCGTCTGAACTAAAGAAAGGGAATATGGAAAGTGAATATGGTACAGGATACCAAGAGTAGGTTCCCTGAATGATTTTTAGGCGTCTTTTCTTTGAACAAATAAATCTATAAAGAAAATTGGATGGATCTTCCACCTATGCTATGAGTGAATCTTATCATCACTAGCGAGTGGTATCGTATCACTGTCTTTGTCCTGAAAACATCTGCAGAGCTAAGCCAGTGTAGGCTTTGACACTACTTATATTCGCTACAAGTATTAGACTCGCTTCGCTACACTCTTCTCTTATGCTTCGTGCTTCGCATAGGCTAAATAAGCCACTCATCCCTAGCGAATCCTACCCACATTGGAGTGCGGAACCATCGGGGAAAGGCAAAACATATTCAATCCCAGGAGAGAAGTCACTGGTTCGATAGGGCTAGGGAGAGGACCCTGATCACCTTGCCAACGAGTTCAAGGCCTTAGAAAAATCATCCTACAATGGACCATAAGGACTGAGAACGAAGAAGACATCAAAATCAGGTTAGGGGGGATAAAAATAAAACCTCCTCCCATTCAAAGTCGTCTTCAAGTACCTTTTTGATTTTTTACCAAGTATGGATGGATCAACTATAGGTTCGAGTTTAGCCAAGATACGTACACGGCTAAGTGTATTAAAATCCAAGAAAGAATCAGGGCTATCTAAAAGCTAGGAAGGAGAAGATCGGGTGATTGAATATGACTTGCTAACAGATTCTACTCTTCCTTAAGCACTAGTTCTATTCACGATGGTTCAGTTTCGAGAGCAGCTAAAATAGTTACCTAATAAGATAGATGAATATTCCACGATCTACGATTATCAAAATTTTCTTATAGAAGTCTAGTTCTTTCTTCTTTTAGAAAAGGAAGTCTTGCTCTCCTTTCTTGCCACTACTTGCGTTGCGAGCCAATCTTCAAACTGTTACGGAGAAGTCATTTACTGATTAGTTGCTTGAACGTGGAAATATTTCGACATATCTGCTCTTAGGTTAGTACGAGAACTCGACTCTACTCGTGCTATAGTCGAGGATGTACTTATACTACCCTAAAGAGGGATCAATTAATGGGGTGCATTTTTTTAAGGCAATTCTAGGCAAAACCTTGAATCACAGGGTTTGTTCCTGGCAACCTAGCATTCTTTATCTTGTCGTAGATTGGTGTGATGGGACGGATGCCGTGAAAAAGCTTTTTTCTTTGACCGGAATCGACAGGTGTGAACCCATCTAGGATGAGTCAAACATAGGGAGAAGGGCCTCCTAGCAATATCCGGCATACTAGTAATCAATTATTTGGCCTTTTGCGATCGAACAACCTATGAACAGTTGTAGCCTACATAACCTACCTACCCAGACCAAGGGAAGAAGGTTGATCACTGTAGTTCTAGACCCCTTTTTTTCAAATAAAGGAAGTGACAACGTTTGCCCGAAGAGGTTGAATCAATAGTAAGAATAATACCACCCAGGCACAGAATCCGAAATAACAATCAGGAATAGGACTAGGAGAATGAGGTCTAATTAAATTAACGGAGTAAAGTAGTGATTGGGCTTAGTGCTCCGATTGCGCCTTAGGACTAGGACTGATAGGTAAATGCCCCTTACTCAACCAATGAAGGCGGGTAGGGCTTTTCTTTCTTTTGTTTAGGATTGGCAAGAGGATGGCTGCCTCGGCTTCAAAGCTGTTAGAGAATGCGCTCCTATCACTATAGGGACGCGAGAGAAATTCCTCGAAGGGAGTATTAAAGGGATGGGGCATTACCGGTGTTAGCGACGAAGGGATTGTTTGCAAGAGAAGGTTGCCCTGTTAAGATACGAACAGGGAGCATGCCACGCATAATAATAATAAAAAGGCAGAGAAGAGGATTGAGGGACAGAAGGAGCTGGAGGCCAACAAGGAATAGAAGATGATGTTTCACTCGTAGCTCTTCTTCTTTGTTTAAAGCTTCACTCACATTTCGGGAGCGGATGCTGCTCGAGCTAAAGATATGCCCCCAACTCTTGAACAACTCTCACTTGCCTTGGCCGATAGCTTAGATGACCGACCGTTAGGCATGGTTACCAATGATTTTAACAGTAGGCCTCTTGTTTGGTGAGCCAGCCGGCTTCACCCGAGGATGAAGGTAGTAGAGCAAAGAGGAGCCGCATCTTTTCCTGGCCAGAGAGGAATCAAGGTCCATCTCATTAAAGCCGAACATTTAGTCTCTTCCCGATAACAATAGGGAACATCTGGTCTTGTTTGGTTTTTCTTTCAAGGATTTTGTCTTTCTTGCAATTCTGCGAACTTTGAATGCATCATTTCCTCTATTTCTCGGAACTTATCGTGGAATCTAGGCCCACTAAGACTTGGCGGGATTTCTGGTAAATCAAGCTCTCTCAGGGGTGGAAGCCAGCCCCCACTACTCGATGTTATCACTCTGCAGGATTCGACAATGGATTTGTCTTCCTCAATCTCTTCAAACTTTTCCAATCCTGCTACTTTCCCCCAGTCTTCAGGAGTAATATGATGGTGTTTCCCCAATCCGCGCAAAATAAACGTAATGGCTGTCTATTGGTAATAGAATTGCAAGGGTAGAAGGTATCAACCCCTCGGCATTGTTGGAGAAGTTTAAGTGGGAGTAAGCATTGCCTCCTTACTTGTTCATTATCTATCTGTTCTACTAACCTGATGTCTACCTGTATAAATCTATACTCGTTTGAACTACTCATAACAAGGTATTCTCCCCAATCTTATTATCTTTCCCTTTCGAAGGTTAGACAACACTGGTCAATAGGAGCGGGTGGGCACATAGCAATAATAAATGGCAACAAGGCTCAACAGAGCAGAGACACAAGAATACCTATATAGAGACATGAGAAATAATAAGCCAAGAGGATCTTTACAAAACGAGAATTCTGCATCCAGTTCAAGCTGAAGTCACATAGGGAAGGGAGTTCTGCAGATGGAGAAAAGGGAGATAGCACACTATGTGTGATAGGTTATTAGCTAGAGGATTGAGATTGGTATATGGCATTCAGATAGTCATATGCCACTGAAAGCATGGAAAGACTAGGTGAACGGGCTCACCAGACAGGGAAAGCTAGATATAGCCTCTCTTCCTCCACTTGTTTTACGGATTCACATACTGGTTGGCATGTAGTGGGAATACCCGATATGAGTAGTAAGCACTTAGAGGGTATTTTCTCTATTGTTGCTTCGTGGGTCTTTCGAGATGCGAAGAATAGCAAAGAGAAAAGATTGCCCCACTTGAATAAAAAGCATTCCTTATTTCTTTCGCTCTCGGCGTATACGGTTAGGATTTATTAAATAAAACTCTTGGCCGGAAGAATATCAAAGATAGAGTCCATGCCCCTTCTGTTCTCTTACATTGTTTCGTTGCTCCGAATAGAATAGAATTGAATTGACTGCCGAATTGCATTACTTTGTATTTGCTTTTCTAAAACTCTTTAATAGATTGACTCGGGTGTGATACAAATACTTCTTTGAAGTTGTAGGATGCGGGTCATCGATCTTCACATCGGTCCAGAGGTTATGCGCCAACTTGGGAAAGCAAAAGTAAGATTTGTTTGTCATATCACGATCGGAACTTAGATGTAACTCTTCTTCTTGAGTAGGGGAAAAGGACACCTATCACGCAGTCATGCCTTGAACGCAGTAAAGAAATTAATAAGCTTCGAATAATAGCTACGCGAGTCTCCAATAGCGTCTTAAGAGTTAGTTTTCTTTGCGGGCATCGTAATGGATTGCTGGTTCATCTTGATCCAGGTCTAGAACTATCTTCAATGATTTGTGTAGCCATAAATTCTATTTAATGATTTGTGTTGACTTTGCATACTATTCCGTTGTAGTTGTAAATACACGATCTTTTCGTAGATCCACTGTAATCTTAAAATTCTATAAAAATAGAAACAGCAACTTTAGTCGCCATCTCCATATCTGGTTTACCTGTAAGCTTTCTGGGTATGCCTTATATACCGCTGGGGAGACTTCTTACTTCAATTAAATTATTTCACTTTTTTAGTCGGAACCTTAGGTGGTTCTCGGAAGAAGATAGCGAAAAAAATTATCCCAAAAATTATCCTTAAAGTCGAAACTAAAAGGAACATATAAACCAATGCTTCCATAGATTCGATCATGCTTTATTTACAATTATAACTTCCACACCTATTCATTTGACATTTGGGATAATTTCCCATATAAAGAAGGAAAAAGAGTCAAAGAAGGTATGGGAGATGTTTCCCATGTCAAATCAAAAAAGAGAGGTGAAAGATACCAAAGCAATGCGGCATCAGGCGGGCTGTCTCCTTGTTGTTGGATCTTTGACTTTTTGGAATGTCCCAAATTCCACTTGAGCATCCAAGCATGGATCAATACTAGCAAAAACATCTCGGAACAAGGTTCTAGCGCCATGCCAAATATGTCCAAAAAAGAAGAGAAAAGCAAAGGTAGCATGACCAAAAGTGAAACAACCCCTTAGACTACTGCGAAAAACACCATCTGATTTCAAAGTAGCCCGATCTAATTCAAAAATTTCCCCAAATTGGGAACACCTCGCAGATTTTTTTACAGTAGCAGGATCAAAATAACTTACTCCATTAAGTTTGCCATCATAGAACTCCACCATTACCCCTATTTGTTCAACACTATATTTGGATTCTGCTCTTCTAAAAGGAACGTCCGCTCTCACAATTCTCTCTTCATCTACCAAAACAACCGGGAATGTTTCAAAAAAATAAAGGCATACGACGTACAAAAAGTTCGCGCCCTTCTTTATCTCTAAAAACGGGATGTCCTAACCATCCAATAGCTATTCCATCCCCATTGTCTATTGAGCCTGCTTTGAATAATCCCCCCTTTGCCGGATTACTACCATAATCATAAAAGGCTAATTTTTCGGGAATTTTAGACCAAGCTTCCGATAAACTGAGATTTTCGACTAACCCATCACTAACTCTTAGATATATTTCTTGCTGAAAGTGTTCCTGATTCCACTAATAACCAGTAGGCCCAAACAATTCGATTGGGGTAGTTGCTAACCCAAACCACATAGTTTCGGTAATTACGAAAGCTGCAAAAAAAACAGCAGCAATACTACTAGAAAGTACAGTTTCAATATTGTCCATACGTAATCCTTTGTATAGACGTTGAGGTGGACGGACACTAAGATGGAATAGGCCCGCTAATATGCCCAATGTACCCACAGCAATATGATGAGAAGCTATTCCCCTCGAAACAAAAGGATCTAAACCTTCTGCACCCCATACCGGATTTACAGCTTGAACTTTTCCAGTTAGTTCATAAGGATCGAACACATATATCCTAGGACCATACAAACCTGTTACATGAAATGCACCAAATCCAAAGCAAGCCACCCCTGTAAGAAATAAATGAATTCTAAAGATCTTGGGCAAATCCAAAGAGGGTTTTCCCATCCGCTCATCACGGAATATTTCGAGGTCCCAATATACCCAATGCCAGATAGCTGCCAAGAAACACAAGCCAGAAAATACAATATGCACCCCTGCCACACCTTCATAACTCCAAATACCCGGATTCGTTGTAGCTCCTCCTGAAATACTCCAACCACCCCACGAATTTGTTATTCCTAAATGAGTCATGAAGGGAATGATGAACATACCTTGTCTCCACATTAGATCTAGAACAGGATTAGAGCGATCAAAAACCGCTAATTCGTATAAAGCCATCGAGCCAGCCCAACCAGAAACTAAAAGAAGTTTAAATTTAAACGTGGAAGTTTAAATTTTCTAAAAGAAGTTAAAAATACAATTTATTGTTCTTTCTAATGTTTCAAAAATAAAGTAAAATGTCTAAACCTTTAAACCGAGTCTAGATAATCTTAGATACAATATACCTAGATAGAACAAAAGTGAAGTTAAGAATCTCAACTAATGAAATGACCAGCATGTGCTTGACCTTAAATATTGTGGATTGCTTTAGAAATGTTTTACATTTTCTATTAGTTGGAAATTCAGCTAAAAGAAATCTTAATAATTAACCTACGAAATAAAAGTATAAGCATAAGTTATATAAATGGAAAGCGTGTATAAAGGCTACAGATGAATAAAACATTATTTCTTGGTGTGCATAATTTATTTCTATTGTTTTTTCTCTTAAATACATTTTCAGGATGACTTATGAAAAATTCTAGGAATAATTGATACAGGATAAAAACTTAGCAAGACTCCCAAAACTAATACACATCAAACCTAGTCTACTGCAATTTTTACATAATTTTATCACTTGATTTAATACCTTAATAAAATCACTCATACCGTACCGGCACCAATACGGACAATATTAATTTCATGATGCATATCTCATATTTTTACCATATTAAATCCCTAAATCTCCTTGCTATGCATTCTACTAGAATGTTAACCATAATGCTTGCTCACAGTAATTTTGGTCAAGGCTAAATCACATATTAACAATATCAAATAACTTTAGCAAAATACCTAAGTGTAAATTATCTATCCCTCTATCCACATTAAATTGGGCCTAAGTTAATTCACAATTTAAACACAAAATAATAAAATAATAGTGATAAAAACCCCAAGTAATAATAAACACAATTAATAGCATTCTGATGCCCACTTTACATTTTCACCAAAACTTAAGCATAGCACTTCTGCCTATGCATATTGGCCAGTATGTAGACCTCATTATAACAACCTCCTCTACTCATTAAAATTTTACCACAATTTAAATCCAAATAAAAGTCAGTAGGAACAACAAACTACGTTAGCATTAGGACTTGGTCTCTAGAAGCTGAGAACAACCTTAACGAAATGCCTACTTTGCAATTTCACCCCAATCAAATTCTAACTCACCTAGGAGTGTATGTTGATTAACTGATACAAATTTCCCTCTACTATCAGCCTTTTAGCCACATTTTACACCTAAGGTTAACTCAATGAAATCAAGTCCTCAAATCACCAAACTATCTTAGCTTCAGGACTGAAAAACATTAAAAATGCATAACTAATTCATTTTGGCTCCGAATAAGGTGAAACAAAATTTGCTAGAATCACAAAACTATGCACTTTATTTCTGTAAACTAAAATTTGACACAACTACTATAGAAAACCCCCTAAAATGTATAATGGGTAAGGCAAATACATTATTAAGTATATAAAGTTGATAAGAACCGCTAAAATTCATAAAAAATTTCATACAAGCCCCAAATGAGCAAAATCAAATTGTGTTAGATTCATAGTAACATTGTAAAGTAGAATTCTACAGAACCACCTATTAAAAATACAGGATAAAACTAAGACGTGGCCTACACCCTACTGCAATAGTGCATACATCACAAAGGGCCAAATCTCTGTTACATAAACTTCAGTAAGATAAAAAACAAGAAGTACGAATAGAAACCGAAGGGCCTAATATGAGGACAGCGCCTCAGATATGTAAACTGAACATTCTTACATATATATATATATATATATATATATATATATATATATATATATATATATATCCCTGAATCTTACTTCACATCTCAACCAAGAAAAAAACACAAAACTCATTGAACCACAATCTCAAATCTTACATAAAATACATTACGCTTAAAAGGTCTAATGAGGATATATATATGATCTCATTGACAAACTCCTTGGTGAACTGCATAAAAAATAGATGAGATTATCAATAGAGAGGGAATCTGTGGTTGAGCTGGATTGCATAGGTCCAGTCTTGCAAGTATAAAGCATAGTGTTGCTTAGGGTATTAAGAGTACCAATCAATAGGCTAAATAAAAGCTCTATCTTCTAATTATATGTGGACCAGCAACTAAAACCAGATGAAAATCCTTTATGCTAAAGTCTGAGCAGATGCAAAGGTAAAAACTTACCATAAACGAAAGAAGACCCGTGAAAATGCTGCAGAACAGGAGTATGTCAGAATGTGAAGAGAGATAGGTATAGAAGACTTATATGGTAAAAATACAGACACTACGCATATCACTATAGCAGTGAAACTACACTTTTTGATTGTTTAGAGTACACACATCTCACTGTTAAATAAAAAATTACGTCTACTCCCATGGAACCACATAAGTATGAATTTATATTTTTAAGGAATGAAAAGACATGAAAATGGCATAGATTCTCTAAAGATTAAATGCTAGCTCAGCCTGAGAACTTCCTAAGAAGAAGAACGAGAGATACATTATGCTCACATATTGAGCTTGGTATAAATTTGTGCATACCAAGCTATATATAACTATATAATCTACTGAACAATGAAATAATTCTGGGCTTTCGCCTCATCAAATTCAGTATCCTCTTCAGCAACTTTATCTAAAGTCAACAAATAAAATCAGAAAGTTAACACAGTGGTGCACAGATGGGCCTTTCGCTGAACATGGTACTTCCCCATTAGTTATTGCTTATCAGTTTTCGCTGAATAGAAGTGATTATTTCAGATACTAACTACTGCTCAGAATGCTTCATTCAGATATGTCTGCAACATCCTTTTTTAAGCCTCTGACCGTGAACCAATTTGTGGAGGAGTTCCTGAACATATGTGACTAATTCATTTTGGCTCCGAATGAGGTGAAACAAAATTTGCTAGAATCACAAAACTATACACTTTATTTCTATAAACTAGAATTTGACACAACTACTATAGAAAACCCCCCTAAAATGTATAATGGGTAAATACATTATTGAAGTATATAAAGTTGATAAGAACTGCTAAAATTCATAGAAAATTTCATACAAGCCCCAAATGAGCAAGATCAAATTGTGTTAGATTCATAGTAACACTGTAAAGTAGGATTCTACAGAACCACCTTGTCGAAGGATGAAACCTCGACGGCGGGAAGTCAGGAGACCCCCCTTCGAGATTCGGCCAGGGGAGTAGTTCTCAGGTGAAGCCGGCGTCAGGTGTAGAAGAAAGATAGGCGAAGAAGACGCAGAAGAGGCGGGGTTCGGACCGTCCGAAGCGAGTCCGGACCGTCCGAACTGTGGTGAAGCAGAAGGGTCCGGACCGTCCGATGCGGGTCCGGACCGTCCGAAGCGTGGTAATCACGCAGGGTGTTGGGGAAGACGATGAACAGAGGCGCACAGAGGCGGCAAGAGGATTTATACAGGTTCGGGCCGCCGGAGCGTAAAACCCTACTCCTGTGTGTATGCTATGTGGAGATGAATGTGGTTTGCTGTGTTACAAGGTGAGCCTAGCCCGCGGCCGGAGCCGGAGAAGAAGAGCGGTAGCTAGAGAGTGAGCTCAGGCCGGAACTCCTCTTTTTTTGCCAGAGGCATGGATCCTCCTTTTATAGTCAAGGGGAGTCCACAGTGCCAGTACATGGAGAGAGCGAGAGCTATACTACGTCTTGTCACTTCATACGCATGCCGCCGCCTGCCGCGCCCACGGCGCTGCGCCGGAGAGGTCGGCTGCGGGCGGCCTAGTCTTCGGGACGTGGGGATGTGACGGAGCGTCTGGTCATCTCGGTTGTCGCCTCCCATGTCAGCTAGAGTACAGAGATGCGACAGAGGCCGTCGCCCTCTGTTGCCATAGGGCAGAGAACCGAGGTCCTCTTAGTCAAAAGGCTCTGACGGTATTGTCGGGTGTTCACGGGGGGCCGTCCTGGGACGTCCACGCGTGGCAAGGCAGGCGACAGGGGCGACAGGCCCTGTCGCCTCGTCATTAATGTAGGTAGTTGGGGAGCTGGTCAGTTCTTCGGGTGGATCGGCCCCTGGAGCCGTGGCGATCGGCACCTGAGGTCGAGTCGGTCGGCCTCGGGCCCGGGCATCGGCATCCGGGACCGGGGGATCGGCACCCGGGACCGGGGTATTGGTGCCCGGGCCCGGGAGCGAAGCCGCTAGAGACAGCGCCCCGGGGACGAGCCCGGGGCCGATGGCTACGGCGCCCCGGGGACGAGCCCGGGGCCGATGGCGATGACGCCCCGGGGACGAGCCCGGGGCCGATGGAGAGATGAACCCCGGGGAACTGACGTGGCCGATGACCCACGCGTCCCCAGGGCATGTGGGACCCCCTGTCCCATTTCGCCGACAGTGGCCCCTGGCCCTGTTGCTCGGCCGGAACCGCTTCGAGCAGGAATAGGGCCATGTCTTGAAGAAATGAGGGGGCGCTGGGTTCGCCTGGCTCGCCAAGGACTGACGTAGCTTGACGATTTGTTGATTTAGATGCGATACGTACCCGGGACCCGGGCTGAAAACATGGAACGAAGTGTTGAGGAAGGCCGGCGGCAGCGGTAGCGATGGCGATGCGGCAGCTTGCCGCCCGTACTGTCGCCACTGAGTTCTTCGTGGCGACCGCTGGCCGGAGGCCGCGGCAGCAGAGAGGTGCGTCGTCCGATTGGAGGGCGCCACCGAATCCGCCGCCGACAAGTTCTCCCACGCCTGGCCCTAGATGGAGGCGTGGGAGAAGGAAACACTCTCCCGGGGAGAACGCGTACGGGCCCAAGAGGCCGGGCTCGTGTCCTGGGGGTGTGAGTTCGCCGTGCGCGAGGAAGTCGCGGCAGTTCGCGAGGAAGGCGCGGGAGGCCGTGGTCGAGTCCGCCGCCCCGGAGGCAGGGTTCTTCGACCGCGGCGACCATCTCGTAGAGCTGATGCCTGACGAAGAGGTTGAGGAAGACGCCGGTTTCCTTCTGACGCCATGCGCGGGCGCCTTCGGGGCCCGGGGGCCCTCCATGCCCCCGAGCGCCCTTCTTTGTCGTCGTCCGGGGTCCGGTCCGAAGGAGGTCAGCGACCTCTCCCCGTGCGACGGCGTCTCCGGGCCTCGCTCGTGCTTGCGCTCCGGTTTTGCCTGTCTTGTACAAGGAGAGACATTTGTATACGTATATGATCATGTCTATATTTTCGTACCTTGGTCTATTGCGTTGTTCGGAGGTTGCTGGTGTTCGGGGCCTCGTGTCCGGGAACGCCGGGCATCGGGCGTCGTCCGACAGCGAGATCCAGCAGCTGCGAACAGCCATCGGGCCTATGGCCCCTGTCCGGGCCCTGGGGCAGCCGTCATCCCTGGGAGCTCGGTCCCCGAGGGCATCGAACGCGACGGCAGGGAACCTGGTTCCCCTAGGCGCGAGCCTCTGGGCGCGAGCCTGGTGGAGCGACAAAGTTCACAGGTTCGGCCCTCGCCCGTCTTCCGGGTCCCGAGGGCCCTCCGCGCCCCCGGGAGCTATTGGCCCAGGGGGCATAGTGAGGCTGTGAGGGCACTTTTGACTCGCCGGGAGCCCCTCGGGAACTCGATCCTGCCCGGGCTCGGGGTCGCCAGGTAACGAAGCCCTCGGCGCCTCAGCGGCGGCCGGGGAGGAGCTGGCCAGGTCGGGCACCGCAGCCCGCCCCGGGAACCTAGGCTGACCATGCAAATAGAGGAAGAATACAAGTTGAGTAATATGTAAAGTCAGACAAGGTAACGTATCTGGATATTGCGAAGGGCGGCATGGCTTCGCGAGCACCATCCCGGGACCGGGAGTGTTGTTCTCCCTCGGGAGCGCCGAGCATCAGGCCGATCCGCCGTGAATCGCCGTCGCGCCTAGCCCCCCTTCCCGGGGCCTGGAGCAACTGCCTGCCTCGGGAGCACGGTCCTCGACGGCTGCGAGGGGCCCGAGGATGAGTCTGACGGGACGACCGAGTCCGCAGGTGCGACCCCTCCCGTCTTCCAGGTCCGGGGAGGACTGCGAGAGAGAGAGAGAGAAAAAAAATGTGCCCCGCGTAGGTTAGGTATGGCCGACGCGTTAAGCTCGAACCCGTTGGCCCGCCGGGAGCCCCTCGGGAACCTGCCTTGACTGTGCCCGGAGTCGCCAGCCAGCAAAGCACCCGGCGCCTCGGCGGTGGTCGGGGAGGAACTGGCCAAGCCGGGCACCGCTACCCGCCCCGGGAAACTCGGCTGGCCCACGGGGGGTTATGCCCGAGGTCCCGGGGCGTCACAGTGCACGGGGTGGTGGTGCCTACCTAGCCTCCAGCCTTGGCAATCGGGGCAGCGCTAACTGGGCGGCCCCGGACTCGGCTCCGGCGAATTCCGCTTTGCTCCCGAGGCTGAGGTGAGCGAAATACGTGGCCATACAAATGGGGAAATAATTGGAATTGAGCAACGTGTAAAGTAGGATAAGATTACGTATCTGGATGTTTGAAGAGGGCGGCAAGGCCCCGGAATCGCAATCCCGGGACCGGGAGCTCTGCCGGCCCTCGGGAACGCAGAGCCCCGGGAACGCTGAGTAGCAGGCCCCTCCGCCGTGAACCGCCGTAGCTCCCAAGTCCCCTTTCCAGGGCTTGGGGTAGGCGCTGGCCCCGAGAGCCCGACAACAAGGGGCCGCGAGCATCTGGGCGCGTGGCTTGCGGAGCGGTTGAGTCTGGAGGCTCGGTCCCTTCAGTCTTCCAGTTCCGGGGGTCCTCCGTGCCCCCGGGCACCGTTCGCCTAGGGAGCACAGCGATGCCGCGACGACAGGCTCTACATGATGAACCGTGAGAGCACTTGGCTCGTTCCCTTGTCCATTCCATGCTGCGAGCCGTTGCTTCTACCACCTCCTAGGGGCCTCTTCGTGGTCGCGACCGAGCGGAGGAAAGGATTGCGCATAAGGAATCTGCCCCCTAGCAGCGGAAAAAACCGAGCCCGAAGCCAACCAGTGCGTGGCACCGCAAGCCGGGGCTTAGACGATGTCCGGGGTTTAGCAGATGGGATACGGTAGCCCGCTGGTAGGGAACAGATGCTTAGGCGCAACACCCAGCCACCGCATGGGCGCGACCCGATTATGCCCCCGGGAGGAGATCGCCAAGATCGCGACACAAAGAAAGGATAAGGGCACGAGCCCAGAAACGATAATAAAAGTATTACTATGGAAAGCGAATACACATGGGGCCCGGCCTTGGTCAGTGCTGAGGTTTAGAGGCACTTACAGGATGTGTTTTCAGATAATATTTGTGAAGATGCTCCCAGGCTTACCGAGCCCGGTTGGGAAGTTTCGATCACCAGGGAGGGGCCTTCCCACGGGGGGAAGATTTCATTCCGACCCGTACGAAGATACGGCGGAGATTCGAACCCCAAACCTAAAGTGATCGGGCCCGAACCTGACGCCAAAGATAGCGCTTGAGGCCTTGCTGGTAACGAGCGACGCGGAGCGGAGCGCGCCACCTTCGTCCCTCGAGGAAGTCGAGGTTGTCGAGCTGCATATTGTCGTGGTTGATGTTTGTCGATGTAGCACTGTACCCGAGAGCCGAAGGAGAGGTCTGGTGACAGAACGGCTTCGGCCCGGTACACCAGGAAGAAACGGGGTCTCCCCGGGCGCCCTGGTGTCGATGTAGCGCTGTACTCGAGAGCCGAAGAAGAGTTCTGGCGACAGAACGGCTTCGGCCCGGTACACCAGGAGGAAACAGGGTCTCCCCGGGAGCCCAGCTTGGTGTGGTATGAATCGCCCCCAGGACCGCCGGGGAAAGGTCTGCTCTACACATAGTGAACTGTGAGAGCGTCCGGTTCGTTCCCTTGTCCACCCCATGCTACGAGCCATGGCGTCGATCATCTCCCGAAGGCGTCGTCGTGGTCGCGCCCGTACTGTGGCTGGATTTGCGCATAACCCAGCCGACGTACGGGCGCGGCCGGATGATACCTCCAGGGGGGAGACTGCCCCGAACGCAACACATGGGAAACGACGAAAGGAACGAGACCGGGAAGGATGTTAAAAATGCTGCTTATGTAAAGTGTATATACATGGGGCCCCGGTCAACGCTAAGTTTCTGGAGAAGTCCGGCGCTGGCCCGGGTTCACCGTAACCTATAGGACGTTTATACAGATAGATTTGTGGAGATACTTGATGTGCCTGGAGATGGAGCTCGGACTTGCTTCCCTCGCGAGCCTGATTCCAGCATGTGCTCGGGACCCGGGGGCCCCGGTTAGCGCTAAGGATATACGTCCGGGACCCGGGGGCCCCGGACTGGGATACGGTTTTGATATAAGCCGGGTTCCGGGGGCCCGGGCTTGAATATGGGATGTGAGACGACCTTCCGGACGCATTCTCGCCGGGGCGGTGCTGTCCGGGCTATCGCGCCCTATTCCGGGTGTCGCGTTCCTAGGCTTGCGCTCGCCTTGGCGAGGCCACCCTGGTTCGGCACCTCGGTTTCGGGCCTGGGGCACGGATTCCCGAATCCGTGCCTCGGCTCAAACATGCGCCCGAGAGACAGGGGCTCCGACCGGGAGTAGTTATGCGCCCGGGAGCCAAGGGCTCCGACCGGGGCTAGGTACGCACCCAGGAGCCAAGTTCCGACCGGGGCTAAATACGCGCGCCCGGGAGCCAGGCTCCGACCGGGGCTATGTACGCGCCCGGGAGCCACGCTCTGACCGGGGCAAGATACGCACGGCCTGGGAGCCAGGCTCCGACCGGGGCTATTTATGCGCCCGGGAGCCAAGGGCTCCGACCGGGGCTATGTACGCGCCCGGGAGCCACGCTCCGACCGGGGCAAGATACGCACGCCCGGGAGCCAGGCTCCGACCGGGGCTATTTACGCGCCCGGGAGCCAAGGGCTCCGACCAGGCCTATTTATGGGCCCGGGAGCCAGGCTCCGACCGGGGCTATTTACGCGCCTGGGAGCCAGGCTCCGACCGGGGGAAGATATGCGCCCGGGAGCCAGGGGCTCCGACCGGGGCTATGTACGCGCCCGGGAGCCACGCTCCGACCGGGGCAAGATACGCACGCCCGGGGGCCAGGCTCCGACCGGGGCTATTTACGCGCCCGGGAGCCAGGCTCCGACCAGGGCTATTTACGCGTCCGGGAGCCAGGCTCCGACCGGGGCTAGATCTGCGCCCGGGAGCCAAGGGCTTCGACCGGGGCTAGATACACACCCGGGAGCCAAGCTCCGACCGGGAGTAGGTACGCGCTCGGGAGCCAAGCTCCGACCAGGGCTTAATACGCGCGTACCCGGGAGCCAAGGGCTTCGACCGGGGCTTAATAGCGCGCCGGGAGCCAAGGCTTCGACCGGGAATAGTAGCGCTCTGAAAGCCCAAGCTCCGACTGGCTAGACACGCACCCGGGAGCCAGCTCCGATCCGGGCTCGGCCTACTGCCGCTGCCTCGAGGCGTTTGGCCAAGCGCTAGACGGCGCGGCACTCCGTAAGGTCGTGCCGGTCCGTGCTGGTGGACCTAAAGGCGCACCATCCCGGGCCATTTGCCGGCGGCGGCGGCGCACGTGCGGCCCTTTAACCGCTTAACCGCCGCCGGGTCGTCGTCCCCCATGTGGGCGATGTCGCCCCGGGGCTGCCCGCAGCAGCCAAGGTGGAGCTCTCGCGGCCGCCTTCGCCTTCTGGGCTTCCTCCTGTTTCCGGCGCGAGGCGAACGCGAGGACTCGCCGGCCCCTGCATGATTGCCGGCGGTGATCAGGCGATGGGCCACACCTACGAGGTCGGCGACTTCGCCGAGCCACCGCCTTTCCCGCGCTGCCCACCGGTGGAAGTCGGGGGTGGCGCAGGAGAGCTTTCGCCGCCAGGTTATCAGGGCTTCCTGCGGCGTTGCGGCTGGATGTCTTGATGGTGGCGCGCCGTGGAGCGGCGCGCCTATCACGCCTCACGATGAGCCGCGGCGACCCAGCCGGGCACTTACCGGCTCCTCCGCAAAGGGAGGTGCCGAGGCCGCTCGATCCAGGCGCACTGGTGAAGTTGCCGCGTGCAGCGGCTGTTCGCACCAAAAACCCCGGGTGTGCAAAAGGCTCGCTGATGAATCTGGTTTGATGCGATTGAACATACGAAGGCCTGGGAGATCTGCTTAGCTCTAGTGCAGGCCTAAAATCTTGAGGTTCGCGGGCGTGCCAGTCAATTTGACCCAGCAATTGACAGGAGATAAAGAAATTAGATTACTGATCCAATCGGCCAGTAAGCCGATACGGATCCCTTCCAGCGATCGCCGCTATGCTCGTGCCCGGGCCCTCGCCTGTATCGCGCCGGGTCTCGCTCGTAGTCGGATCCTTGCCCGTGTCCGAGTCTTTGCTCGTGCTTGCGTCCGACTGCCAGTCAGCAACTGCACATCGGTTATCCGATACGGACTGATATAGGCTCCTTGTACCGATGGCCGATGGCACCTGTGTATCGGCTAGGAAACCGATAACGCTATAAGCAGATAAATAAGCTGTCAGTACAACGTGTGCATCGGCTAGAAGCCGATGATACAATAGATAAGCAGAATAGCAAGCTAGCCGACGACTGCGAGGAACACATGTGCATCGGCCAGAAAACCGATGGTAATATAGATGACAAACAGTAAAGATAATACAGTCGGCTTTATAAAAAGATAACCTACGGCTAAGCACTCCGATAGAACGTCGCATACACACCGATCGGCTCGGCAAGGGTAAATCTATTATTATCGATCTAGTAGTCAAACCTAACTGATGCAGCACAGATCGATAATAGTAAAGGAACCTCAACGAACCGATAGATCTAATGCAACTGTGATGAAAATAACTTACCGGCTATAACATTCCGATAAGCGCTTGCACAAAGGCTATCAGCCTAACAGGAATAATTTATCGCTAGCAGTTTAGTAGGTCGGACCCAACCGATGCAGCACAAACTGATGATAAACTACCCCCGATAAACTGAATAAAAACTATGCACGCGTGATGTGATACACCTGACCAGCCTATGAGGTCGGACCGAACCGATGCAGCCGTAGACAGATCCGATACACCGTGGTAAGCCGACTACCATAGACCGACTAGAATATCGACCTAACCGAGAAAAGTCCTAGCCGATTGGTAGTCGGGGTAACGAGACTTACCTCTCGCAGGAAGTTCGGACCTAACCGATGCAACCCGCTCGAGAAGCAAGAACCGTTGGTAAAGGGTGGCGATGCGCCGAAGTTGTATTGATCGATTGATCATTTACAAGGTCCCCGGGCATACGTATATATAGCCCCCGAGTTACATGAGTCCTTATAGGACACGATATATGATTTCCTATCTATAACAGAAAACGCTAACGAGGCCTGACCGGACACGAGGTCAGGTTTCCTAAAAAGAAATAAACCTTTTCCTAATAACTATAGTAATTAACTGCCACGCGCGGTCTTCACGGCTCCTTCTCAGACTCGGTCTGCTTCTTGGATCAATTTCCATTATCCGACTGCAACCGTCCTCTTGACCGAATCTGATACAGGTCCTTACCAAATTTTGGCGTTAACACATGCCCCCCAATTTCAGAGTTTGTTATCAAACTTCGAAATTCTTCTTCTGTTTGGGCCTCATCATTTCTTCCTGGCCTCTCTGAAATCGGCTTTCATGAACCGATACCTTTCTGTACTAGGTGTACTAGGCTCTTGAAGTCTTCTGATAAAAATCTTTCCTTGATCGGAAGCCACCAACCTTGGAATGCTAACTCGGCCAGCTGTGCATCGTCCAGACTTAAACTATAACATCGGCTTCTAACATTACGAAACCGCTGGATATATTCTGCGACTGATTCCTCCGGCTTCTGTATTACGATGTTAAGTCTATCAAACTCATCTCCTGACTTCCATAAAGAAATATTTGTGGAATTGCTTTTTCCAGATCGGCCCAACCTCGAACTGAGTTAGGTGGCAATGAAGAAAACCATGTAAAGGCCGATCCGGATAATGATAACGGGAATGAGTCTAACTTTCAAAGCTTCTACAGCCGATGCTTTCTCCGCACTGCGCCAGGAATCGGCTGACATGCTCCACTGTAGACACATCATCTTGCCCTGAGAATTTGGAGAAGTCTGGCACTTTGTATCGGCGCGGCAACGGAGCTCTATCAAACCAATCTGGATATGGATGCCGATCCATAAACATTTCCTCCTTCGGTCTTAGACCGAATTGTTCTTTTATCACCTCTGTGATTCTTGCCGATAAATTGTCTTTTCTTGGATCTTCACCGTAATGACGCAGAGGTGGAGTTGGTAGCCGATTCTGATTCTGATTCTGATATTCCCTCGGATAGTTGTACTCAGGAACAGCTTCTGGATAACTCTGTTGATGCCCCCCATAGTAGCAGTTTGATATCCTTGAGGAATCCCATCTTGTTGCCCCCCGGGTATTTGAATCGGCTCTATTGCCTTCTTGATCAAGCTCTGTAATGTGTTCATCAATATCAGATTGATCGGTCAACGCATGATGAACTGCTTCATTAAACATATCTTGGATCGGCTTCTGTGAACTTGTAGGCGATATATTGCTCGATTCACAACCAGAACAGGATTTGGAAATTGGGATTTTTGAATCGGCCTTGATCTGTCATGCCGAAGGATTGTAGACAAAGCTTCTGAAACTCCACGATGTTCTGCTCCACTTGTTGTCTTTGTTCTTTCGGTCAAGTCTTCCATTGTGACTGGGATCATATCATCTTTGCTGACCTCTTTTCCACCATGTCGAAGTTCTGTGTCCCACCAGGCCAAAAACGTGTTGATTCAGCCGATAGGATATACTGTGATAATATGAAGATCGTGTCCACCGGGCGTGCCAAAAATATGTTCGCACCAAAAACCGCGGGTGTGCAAAAGGCTCGCTTGATGATCTGGTTTGATGCGATTGAACATACGAAGGCCTGGGAGATCTGCTTAGCTCCAGTGCAGTCCTAAAATCTTGAGGTTCGCGGCGTGCCAGTCAATTTGACCCAGCAATTGACAAGGAGATGAAGAAATTAGATTACTGATCAATCGCCAGTAAGCCGATACGGATCCCTTCCAGCCGATCGCCGCTATGCTCGTGCCCGGGCCCTCGCCTGTACTCGCGCCCGGGTCTCGCTCGTAGTCGGATCCTTGCCCGTGTCCGAGTCTTTGCTCGTGCTCGCGTCCGACTGCCAGCAGCAACTGCACATCGGCTATCGCCGATACGGACTGATATAGGCTCCTTGTAGCCGATGGCCGATGGCACCTGTGTATCGGCTAGGAAACCGATAACGCTATAAGCAGATAAATAAAGCTGTCAGTACAACGTGTGCATCGGCTAGAAGCCGATGATACAATAGATAAGCGAATAGCAAGCTAGCCGACTGCCGAGGAAACACATGTGCATCGGCCAGAAAACCGATGGTAATATAGATGACAAACAGTAGATAATACAGTCGGCTTTATAAAAAGATAACCTATCGCGCTAACACTCCGATAGAACGTCGCATACACACCGATCGGCTCGGCAAGGTAAATCTATTATTATCCGATCTAGTAGTTCAAACCTAACTGATGCAGCACAGATCGATAATAGTAAAGGAACCTCAACGAACCGATAGATCTAATGCAACTGTGATGAAAATAACTTACCGGCTATACATTCCGATAAGACGCTTGCACAAAGGCTATCAGCCTAACAGGAATAATTTATCGCTAGCAGTTTAGTAGGTCGGACCCAACCGATGCAGCACAAACTGATGATAAACTACCCCCGATAAACTGATAAAAACTATGCACGCGTGATGTGATACACCTGACCAGCCTATGAGGTCGGACCGAACCGATGCAGCCGTAGACAGATCCGATACACCGTGGTAAGCCGACTACCATAGACCGACTAGAATATCGGACCTAACCGAGAAAGTCCTAGCCGATTGGTAGTCGGGGTAACGAGACTTACCCTCTCGCAGGAGTTCGGACCTAACCGATGCAGCCCCGCTCGAGAAGCAAGAACCCGTTGGTAAAGGGTGGCGATGCGCCGAAGTTGTATTGATCGATTGGATCATTTACAAGGTCCCCGGGCATACGTATATATACCCCGAGTTACATGAGTCCTTATAGGACACGATATATGATTTCCTATCTATAACAGAAAACGCTAACGAGGCCTGACCGGACACGAGGTCAGGTTTCCTAAAAAGAAATAAACCTTTTCCTAATAACTATAGTAATTAACTGCCACGCGCGGTCTTCACGGCTCCTTCTCAGACTCGGTCTGCTTCTTGGATCAATTTCCATTATCCGACTGCAACCGTCCTCTTGACCGAATCTGATACAGGTCCTTACCAAATTTTGGCGTTAACACATGCCCCCCAATTTCAGAGTTTGTTATCAAACTTCGAAATTCTTCTTCTGTTTGGGCCTCATCATTCCTTCCTGGCCTCCTGAAATCGGCTTTCATGAACCGATACCTTCTGTACTAGGTGTACTAGGCTCTTGAAGTCTTCTGATAAAAATCTTTCCTTGATCGGAGCCACCAAACCTTGGAATGCTAACTCGGCCAGCTGTGCATCGTCCAGACTTAAACTATAACATCGGCTTCTAACATTACGAAACCGCTGGATATATTCTGCGACTGATTCCTCCGGCTTCTGTATTACCGATGTTAAGTCTATCAAACTCATCTCCTGACTTCCCATAAAGAAATATTTGTGAAATTGCTTTTCCAGATCGGCCCAACCTCGAACTGAGTTAGGTGGCAATGAAGAAAACCATGTAAAGGCCGATCCGGATAATGATAACGGGAAGAGTCTAACTTTCAAAGCTTCTACAGCCGATGCTTCTCCGCACTGCGCCAGGAATCGGCTGACATGCTCCACTGTAGACACATCATCTTGCCCTGAGAATTTGGAGAAGTCTGGCACTTTGTATCGGCGCGGCAACGGAGCTCTATCAAACCAATCTGGATATGGATGCCGATACATAAACATTTCCTCCTTCGGTCTTAGACCGAATTGTTCTTTTATCACCTCTGTGATTCTTGCCGATAAATTGTCTTTTCTTGGATCTTCACCGTAATGACGCAGAGGTGGAGTTGGTAGCCGATTCTGATTCTGATTCTGATATTCCCTCGGATAGTTGTACTCAGGAACAGCTTCTGGATAACTCTGTTGATGCCCCCCATAGTACGCAGTTTGATATCCTTGAGGAATCCCATCTTGTTGCCCCCCGGGTATTTGAATCGGCTCTATTGCCTTCTTGATCAAGCTCTGTAATGTGTTCATCAATATCCCAGATTGATCGGTCAACGCATGATGAACTGCTTCATTAAACATATCTTGGATCGGCTTCTGTGAACTTGTAGGCGATATATTGCTCGATTCACCAACCAGAACAGGATTTGGAAATTGGGATTTTTGAATCGGCCCTTGATCTGTCATGCCGAAGGATTGTAGACAAAGCTTCTGAAACTCCACGATGTTCTGCTCCACTTGTTGTCTTTGTTCTTCGGTCAAGTCTTCCATTGTGACTGGGATCATATCATCTTTGCTGACCTCTTTTCCAGCCATGTCGAAGTTCTGTGTCCACCAGGCCAAAAACGTGTTGATTTCAGCCGATAGGATATACTGTGATAATATGAAGATCGTGTCCCACCGGCGTGCCAAAAATATGTTCGCACCAAAAACCGCCGGGTGTGCCAAAAGGCTCGCTGATGATCTGGTTTGATGCGATTGAACATACGAAGGCCTGGGAGATCTGCTTAGCTCCAGTGCAGGTCCTAAAATCTTGAGGTTCGCGGGCGTGCCAGTCAATTTGACCCAGCAATTGACAAGGAGATGAAGAAATTAGATTACTGATCCAATCGGCCAGTAAGCCGATACGGATCCCTTCCAGCCGATCGCCGCTATGCTCGTGCCCGGGCCCTCGCCTGTACTCGCGCCCGGGTCTCGCTCGTAGTCGGATCCTTGCCGTGTCCGAGTCTTTGCTCGTGCTCGCGTCCGACTGCCAGCAGCAACTGCACATCGGCTATCGGCCGATACGGACTGATATAGGCTCCTTGTAGCCGATGGCCGATGGCACCTGTGTATCGGCTAGGAAACCGATAACGCTATAAGCAGATAAATAAGCTGTCAGTACAACGTGTGCATCGGCTAGAAGCCGATGATACAATAGATAAGCAGAATAGCAAGCTAGCCGACTGCCGAGGAAACACATGTGCATCGGCCAGAAAACCGATGGTAATATAGATGACAAACAGTAGATAATACAGTCGGCTTTATAAAAAGATAACCTATCGGCTAAGCACTCCGATAGAACGTCGCATACACACCGATCGGCTCGGCAAGGGTAAATCTATTATTATCGATCTAGTAGTTCAAACCTAACTGATGCAGCACAGATCGATAATAGTAAAGGAACCTCAACGAACCGATAGATCTAATGCAACTGTGATGAAAATAACTTACCGGCTATACATTCCGATAAGACGCTTGCACAAAGGCTATCAGCCTAACAGGAATAATTTATCGCTAGCAGTTTAGTAGGTCGGACCCAACCGATGCAGCACAAACTGATGATAAACTACCCCCGATAAACTGATAAAAAACTATGCACGCGTGATGTGATACACCTGACCAGCCTATGAGGTCGGACCGAACCGATGCAGCCGTAGACAGATCCGATACACCGTGGTAAGCCGACTACCATAGACCGACTAGAATATCGGACCTAACCGAGAAAGTCCTAGCCGATTGGTAGTCGGGGTAACGAGACTTACCCTCTCGCAGGAGTTCGGACCTAACCGATGCAGCCCCGCTCGAGAAGCAAGAACCCGTTGGTAAAGGGTGGCGATGCGCCGAAGTTGTATTGATCGATTGGATCATTTACAAGGTCCCCGGGCATACGTATATATACCCCGAGTTACATGAGTCCTTATAGGACACGATATATGATTTCCTATCTATAACAGAAAACGCTAACGAGGCCTGACCGGACACGAGGTCAGGTTTCCTAAAAAGAAATAAACCTTTTCCTAATAACTATAGTAATTAACTGCCACGCGCGGTCTTCACGGCTCCTTCTCAGACTCGGTCTGCTTCTTGGATCAATTTCCATTATCCGACTGCAACCGTCCTCTTGACCGAATCTGATACAGGTCCTTACCAAATTTTGGCGTTAACACATGCCCCCCAATTTCAGAGTTTGTTATCAAACTTCGAAATTCTTCTTCTGTTTGGGCCTCATCATTCCTTCCTGGCCTCCTGAAATCGGCTTTCATGAACCGATACCTTCTGTACTAGGTGTACTAGGCTCTTGAAGTCTTCTGATAAAAATCTTTCCTTGATCGGAGCCACCAAACCTTGGAATGCTAACTCGGCCAGCTGTGCATCGTCCAGACTTAAACTATAACATCGGCTTCTAACATTACGAAACCGCTGGATATATTCTGCGACTGATTCCTCCGGCTTCTGTATTACCGATGTTAAGTCTATCAAACTCATCTCCTGACTTCCCATAAAGAAATATTTGTGGAATTGCTTTTCCAGATCGGCCCAACCTCGAACTGAGTTAGGTGGCAATGAAGAAAACCATGTAAAGGCCGATCCGGATAATGATAACGGGAAGAGTCTAACTTCAAAGCTTCTACAGCCGATGCTTCTCCGCACTGCGCCAGGAATCGGCTGACATGCTCCACTGTAGACACATCATCTTGCCCTGAGAATTTGGAGAAGTCTGGCACTTTGTATCGGCGCGGCAACGGAGCTCTATCAAACCAATCTGGATATGGATGCCGATACATAAACATTTCCTCCTTCGGTCTTAGACCGAATTGTTCTTTTATCACCTCTGTGATTCTTGCCGA
The DNA here is from genome assembly GCA_003991445.1 of Oryza meyeriana var. granulata. NCBI lineage: Eukaryota > Viridiplantae > Streptophyta > Magnoliopsida > Poales > Poaceae > Oryza > Oryza meyeriana. The sequence continues at coordinate 198,971 of RYFJ01000920.1, read as the reverse complement.
TAAATTGTCTTTTCTTGGATCTTCACCGTAATGACGCAGAGGTGGAGTTGGTAGCCGATTCTGATTCTGATTCTGATATTCCCTCGGATAGTTGTACTCAGGAACAGCTTCTGGATAACTCTGTTGATGCCCCCATAGTACGCAGTTTGATATCCTTGAGGAATCCCATCTTGTTGCCCCCCGGGTATTTGAATCGGCTCTATTGCCTTCTTGATCAAGCTCTGTAATGTGTTCATCAATATCCCAGATTGATCGGTCAACGCATGATGAACTGCTTCATTAAACATATCTTGGATCGGCTTCTGTGAACTTGTAGGCGATATATTGCTCGATTCACCAACCAGAACAGGATTTGGAAATTGGGATTTTTGAATCGGCCCTTGATCTGTCATGCCGAAGGATTGTAGACAAAGCTTCTGAAACTCCACGATGTTCTGCTCCACTTGTTGTCTTTGTTCTTCGGTCAAGTCTTCCATTGTGACTGGGATCATATCATCTTTGCTGACCTCTTTTCCAGCCATGTCGAAGTTCTGTGTCCCACCAGGCCAAAAACGTGTTGATTCAGCCGATAGGATATACTGTGATAATATGAAGATCGTGTCCCACCGGGCGTGCCAAAAATATGTTCGCACCAAAAACCGCCGGGTGTGCCAAAAGGCTCGCTGATGATCTGGTTTGATGCGATTGAACATACGAAGGCCTGGGAGATCTGCTTAGCTCCAGTGCAGGTCCTAAAATCTTGAGGTTCGCGGGCGTGCCAGTCAATTTGACCCAGCAATTGACAAGGAGATGAAGAAATTAGATTACTGATCCAATCGGCCAGTAAGCCGATACGGATCCCTTCCAGCCGATCGCCGCTATGCTCGTGCCCGGGCCCTCGCCTGTACTCGCGCCCGGGTCTCGCTCGTAGTCGGATCCTTGCCCGTGTCCGAGTCTTTGCTCGTGCTCGCGTCCGACTGCCAGCAGCAACTGCACATCGGCTATCGGCCGATACGGACTGATATAGGCTCCTTGTAGCCGATGGCCGATGGCACCTGTGTATCGGCTAGGAAACCGATAACGCTATAAGCAGATAAATAAGCTGTCAGTACAACGTGTGCATCGGCTAGAAGCCGATGATACAATAGATAAGCAGAATAGCAAGCTAGCCGACTGCCGAGGAAACACATGTGCATCGGCCAGAAAACCGATGGTAATATAGATGACAAACAGTAGATAATACAGTCGGCTTTATAAAAAGATAACCTATCGGCTAAGCACTCCGATAGAACGTCGCATACACACCGATCGGCTCGGCAAGGGTAAATCTATTATTATCGATCTAGTAGTTCAAACCTAACTGATGCAGCACAGATCGATAATAGTAAAGGAACCTCAACGAACCGATAGATCTAATGCAACTGTGATGAAAATAACTTACCGGCTATACATTCCGATAAGACGCTTGCACAAAGGCTATCAGCCTAACAGGAATAATTTATCGCTAGCAGTTTAGTAGGTCGGACCCAACCGATGCAGCACAAACTGATGATAAACTACCCCCGATAAACTGATAAAAACTATGCACGCGTGATGTGATACACCTGACCAGCCTATGAGGTCGGACCGAACCGATGCAGCCGTAGACAGATCCGATACACCGTGGTAAGCCGACTACCATAGACCGACTAGAATATCGGACCTAACCGAGAAAGTCCTAGCCGATTGGTAGTCGGGGTAACGAGACTTACCCTCTCGCAGGAGTTCGGACCTAACCGATGCAGCCCCGCTCGAGAAGCAAGAACCCGTTGGTAAAGGGTGGCGATGCGCCGAAGTTGTATTGATCGATTGGATCATTTACAAGGTCCCCGGGCATACGTATATATACCCCGAGTTACATGAGTCCTTATAGGACACGATATATGATTTCCTATCTATAACAGAAAACGCTAACGAGGCCTGACCGGACACGAGGTCAGGTTTCCTAAAAAGAAATAAACCTTTTCCTAATAACTATAGTAATTAACTGCCACGCGCGGTCTTCACGGCTCCTTCTCAGACTCGGTCTGCTTCTTGGATCAATTTCCATTATCCGACTGCAACCGTCCTCTTGACCGAATCTGATACAGGTCCTTACCAAATTTTGGCGTTAACACATGCCCCCCAATTTCAGAGTTTGTTATCAAACTTCGAAATTCTTCTTCTGTTTGGGCCTCATCATTCCTTCCTGGCCTCCTGAAATCGGCTTTCATGAACCGATACCTTCTGTACTAGGTGTACTAGGCTCGGGCCGCCGGAGCGTAAAACCCTACTCCTGTGTGTATGCTATGTGGAGATGAATGTGGTTTGCTGTGTTACAAGGTGAGCCTAGCCCGCAGCCGGAGCCGGAGAAGAAGAGCAGTAGCTAGAGAGTGAGCTCAGGCCGGAACTCCTCTTTTTTTGCCAGAGGCATGGATCCTCCTTTTATAGTCAAGGGGAGTCCACAGTGCCAGTACATGGAGAGAGCGAGAGCTATACTACGTCTTGTCGCTTCGTACGCATGCCGCCACCTGCCGCGCCCACGGCGCTGCGCCGGAGAGGTCGGCTGCGGGCGGCCTAGTCTTTGAGACGTGGGGATGTGACGGAGCGTCTGGTCGTCTCGGTTGTTGCCTCCCATGTCAGCTGGAGTACAGAGATGCGACAGAGGCCGTCGCCCTTCGCTGCCATAGGGCAGAGAACCGAGGTCCTCTTAGTCAAAAGGCTCTGACGGTATTGTCGGGTGTTCACGGGGGGCCGTCCTGGGACGTCCACGCGTGGCAAGGCAGGCGACAAGGGCGACAGGCCCTGTCGCCTCGTCATTAATGTAGGTAGTTGGGGAGCTGGTCAGTTCTTCAGGTGGATCGGCCCCTGGAGCCGTGGCGATCGGCACCTGAGGTCGAGTCGGTCGGCCTCGGGCCCGGGCATCGGCATCCGGGACCGGGGGATTGGCACCCGGGACCAGGGTATCGGTGCCCGGGTCCGGGAGCGAAGCCGCTGGAGACAGCGCCCCGGGGACGAGCCCGGGGCCGATGGCTACGGCGCCCCGGGGACGAGCCCAGCGCCGATGGAGAGATGAACCCCGGGGAACTGACGTGGCCGATGACCCACGCATCCCCAGGGCATGTGGGACCCCCTGTCCCATTTCGCCGACAGACCTATTAAAAATACATGATAAAACTTGGACAGTGTATAAAAAGCGTATTTGACCGTATTTAGACTTCGAACGCTTATAACTTGCACTTGCTAAATGATAAACTTGAAATTCTTTCACCATTATTCATCTAAAATCATTGTTGATGTAAAGTTAAATTTGACAAAACAACCTCACAAAATACATCTTCAAATTTACATAGAGTATAAACACCGTATTTTGTATATAAAACTTGTAATATTCGTAACTCCTAGATGGAAAATGATAAAATAGAAATTTCTTTACCAAAAATCATCTAAAACCAGTACCTATCCACTGTATGAATTGCATGCATGTTAGAGCATTTTAGATTTTTTCCATTATTTGGTATTTATTTGCTCGTATGTTAATTTGTTTAGAGAGTGAACATGTCAATAGTGAAGGAGTGGAAATAGTTGGTGAACAGATTGATGAAGAGAGTAAGGCAAGTGTCTTCCCCACTCTCTTTGACCACATTGAATCCTATGATTTGGGGAATGAAAATGTGTTGATTTACAAAATTGCACGCGTATTTATGACTATCGATATTTGAAATGTGGTAAATGGTAGTTATATCCAACTTGCTGCATATTCCACCTTGAAACTTGAATTTCCTACTGTTTGTAACCTTATATTGGGTTAGAGTGCTTTCCAAGTTCTCAAATGGATATATACATGCCTATTATGCTTGCAAATGCTTTATCCATGCTCACAAATATGCAAATAAACATTACGGTCACCTTATAAATGAAAATTTGGGCATTATGTTACTTCTGGACAGAGGTGAATCCGCCGGTTATTTATGAACTAAAATGGAGACATTTGTTTGACTTGGACAAAGTGATGTGCATATGATAGTAATTGCGCACCAATAGAGGGAGTGTTCACTTGAGTTAATTAAGGACTGAACACAATGATAAGTTTTACAGTGCAACTACATGTGCTCCTATGGGATGACCTTCGCTCATTAAGTTGCTCAATGTTTAATGTGGAGCAGATGTTTCATTCAAGGCCGTGATTGCAACCTGCATGCAGCACACAACAGGCTTGGGTTTAGACTCGGAGGCTAGTTGATCAATTGAGCGAGCTTTGACTGATAAACTAATAAGCAGATGGAGGGCTACAGAACGAGCTAGTGGGGAACAAAATATGGCCTAAGCGCATGTAGGTATTAAGGAAAGCGAGGAGACAAGTACATACTTGAGCAGCAAGCAGAGTACCTGGAGACACGAGACGTGCGGGGCGATCGATCGATGGAATGAGGTCTCCCTTGCCACGCGTGTTGCTCTTGCCGGCCAGCCGGTTTTGTCTACTACCACTAACATCGCAGTTTTGCCTAGAAGTCCGGAAGAATAGCAAGCCGGTCACTGGCCGTCAGTCAAGCCAGGCAAAAACTGATGGTGGCGTCTTCGTACAATGTCTAGCCACATGCACTGAATGCACGACTTTTGTGGCACGGCTACTTTTGTTTGCTAGCGCAGCTTATGGCTACTTTTGTTTCCTCTCGGTACAAAAGGTAAAGCCCTAGAAAATACCTGAGAGCAGTAGAGAGCGTGGAAATCAGCACAACACCAACATTTGACTCACAGCTGGAACCTACAACAAAATAGCTAATTGCAAGTTAAGAGCTAATTACATCATTGCTAATTCTGGAAACCGAAACATCTGTAATGAAGAGAAAATCATATTAAAACTCTAGGAACCAAGGACTCTCAAAGAGATCCAAATGCAACTTGAGCAAAGAAATCTATTCACCATCCAAACTTTTTTCAAGCAGCCTGACTGAGCAATATTAGAAGTTGGCAGGCTGTTTTGAGGAAATCTGGAGCAAAACAGAGGAATTTACATGACTTGAATTCAAAGTTGGGTTGCCAACTGCTCGGTGTTTCAGAAAATTTCAGAGCATGGAGGCATCATAATTAAGTGCATGGACCTGTGTACTCCTGCACTATCCAGGAACTTACATGACTCCAATTCACCAAACGAATTTTTGCAACTCAGGTGTATCCATTAACAAAGTTTAGCAATCATGAACCTGAAGTGACTTCCCATAGGTTGAAGACGGTGCTTACTTTGAGGACGACCTCAACGCCTCGGAGATGAACCCAGACCAGCCCCTGCTCTTCTGCACCATTGCCGCAACCTGCTCCGGGCCACCACCCCCGACCACCGCATCCACCACTGCATCAAATCAAGGGCCATGGATATTCAATGATATCTTGTGAAATTTCCAAGGGACTGCCAAGCTGAATTAAACAAACACGAATAATATCTTGTGAAATTTCCCTCGCAACAAATTAGTAAGCCAATGAAAAACTGGATATTGCTTGTGTGGCACAAACATTTCAGCATTTATTTAGTCAACATTTGCCAAGACTTTTGTCCAGGTCTACAATCAGTGTACTGTTTAGCCATCTAATTCTCTATTATTTTAGGAAGAATATATATAACTGTTTGGTGGTTTGGATGATGACATGTTGAGAGAACAATAATCTATCTTTAGTTCTGATCATGGAAGGTCATCGGAAATTGATCTGCACCTAAAATTTAAGCAATAAATTATTTAATTCAGCAAAAGCTAAGACCTTGTATCTACACTGCTCTTATATCCATTAAGAGATAATTTACTGATCAGATGGCCATGGTCTTTAGCTAGAACATTCATTTAGGATTAGCAGAAGCAAAGGAAGAAATGTCGTGAGTAGAGGATGACACGCACCTGAGTTTGATGACTACAACACGAATGTGAGCTTGAGCTCAGGCACAATGGCCATTGCCTCCTGGTCCCCCACATAGCCAAACTTGAATATGAACCATCCACATGCAAATCCACAATGTACGAAATCAATTCGTCTATGTCCATGTCACACTATTGCTGTGGAATCCACTCATCCAAAAGGACAAAAGTTTGCCAGGTGCTGGTTCAAACTCAGTTGAAACATGTCAGCATAACAAAAAAAAAGATGAATTTTGTTTGTCTAAGTTTCCATATCCACCCAGACATACCTTATTTCTATGTTCTGAAGTACAGTGCAATAATAAAAAAATCAGCTAATAATTCTGCTCTCATCAATAACAAACACAAGCACTAATTTTAATTCGGAACACAGAAGAAACAAACATGCAAATTGCACTACTATAAATATTTCAATTTTTGCTGGGCTATAGAACAGTTGGATAGTAAGTTGTGTGTAAAATCATTATCTCAGCAGTATTCCAAAGTACACTATTTTATCAGGTAATAAATAATCAATCTGGAAACACGACACGATCAAGAAAATGCATAGATAGAAATCAGACCATTATGAGTAAAATTAAAGACTCAACATTTCATTGGTACTGCAACTAATCTTTAACAGAAATATGACTTCTTTTGCTGCAAATAGTGCTTGTGGAAAAGAATCTACAAAAATTAGCAACTTCAACTCTGAATATGAACATCCTCCTTAGGAACTATTGCCGAGAAGTAACAAATTATTAGCAATTTAAAATAGTCACATACAGGCATTTAGCACGGTCGTATAAAACAAACATCAAATCAACGGCACATCTAGTTCATCCACGACATTTCCAACCAAACCAGCAAACGTAAGCAAAAATGGAACTACACTTCCCTGCCCTCAACAATTCACCAAGCAATCACAGCCAGGCAACAAAACAACAAAGTCTACAACTGAATCACAACCACCAAAATAAAATTGATAGGTCCTACGAAGTCAACAAATGTCAGCTATCACTACACAAGCACAATCACCTGATTTTACTACTTTCTTGAAACTGTACCAACTTCACAGCATCAGAAAAAAATAAACAACCAAAAGAACAAGTGAAATTGGAGTGCCACAATAACGAGAAGGGAGTTGCCATCAAAAAGCAAGTGAACAGCAAATGCCAGCTGTCACCACACAAGCATAATCACCTAATTTCACCTTACTTTCTTGAAACTGTACCAACTTCACAGAATCAAAAAAACTACATAACCAATAGGGCAAGTGAAAATGAAGTGCTGCAATAACGAGAAGGGAGCTGGCATAAAAGAGCAAGTGAACATGGCATGCCCTTGATGAAAACATTGGTAACACCTCTAGTAATGCATGTTTTCAGTGTTTAAAAAACAAATGCAAAACAAAGTGTTAAAAAAGCACAAGTTAGCTCAAAGTAGTTCAGAAAAGCTAAACCATGTCAAAGTGAAAAAAGCAAAAGAAAAACTCTCCCGGTTAGCAAAGAAAAAGAGTTTCCATCCTTTTCAATAAAGCACAAAATCGAGTCTTTTTCAAAATCAACCCTTTGATACAAACTTCAAACCAAATTTCTCCCATGTCAACTACACATGTAGTATTTCTCCCCTTTGAGAATGACTCATAAAGGAATGCAAAATAAATAACCAAGAAGCACATATGCCATGGGTACACTAATTTTTATATTTTTCCTCTTCCAATTTCTTGACTTTGGGAGCTTTGAAGTTTACCTAAAGCAAACCAAGTGACAAGTTTGCAACACAAGTGAGATAAAGTGGTCAGCTAGCTAACAATCATGCCATAGAGCCTCAACATGAAACAAAGTTACAACTCTTAAGATTAAATCCGCACTAAAAGGTTATATGATTCAATGATTTATAATGCAGTGCTTTCACTAGGACCAACTCAAGAAAAATACCTCACACATAATTTTCAAGCCGTGTCTATACATCCAAAGCAATGCCTAAGCTTGTAAAAGTGCAATGTTGAGAAAATTTCAGATTTAGAAAATGCAATATTGTATGTATTTTCGAAAGTGCCTATCTCAGCACAGCAACCTCTATCCAGGGATACAAGGTGCCACCTGAGTTTCAGTCACACGACCTATTGTGAGGTTCTTGCATACATAGAGTGCAATGGTACACAAGCAGTCCCCATGCAACGGTCTTGCCAACTATGACCACCTCTAAGTTCATATCAAAGTGCAATGATAAGCAATCTCGTTAGATGGCATAGGAAAAACAAATTTTCATGATGCACTATTCTGTTCCTGTGCACCTTTAGTATTGTTTTTGACATTTTTCTTTCAGATTTAGCATTTTTTTTATTTTTCTTCATTGCATGAGCAATAGCACTTCTGGCAAAGGATGAAATAAACTCAGCATGAACATGTGTAAGCATATTTCACCCAAATTAGCCACTAGATCAGCACAGCATATTTCTTTATGTTGAAATAGAAGAATTATGTGTCGTGCATCATATCCCTCAAAAGCTGTACCAAAGGCTCATAAAGAAGCTAGAAGACACAATAGTTAAACTAATGATCAATCCACCTCACAAATATTGCTAGCAAGCAAAATGATTGACTAGAGGTAAAAATCAAAGCTCTTTATCCTTTTTTTTCTAATTATAGAGCAACTAAAAATTAATGCAATATGATACAAATGTAAAAGACACAAACTCCCCTTCAAATAAATCCAATATGATGACAACTCCTGATTCTTCCAGAAGTAAAGCAAAGCAAAAAGAATCCAATTGTTTTGTGAAAATCAATGCATGCAAACAAACAGACAGCAGAATTCAAGGAAAGCAAACACACGTCACACAAGCCAAATCACTCCAAAAACAAAATCATCTTAACTAGCAGTGTCACTAATGTAGTACATGATAGAACGATCTATCTAAAGCCATTGATACTACTGTTATCAGTGGCAGTTTGTGGTTGGACCAGTCACCCACATTCATGTTCAAGCCAAAACAAATAAATATACCATGCACAATAAATTGCTAATTAACATTTAAATCCATACATACACAAAGCATAAAGTCCACCAAATGGCCTGTTGTATCACTGAAAAGAAATAAAGATTCCAGATAGTACTAGAACGAATCATAATACATTTTGTGTCAATTTTCAACCATGCTTGCACCAATAGGAATCCAAATTGCAAAGAGACAAATAAGAAAAAGACTTCGCCATATGACGAAGCATAAGAAGAGAGAATAAGAACCTAGACACAGAAAGATCATATATGCACAGGGAAACATGATGCTCCAGTAATACGAATATGATGTTTCAGTAATCCATTTTATTTGCTCAACGATAATCCTGACTTCAAACTTGGAGCAAGACCATACAAGTAGTGAGCATGATATCATCATAGGATGTTTTTATTGGGCCCTAAAGAGACAAGTGTTAAATTTTATTGATTATGCTATTAACTCCATGATGAGTGATCAACATAATTTAATGCCTAGTTGCCTAGTGACAAAACAAAGACTTGTGTTATAACAGCATAGACTGTTTTAAGACAAGCTTTCTCCTAGAGGACAGCAAAATCAAATATCCATCGATAGCAAAATTCAGCCACACGGTCGTTCTTTCCTAATTGGATAACAAAACAGAGAGCAAGGCAACCACAGCAAATGGTGCAAATATACTAGATTGCCAAAGATACCCTATGAGAGAGAAAGAGGGAGGGATGTTACTGACCAGTTGATGTAGAGCCCATTGTTGCCGTGGTTTCATCTAATCGGTTCGGTTTGGGTAGCAATTAGAAGGAGGGGAGCCAAATTTTGGGCTAAGACACTTAAAATCCCCAAATTCCGCATCGGCCGAAACCCTAAAAAATTTTTCTCCCCGAGATTGAGAACTCAAATGTCATGTTTCCCCACATCCCCGAGTCAAGAAATTCCAAATTGGTGCAGGATTAAGTCGGACTCACCAGAGGTCCTCCTCGCCGAAGTTGCGCAGCGGCGGGCTTAGCTCATCCCGCCTCCGTGCGACCTCGTCGACCTCACGTCGGGCCCGCACCTCGAGCTCCGCCGTGAACCCGCCTTCGTGCGACCTCATGGTCCCCATCTTGCCGCCGTGCTGGACCGGTCCCGTGCCTTGCCTCCTTGGCCGCGCGGGGCCGAGGCTTGCCCGGCGCGGCCGTGCGCCGCGCCGAGGAGGAGAACCAGCGCGACAGTGGCGAGGGACACCACGGCGCGCGGCCTGAGACCGCCGCGCGCCATGGCCGCCGCCGCCGCTTCGCTCGGCATCGGCACCGTTTTCTCACGCGTGGAAATCGGGAGAGAATGGGGATTAGGGTTTCACTGGGGTTTAGCGCGTGCGGCGTCGATCTCTGGCCGTCGGATCACATCCCGACGGTCATCGCTGTGCCTGCGCCGCGCCGATCCATCCGGGCAATCCCGGCCGCCGACTAAGATCCAACGGCGGATATTTTTGGGCCGCGGGTTGATCGGACCGTGCGCGGGTTATGGGCCGCGTGCGCGCGCCCGCGCTCCCTGGCACAATAACAGGCCGGGAGGCCTCTAATGGGCCGCAAGGCCAAATTACATTTTCTATTTATTTTCTTTAGTTTTTTCCTCTATTAATTCCTATAAGCAGATTTAAATTGCTTAATGGTATTTCATGATGCTATTAAATTTCAGTAAAATTATTATGTTGCCATTAAATTTAAGTAAAAAATTTCCCTTATATTTTATGTGTTGAGTTTTAATTTCTTTAGGCCATAATTATTAATTTATGATTTCTACATTAAGATTTAATTCTTTTAGGCCATTTATTAACGCTATAAATTAAAGTAAAATTTATATTTCTGCATTATAATTAATTTCCAACTAAATGGAACCAACGAGAATTTTAGTTGGAATATTTATTTATTTCTATCGTCATTTTGACCGAACGGAGTTATGGCTTAGGATATTATTATTGACAATAATTTAGCTTTGCTTCATTTTGCCCAACGGAATTATGGAGTAAAATAATTTTCTTGTGCATGATTAACCAGACCAACGTAGGGTTAATTATGTACATTTTCGCTGTTTACTAATGATTTATCATTAATTTCAGCTATTAATGATGCCGTTGCTCAAATAAACAGCATTGAGTAACTAAATAACACCAACTTCCAGGAATGGAAGGAGAGGGTGACAATTACTCTTGGGCTACTTGGTTATGATGTTGCCTTACGCGAGGATGCACCCATTTCTCCTTCCGTTAGTGCCACTAATGCAATTAAGAAGGCATATGAGGAGAAGGCGGAGAAATAGGAAAAGGCGAATCGCATGAGTTTACTGGTCATTAAGAACTCTATATCCCCTGGCATCAGAGGCGGTATTTCTGATGCTGACAACGCTAGGAAGTATACGACTGTTGAGCAAAATTTTAAAGGCTTATCTAAGACTTATGCTAGTGTTCTCATAATGAGGATACTCACCTCTCGTTACGACAGGAAGGAGAGTGTATGAGAGCACATCATGTCTATGACCAACATGGCAGCACAATTGAAGAGCATGGACTTGGCTATCTCTGATGGCTTTCTAGTCCACTTCATCATGAGTTCCTTGCCACCGGATTACGGTCTATTTAAGATCAACTATAATACTCAGAATGACAAATGGTCCATTGCCGAACTGATCTCCCACTCCGTAGAGGAGGAGGAGCGTCAAAAGGCAGAAAGGCAAAAGGAACAGGTTTTCCTCGCTGAGTCTGATAAGGGAAAGAGGAAGGTTGATGAAGCTTGTGTAGACGAATCTAGCAAAAGATTTAAGACTAGCAAGCCTAAGCCTAAGCCTAAGGGGAAGTTTAAGCCACCCCAAGGTGCTCTATCTGGATCTGGTGGTGCTCCATCTGAATCTGGTACGTCTACATCCAATGACGTAATGTGCAAGTTTTGCAAAAAGACTGAGCACATGCAGAAACAGTTAATGGCTTTAGGAAGTGGCTTGCTAAGCATGGTAACGTTATTATTGATATTATCTCTTATGTTGATGATGCACTCTATGTGAATTATGCCTCTGGTTCTTGGTGGATTGACTCAGGTACAACTATGCACGTCACCAATTCATTTTAGAAATTGCGTTCCGTGAGGACTATCACAAAGGGGGAGCGAAGTCTTAGAGTGGCAGATGGTAATGAACTTCATGTTGAGCCTATTGGAGATCTTCCATTAGTTCTAGGAGGAGGCTTCAAGCTATTATTGCATAATGTTCTTTATGTTCATGTGTCAAAAGGAATCTTATTTCCATTGCTTGTTTAACGGAATATGGCTTTAGAGTTGATTTTGGAGACATTGAATGTTTCATTAAGTTTAATAATGAGGTTGTGGGCCTTGCTTTCAAGCGAGGCAAACTTTATTTGCTCTCTCTTGATGAATCTGCATGACTTTGTATGATGTTACCCAGGGCCCATGGCCTCCACAATTTCTATGTAAACAGAGTATCCTATTTCCATAGGCTCGAATGACCCCTTCTCATAATAAGAATGTGCACGGTCTGGTCCGGTATGGAATGAACTTATAATCTGATGATCGAGTCGATTCCATGATTATAAGTTCATAACCCTAGCGCCCATTCCCATTTTGGGCAGAACAGATCTACTAATTCTTTTATTCCAGTTAGTAAGAGGGATCTTAAACTAAGAAATAGACCTAGCAGCTAAAAGAGTGTATCCTGAGCAATTGCAAGAATGGGGTTCATTGATATTCCTGGTATAGTAGATGCTATCACACATACAATCATACTCAATTCGATGGAATTGTTTGATCTTAAAGGGGATCTTCTATACTTTCTCACATAAGGGGTTATTTCTTGGTTTCATCTAGTCATTAATAACTTGACTATTTTTAGATAATAGTAGATAGAAAGAACGCTCATAAGGAGTCCTATTGAAACCAAGAAATATAGGCCTGCTTACCATCCACACTAGAATAGATAGAGTTTTCCGAAGAAACCTGCTAGTGAAGGAAGGCCTCCTAGGGATAAGAGACATAGGGCTAAAGAGAGAGCCAAAAAAGGATATTTCGTGTATAATCCTACATAATCTCGAATGTTATCAGTTCCGGTATGTAGACCAAATAATACAATGCAAGCAAAGGTTCCTAGATTCATAGAGATATAGAAAAGCATATAAGTTAACATGCTTGCATATCCATCATTTGAGTCTCCAACAATTATTCCAATAATTACATATCCGATTTGCCCCATGGATGAATATGCAAGCATATGTTTCATGCTTGTTTGAGTAATAGCAGGGAGATTCCCCAATATCATGCAAAGAATAGCTAGGATTTCCAGAAGAAGATGCCATTCGTTTGATGAGAAATAAAAAGGAATATCGAGAATTCACGTGGCTGAAGCTAAAACAGCAACTTTTGAAGTAACAGAAAGAAAAGCAACGACTGGAGTGGGGGAGTCAGAGTCGAAAGGAGGATTCCTCGCTTCTTTCTCTCATGCAAAACCGTGCATGAGACTTTCATCTCGCACGGCTCCTAAGTGATAAAAGAAAGAAGAACTTGTCTTCTTTCTTTTTTGATTACCTTCCTCGCGTATGTATAAGACCGAATCCATTCTTTTTCAAAATCAATTTCGAAAAAGAACTACTAATCCTTACTTTTCGAGGAATCCTTCATCAGTGGTTGTGAATGACTGACTTTTCAATTCTTTCGACCTTGGTTCCATAGGAGCAATTCAAAAAGGTTGAGAATTAGAACCATCTAATTTGATTCATTCCAATAGCCATGAGATGATCATCTTAGGGTGATTCTTTTGTCAATGGATGCTCCTATTACACTCATAGTCTTGAAGGATGAGAACCCACTATGTAGCATCTACATCGATAATTCAAGCATTGTATACATCATTAGTCTATTCTTTGTAGGAACTACCCATAATAACGAGCTTCAAAATGGATTCTGTTTATCATAAAGAGATTTGTTGTTCTGACCCTGCTTCATCTTAATTGTTATTTTAACAAAAAGATCACAATAAACTTTTGGTAAAAGTTCTGTCTTGGCGATAGCATTTCTCTTCTACATATCTATGGAGTTTTGCAAAACCCAAACACCTCAGAGATAGATATAGAGGTAGGAATTGGTCGAAATGAACCACACTCCTTCGTAGACGTCAGGAGTCCATTGATGAAAAGGGGATGGGGAAAGCTTGAACCCAAGTCCTACAGTGATGGATATAAGCGCAATTGAAATTCCTAGGGAGTTATACATTTTGTGTATTTGGTAAGACTGTTCACAATTTCTTGAAGTTCAATCTCCCCCCAGATGAACCATATAGTCAAGAGAAACCATGAACCAGAATAGAAGAGCTTGCCCACCCATGAGTAAATATTTCATAGTAGCCTCACTACATCGTAGATCTCTCTTGGTATATCCAGACAATAGGTAGGAACATAAACTGAAACATTCTGGAGCTACAAAGATAGTTATTAAATCGTTAGCACCCATAAAAACATTCCCCTTAGAGTAGCTGTTAATACGAATAACAGAAACTTTGTTATAGCCATTTCTGTACATTCAATGTAGTCTACGGATAGAGGAATACATAAAGTTGAACATAATAAAATAAGAAATTGAACGATTTCGTTGAAATTGTTTGTTTGGAAATTTCCCGAAAAGCTAATTATAGACTCTTCTCTCCATCGGAACAATAGGGCCATTATGCTTATTACTAAACTTGTTGAAGAGATGAAATAGAACCAAGGTCTATCTTTTTGATCAGAGGTTAAATCGATCATCAGAAGAAGAATTAGGCCAAAAATTATGATACATTCTGGGAAAATGAAACTTCCCTGGAAGAGAAGCAAATGAAACGCTTTCATAAAAATTCTCGTAGAATCAAGAATGAAGTTTTCATTCTGTACATGCCAGATGATGAATTAGTAATTGCATCCAATCTCGAAAAGTCCGATTGTTTCAATTTTTGGAATGGGATATTTACGGAATCCCACATGAATAGGATCAAAACCTTATTTGATGCAACGGGGTGCCCGATCTTCCGTTAGGTAAAGATAACTATCGATTTTGGTGGAGAATCGACACTCACGATCCGGCTTCTGATCACCAAGACCTGAACCTGCAATTGCAGCACCACGTCTCCTCTCGTTATCAACCGTGCGCTGCCCGGTTGACCTTGCCACGAAGGCTAATCCCTACAATGCGAATCAAAGAACACAAGCAAGAACAAGAAAGATTGCAACTCAATTGCAGATGAATGATTATACTCTCGAGTTGGGGTCTCACAAACCGATAAACGACGAAACTGTTCAAGGATAGAATAATCTAAGCAAAACCCACCTCTAAACAACGACGGCTACTGTATATATATGAGTTGGGATGTCCTAGGGTTATCCCTAGGGCGCACACCACTTGGGTTTAGCCCACGACATCGTTAGAAGGCCCAAGGCCCAAATAGACTCGGACTGGAAGAGGTACGTATCTTGTTTTGATGATTTCAGATAGCTCAGGAGGAATTTTAATGTAGGACGAAAACCATCTGAAAGTAGACTCCATAAGCTTTCCAACAAGTACTCATGAGCCTTAAAAGTCCTTCTGGATCAGCGGCTAGGTCCGTTTGAAGTTGATGCTGTCAGGAAGGCCCGAATCCGAATTCAAAACGTGCAGAACTTCATCTCTTACCTTCTATGGACCAAAAGTGA
Source organism: Oryza meyeriana var. granulata (assembly GCA_003991445.1). Lineage (NCBI taxonomy): Eukaryota > Viridiplantae > Streptophyta > Magnoliopsida > Poales > Poaceae > Oryza > Oryza meyeriana. The sequence continues at coordinate 183,391 of RYFJ01000920.1, read as the reverse complement.
CGTGGTGATGTAGGAGTAGACTTGGGTAAGGTCTTGGTTTGGTCCCCAATCAACTTCTTTGATCATCCATGAATTCCTTGCGCTCGGCCTCTTTTCCTTCACCCAAGCAAGTATCTCTGCAAACGAGAAACACACAAAACTCATGGTGTAATAACAGCTGTTCAAATATATAACGCATACATTTTATGTAGAAAGCATGCACTTTGGTTGATGAATACATAAAGTTGCTAGGGTCATATCTAAGCTAGTGATGTCCTCATCATTATTCATGCTATTTCCATAAGATTCCTCTTTCTTATTCTTAAGCAAGCCCCAAGAGGGCTTAGTTGATCATGATTTCTATTTTCTCTTTCTTTTTCTTTTGTTTGTTTCGAGAAAGATAATCGTCTGATTTTCCTTCTATTGATTCTTTTCCAATCGAGAATGTATGGATCCATGTGTCTACATACCTGGATTCTGTTCATGGATTAACTAAAATGTGCAAGAGCTCTATTTGCCTCTGCCATTCTATGAGTCGCTTCCTTTTTGCGTATGGAACCCCCACCCCTTTGGCAGCATCTACTAATTTAGAACTTAATTTGAAAGCCATATTTTGACCTGGACGCTTTTGGGATGCTTCTAATAAACAACGAATGGCAAGTGCTCTTCCTTGTTTAGATCCTATTTCAATTGGAACTTTCCGCGTTGATCCTTTTTTATTACGTCTTGTTTTACTCCTATATTGGGAGTTACTTCTACGTATTGCTTGATGTAAAACCAATAGTGGATTTGTTTCTGTCTTTTGTTGAATCTTTTTCACGGCTCGATAGAGAATTTGATAAGCCAATGATTTTTTTCGTCTTTCATAATACGGTTAACCACCATGTTAACTAATCGATTACGAAAAATTGGATTAGATTTTGCAGTTCTTTTTCTATAGTACCTCGACGTGACATGAGCGTGAAAGAGGTTCAAGAATATGTTTCTTTTTATAAGGGCTAAAAATGAATCACTTATTTTTTTGGCTTTTGGACCCCATATTGTTAGGGTGGATCTTGAAAGATAGGAAAGATCTCCCTCCAAGCCGTACATACTACTTTCATCGAATACGGCTTTCCACAGAATTCTATAGGGATCTATGAGATCGAGTATGGAATTCAGTTTACTCACTTAAAATTGAGTATCCGTTTCTCTCCTTTTCCTGCTAGGATCGGAAATCCTGTATTTCCATATCCATACGATCAAGTCCTTAGGTTTCCGAAATAGTGTAATGGAAAAAGAAGTGCTTCGAATCATTCTATTTGACTCGGACCTATTCTGAAAAAGTCGAGGTATTTCGAATTGTTTGTTGACATGGACAAAGTAAGAGAAAACCCCTAAAAGAATTTCCATATTGACCTTGGACATATAAGAGTTCCGAATTGAATCTCTTTAGAAAGATCTTTTGTCTCATGGTAGCCTGCTCCAGTCCCCTTACAAAACTTTCGTTATTGGGTTAACCATACACTTCACATGTTTCTAGCGATTCACATGGCATCATCAAATGATACAAGTCTTGGATAAGAATCTACAATGCACTAGAACACCCTTGTTGATGATTCTTTACTGCGACAGCATCTAGGGCTCCCCGAATAATGCGGTATCTCACATCGGGTAAATCCTTAACCCTTCCTCCTCTTACTAATTCTACAGAATGTTCTTGTAAATTATGGCCAATACCAGGTATATAAGCATGATTCAAATCCAGAGGTTAATCGGACTCTAGCAACTTTATGTAAGGCAGAGTTGGGTTTTTTGGGGTTGATAGTGGAAAGGTCAACAGATAAGTCACCCTTCCTGTCCCTCTACAGAACCGTACATGAGATTTTCACCTCATACGGCTCCTCATTCAATTCTTTTGAAGGGATCCTTTTCCTCGTTCGAGAGTCTCCGCTTCCCACTCCGTCCCAAAGACTAACTAAGACCAATTGAGTCATGTTTTCATGTTCTAATTGAACACTTTCCATTTATGATTAAAGGAGAAGATTGTTCTTTTACCAAACATATGCAAATCAAATCACGTCTTATAATAAGAAGAAATCTTTCTCAGTATCAATCCCCTTGCCCCTCATTCTTTGAGAATCAGAAGGATCCTTTTCGAGTTTCCATTTCTTCATTTGGAATCTGGGCTCTTTTATCTTCGACTTATTTTTTTGGCTTTATTCTTTATTTATTTCATTTCGATTTTTCCCTCTTCCTCTATCCCTATCCTCTAGATACAGCGTTTGCATCAATAGAGAACCTTTTTCTCTGTATGAATCTATATTATTCCATTCCAATTTCTTCCCAAAACTTCCCAAGAAAAATCCCAAATTGGATCCAAAATTGACGGGTTAATGTGAGCTTACCATGCGGTTAGGCACTCTTCAAATAGGAATCCATTTTCTAACTGGCTTTCGTGCTTTGGTGAGTCGTCCGAGATCCTTTTGATGACCTATGTTGTGTTGAAGGGATATCTATATGATCCGATCGATTGCATAAGGCCCACGTAGCAATAGAACGGGGAAAGTATACAAAAAAGATAGTTTTTTCAATTTCGATTATCTATATATTAGTTCGTTTCTATTTCTAGATATCTATTTCTATATATTAGTATTAGTTAGTAGTACTATTCTATTAGTTAGCGATCCTGGCTCTGTGAGTTCTTTCTTTCATGATGAACTGTCGCACTAGTCCTACATTTTTTCTCTGTGGACTGAGGAGAAAGGGGGCTTAGCAGGAAGAGGATTGTACCATGAGAGAAGCATAGAGGTCACCCTCTTCAAATATGGAACATGGATTCTGGCAATCCAATGTAGTTGGGTCCTCATATTGATCCGAATGAATCAGTCTTTCTACAGAGGTCAATATTTGCCTATTAGGCAAGAGGATATCAAGTTCGAAATTCTGTCTCGGTAGGACATGGATTTCTATTACTATGAAATTTATAAATGAAAATGAAGTAGTTAATGGGAGGTACCATTATCCTTTTTCTTGTATGTGTTCCTCAGAGAAGGAATTTGTCCATTTTATGTTTCGAGGTCTCAAAAAAAGGGTGTGAAAACAAATAGAAACTCTTGAATGGAAATTGAAAAGAAATGTAGCCCTAGTTCCTTCGGAAATGGTAAGATCTTTGGCACAAGAAGAAGGGGCGACTCATATCATCTTGACTTGGTTCTGCTTCCCCTCTTTTTTTAAGAATACGAGTCGGGTTCTTCTCCTACCAGTATCGAATAGAACATGCTGAACAAGATCTTCTTCATGGAAACCTGCTTGATTTAGATCGGGAAATCGTATAGATTTTATGAAACCATGTGCTATGGCTCGAATCCATAGTCAATCCTATTTTTGATAGGACCGGTTGACAATTGAATCCAATTTTTCCCATTATTTGACTATCCATAATAGTGTGGAAAGAAAGCCCGGAGCAAGAGTGACCTTGAGTTTCTCGGCCCTTTGCCGTAGGATTCGTTAATTCTCTTTCTCGAGGGGACGGGGAAGGGATATAACTCAGCGGTAGAGTGTCACCTTGACGTGGTGGAAGTCATCAGTTCGAGCCTGATTATCCCTAAACCCAATGTGAGTTTTTTCTATTTTGACTTACTCCCCCGCCACGATCGAACGGGAATGGATAAGAGGCTTGTGGGATTGACGTGATAGGGTAGGGTTGGCTATACTGCTGGTGGCGAACTCCAGCCTAATAATCTGAAGTGCATGGATACAAGTTATCCTTGGAAGGAAAGACAATTCCAAATCCGCTTTGTCTATGAATAAGGAAGCTATAAGTAATGCAACTATGAATCACATGGAGAGTTCGATCCTGGTTCAGGATGAACGCTGGCAGCTTGCTTAACACATGCAAGTTGAACGGGAAGTGGTGTTTCTAGTGGCGAACGGGTGAGTAACGCGTAAGAACCTGCCTTGTTAAGTCCTACTCTATCTCCAATTGTAGGGACTGGCCTACCCTCTGTCCAAGTGGCCGTAATTGCCCTTCTTGAGGTACCAGGGACCCATGGCCTCCACAAAACCGCGCAAAGTCACCTAAATCAGAACAGGTTGAACTGAATTTGGTAGGTGAGCGAAGAAGCGAAAAGAAATTAGGTGAGATGCGTACCGAGGCAGTCGTCGGGGACGGCGATGGTGAGGAGATCGTAGATCTGGTTGTCGCGGTCGATGGTGATATTCCATGACCATGCCAACGAGTTCACACCCATCATCAGGAACTCCTCGATGAGGTCCCGAATGCTAAGTTGGCTCGCGATGGCTCAGAGGAGCTGGCGACGGGCCTCCAGTGTGCCGATCGAGGAGACCTTCAGGTGGGCGTCGAAACTTGGCACGCCCATTGATGGCCGAAGTGCCTTGAATTCGTTGGAGTCGGCGGCGAAGGAGATCTTGTGGTAGAACCACCACCTCATCCACGACTTCTCCTACTTCGACATCGAAGCGGGCACGGGCCATAGGTCGGCCTGGTCGGGCTGCGTGATGAAGTTCACGCAGCTGAAGACGCTCTTCTTCTCCCCCGCCGGAGTCGCCACCATCTTCCTGTACAAGGCAACTTGGTGGACAATGGCGAAGAGGTCAGCCGTCGACTCAAATTCCTGCGTCCGAGCCATCCATTCGAAGATGGCGACACGGACAAAGGTGCTCGGGCTAAGCTGCAGCAACTCGAGTTTGAATAGCGCGAACACCTCCAAACGTAGGTCATAGCAGGGGAACCGGAGCCCGGCGTCGAGGTATGTAGCGAAGACCACAGTCTCGTCATCACGCGGCACAGGGACAATATCCTCATCGGGCACCCGTGCGAACCCTTCTAAAAGGGTGCCTCTGTTGTAGAGCTCGTCGATTTCGACCTGGTGGATCAGGGACGGGCCGAGGAAGACAATGTTGTTGTCATCAATCGACCCTGGATCTACAGCACCCGCCTTCACTGCAGATGACACGACACATGGCATAGTGAGGAAAGGCCACGTGGCATCTCGAAAGATGAACCGCTACGTCGCCGCATCGGCCGACGCATGGCACCTCAAACAACGAGCCACCGCGTCGCCCCCGCACTCGACGCATGGCATCGCGAACGACGAACCACCGTGCGACCGCATCGATCGACACATGGCCACAAGTGCCACAGCCCACGAAAAATGTTCTTGTTGCCCTGCATGGTCGAAGGAACTTAATGAAGCATGAAGGTCTTCGCCAGAAGGTCTTGAGCTAAACTCGGCCGAAGTAGGGATGGCGAGCAGCCTGCATGGCATCAAAGACTGTATCCATGAGCTCGGCCGAGTCACAGCTCACCCTTGCACGTGAGGGGCTTGTTGGAGACAGGCCGCAGCTCCTTCGGACCGCCCCCCCCGTCAGAATGCTCAAGACCGAAGACATGCGGGCGAAGGGCCTAGCCCGAGGGCGAAGGACGTGGCATGTCGGGCAAAGATGAAGGGTGCAAAGGGGAAGGGCTGAAGCTGTAGGCGAAATGCCTCTAGGCCGAAGATGCGGCCCAGCGAACGAGGCCTCAGTGTGCCTGTCTCAACTGGGGCAGACGGCGAAAAGGCCGAAAGGCCCATCAAGGACCATCCACATGCGGCCCAAACAGCCCGTCAGGTGCCTGTAGATAGGAAAGAAATGCCCCTGTAGCTGTCCCCATCAAGGGGCCATAATGTAATACCACCTGTAAATGAAACCCTAGAACCTGTAACTATACCCTAGGGCCTGTAAATAGGCACCCAGCGCACTGTAATGGTGAGGTTTTTGAGATTAATACAAATGAGAATTTACTACTCTAATCCACACTTAGAACCCATTGTTGTTTTTTGACAACATTATTAAAATTAGATATTGAGCTATGAAAATTCCAATAAAATTATAGCGTATTTTAGGGTATGAAGAACTTAGGAAAAATAACTCCATCCATGGTTATGTACTAAGGAAATTTTATTTCCCATATTTAATTCACTTCTTGGTTTTTTATACATTAATATAAATTCTAGAAACCATTTATTAAAAAAAGTTTCAATCCCTGAAATCAAGGTATGACAATCCATGAATAAAGAAAGTAGTATTAGTGTTAGTCCATGAGTCGAGAATGAAGTATTTGGTATATGGTTCATTAGTAAGGAAAGAAGTATTGGCAGTTAGTTCCTAAAATAGTCAGTTCATCAACTCGACAAATATTTTGATGCGCGGCTGGAAAAGTGACACACGAGAATTGGAATTTTGGGCAGTTTGTGGGTTATATGTACGATTAGGGTCTAGGGTTTAGGTTTTCGCTCTATCTTCTCGTTTTCTTTCCAACGGATCAAGAATCACCTCAATTAGAGGTCGTATGCAAAAGTTACACTGTTTTTCTCTCTCTTTTTTTCACACACACGACGTTTTCCTGGTTGAATGCGAAACCTCCTTGGCTGAAATCACGTCCTACTCCGAGCCTCATCCTTTTCTTTCCTCGACATGCAGTTCGGAACCAACTGCTACAGTGAGACCAAGACGTGAATAGAACTCGAAACTCTAGAAGAACTAGACACTAAGACCAGCAAAGGACATGATGATGCAACCGAAAGTTCAAGAATGCAATGTACTGAAAAGAAAAATTGCGAGGCTATGATTGGTTCGGACGGATTGATCTATTGCTTATTATGGTTTAGGGTTTAGATTTTAGGGTTTCACTCTATCTTCTCATTTTCTTTCCAACGGATCAAGAATCGTCTCAATCGGAGGTCGTATGCAAAAGTTACACAGCTTTTTCTCTCCTTTATTTTTCACACACATGACTCTTTTTTGGTTGAATACGAAACCTCCTTGGCCGAAATCGTGTCCTACTCCGAGTCTTGTTCCATTTCTTTCCTCGACATGGCAGTTCGGATCCAACCGCTACGGTGAGACCAAAACGTGAACAGAACTCGAAACTCTAGAAGAACTAAACACTAAGACCAGCAAAGGACACGACGATGCAACCGAAAGTTCAAGAACGCAATGTACTGAAAAGAAAAATTGCGAGGCTAAGACTATTTTGGACAGATTGATCTACTGCTAATTAGAGTTTAGGCTTTAGGGTTTTCACTCTATCTTCTCGTTTTCCTTTCCAACAGATCAAGAATCGCCTCAATCGGAGGTCGTATGCAAAAGTTACACTGTTTTTTCTCTCTCTTTTTCTTCACACACACGACGCTTTCCTGGTTGAATGCGAAACCTCCTTGGCTGAAATCGTGTCCGACTCCGAGTCCTCTTTCTTTTCTTTCCTCGACGTGGCAGTTTGGAATCAACCGCTCTGGTGACACGAAAACGTGAACTAAACTTGAAACTCTAGAGGAACTAGACACTAAGACAAGCAAAGGACATGATAATGCAACCGAAAGTTCAACAATACAATGTACTGAAAGGAAAAATTGTGAGGCAAAGACTGGTTCTGACAGATTGATCTACTGCTAATTAGGGTTTAGGGTATAGGGTTTTTGCTCTATCTTCTCGTTTTCTTTCCAATCGATCAAGAATCGCCTCAACCGAAGGTCGTATGCAAAAGTTACACTGTTTTTTTCCCTCTTTGTTTTTTTCACACACACGATGCTTTCCTGGTTGAATGTGAAAACTCCTGGGCCAAAATCGTGTCCTACTATGAGTCCTCTTCCTTTTCTTTCCTCGACGTGGCAGTTTGGAACCAACCGCTACGGTGAGACCAAAAGGTGAACAGAATTCGAAACTCTAGAGGAACTAGACACTAAGACCAGCAAAGTACATGACGATGCAACCGAAAGTTCAACAATGCAATGTACTAAAAAGAAAAATTGCGAGGCTAAGACTGGTTCGGACAGATTGATCTACTGCTAATTAGGGTTTAGGGTTTAGGGTTTTTGCCCTATCTTCTCATTTTCTTTCCAATGGATTAAGAATCCCCTCAATCGGAGGTCGTATGCAAAAATTACACGGTTTTTTTCTCTCTTTTTGTTTCACACACATGACGTTTTCCTGGTTGAATGCAAAACCTCCTTGGCCGAAACCGTGTCCATCTCTGAGTCCTCTTCCTTTTCTTTCCTCGATGTGGCGGTTTGGAACCAACCGCTATGGTGAGACCAAAACGTGAATAGAACTCGAAACTCTATAGGAACTAGACACTAAGACCAGCAGAGGACACGACGATGCAACCGAAAGTTCAACAACGCAATGTACTGAAAAGAAAAATTGCAAGGCTAAGACTGGTTCGGACAGATTGATCTACTGCTAATTAGGGTTTAGGGTTTAGGGTTTTCTCTCTATCTTCTCATTTTGTTTCCAACGGATCAAGAATCGCCTCAATCGGAGGTTGTATGCAAAAGTTAAACTGTTTTTTCTCTCTTTTTTTTTACACACACGACGCTTTCCTGGTTGAATGTGAAACCTCCTTGGATGAAATCGTATCCTACTCTGAGTCCTCTTCCTTTAATTTCCTTGACATGGCAGTTCGAAACCAATGCTACGGTGAGACCAAAATGTGAACATAACTCGAAACTCTAGAGGAACTAGACACTAAGACCAGCAACGGACACGACGATGCAACCGAAAGTTCAACAATGCAATGTACTGAAAAGAAAAATTACAAGGCTAAGACTGGTTCGGATAGATTGATCTACTGCTAATTAGGGATTAGGGTTTAGGGTTTTCGCTCTATCTTCTCGTTTTCTTTCCAACAAATCAAGAATCACCTCAATCGGAGGTCGTATGCAAAAGTTACACTGTATTTTTCTATTGTTTTTTTCACACACAGGATGCTTTCCTGGTTGAATGCGAAACCTCCTTGGCTGAAATCGTGTCCTACTCCGAGTCCTCTTCCTTTTCTTTCCTCGACGTGGTAGTTTGAAACCAACACTATGGTGAGACCAAAATGTCAACAGAACTTGAAACTCTAGAGGAACTAGGCACTAAGACCAGCAAAGGACATGACGATGCAACCAAAAGTTCAACAATGCAATGTACTAAAAAGAAAAATTGTGAGGCTAAGCCTCGTTCAGACAGATTGATCTACTACTAATTAGGGTTTAGGGTTTTTGCTCTATCTTCTTGTTTTCTTTCCAATGGATCAAGAATCGCATCAATCGGAGGTCGTATGCAAAAGTTACATGCTTTTTTTCTCTCTTTTTTTTTTCACACACACGACATGTTCCTGGTTGAATGCAAAACCTCCATGGCCAAAATCGTGTCCTACTCCGAGTTCTCTTTGTTTTCTTTCCTCGACATCGCAGTTCGGGACCAACCGCTACGGTGAGACCAAAACGTGAATAGAACTCGAAACTCTAAAGGAACTAGACACTAAGAGCAGCAAAGGACACGACGATGCAACCGAATGTTCAACAATGCAATGTTCTGGAAAGAAAAATTGCGAGGCTAAGACTGGTTTGGACAGATTGATCTACTGCTATTTAGGTTTTAGGGTTTAGGGTTTAGGGTTTTCGCTCTATCTTCTCGTTTTCTTTCCAACGGATCGAGAATCGCCTCAATCGAAGGTTGGATACAAATGTTACGCTGTTTTTTTCCTCTCTTTTTTTTGACACGCACGACGCTTTCCTGGTTGAATGCGAAACCTCCTTGGCCAAAATCGTCTCCTACTCTGAGTCCTCTTCCTTTAATTTCCTCGACATGGCAGTTTGAAACCAATGCTACGGTGAGACCAAAATGTGAACAGAACTAGAAACTCAAGAGGAACTAGACACTAAGACCAGCAAAGGACATGATGACGCAACCAAAAGTTCAACAATGCAATGTATAGAAAAGAAAAATTGCGAGGCTAAGACTGGTTCAGATGGATTGATCTACTGCTAATTAGGGTTTAGGGTTTTCGCTCTATCTTGTCATTTTCTTTCTAACGGATCAAGAATCGCCGAATCGGAGGTCATATGCAAAAGTTACACTGTTTTTTGTCTCTCTTTTTTTTCACACACATGACGCTTTTCCAGGTTGAATGCGAAACCCTCTTTGGCCAAAATCGTGTCCTACTCCGAGTCCTCTTCCTTTTCTTTCCTCGACATGGCAGTTCAGAACCAACCACTACGGTGAGAGCAAAACATGAACAGAACTAAAAAATTTAGAGGAATTAGACACTAAGACCAGCAAAGGACACGACGATGCAACCAAAATTTCAACAATGAAATGTACTGAAAAGAAAAATTGCGAGGATAAGACTGGTTCGGACAGATTGATCTACTACTAATTATGGTTTAGGGTTTAGGGTTTAGGGTTTTCGCTCTACCTTCTCATTTTGATTCCAACAGATCAAGAATCGCCTCAATCGAGCTCGTATGCAGAAGTTACACTGTTTTTTCTCTTTTTTTTTCACACACACGACGCTTTCCTGGTTGAATGCGAATCTTCCTTGGTTGAAATCGTGTCCTACTCCGAGTCCTCTTCCCTTTCTTTCCTCGACGTGGCAGTTCAGAACCAACCGTTGCAGTGAGAGCCAAACGTGAATAGAACTCGAAACTCTAGAGGAACTAGACAGTAAGACTAGCATAGGACACAACAATGCAACCGAAAGTTCAACAATGCAATGTACTAAAAAGAAAAATTACGAGGCTAAGATTGGTTCAGACAAAATGATCTACAGCTAATTAGGGTTTTGGGTTTAGTGTTTTCGCTCTATCTTCTTGTTTTCTTCCCAACGGATCAAGAATCGCCTCAATTGGAGGTCGTATGCAAAAGTTACACTAGTTTTTTCTCTCTTTTTTTTCACACACACGACACTTTCTTCGTTGAATGCGAAACCTCCTTGGCCAAAATCGTGTCCTACACCGAGTCCTCTTCCTTTTCTTTCCTCGACGTGGCAGTTCAGAACCAACCGCTACGGTGAGACCAAAACATGAATAGAACTAAAAAATTTAGAGGAATTAGACACTAAGACCAGCAAAGGACACGACGATGCAACCGAAACTTCTACAATGAAATGTACTGAAAAGAAAAATTGCGAGGACAAGACTGGTTCGGACAGATTGATTTACTACTAATTATGGTTTAGGGTTTAGGGTTTAGAGTTTTCGCTCTACCTTCTCGTTTTGATTCCAACAGATCAAGAATCACCTCAATCGGAGCTCGTATGCAGAAGTTACACTGTTTTTTCTCTTTTTTTTTTCACAGACACGACGCTTTCCTGGTTGAATGCGAAGCTTCCTTGGTCGAAATCGTGTCCTACTCCGACTCCTCTTCCCTTTCTTTCCTCGACGTGGCAGTTCAGAACCAACCGTTGCAGTGAGAGCCAAACGTGAATAGAACTCGAAACTCTAGAGGAACTAGACAGTAAGACTACCATAGGACACAACAATGCAATGTACTAAAAAGAAAAATTGTGAGGCTAAGACTGGTTCAGACAAAATGATCTACTGCTAATTAGGGTTTTGGGTTTAGTGTTTTCGCTCTATCTTCTTGTTTTCTTTCCAATGGATCATGAATCGCCTCAATCGGATGTCGTATGCAAAAGTTACACTATTTTTTCTCTCTTTTTTTTCACACACACGACACTTTCTTTGTTGAATGTGAAACCTCCTTGGCCAAAATCGTGTCCTACTCCGAGTCCTCTTCCTTTTCTTTCCTCGACGTGGCAGTTCAGAACCAACCGCTATGGTGAGACCAAAACATGAACAGAACTCAAAAATTTAGAGGAATTAGACACTAAGACCAGCAAAGGACACGACGATGCAACCGAAACTTCTACAATGAAATGTACTGAAAAGAAAAATTGCAAGGATAAGACTAGTTCGGACAGATTGATCTACTACTAATTATGGTTTAGGGTTTAGGGTTTAGAGTTTTCGCTCTACCTTCTCGTTTTGATTCCAACAGATCAAGAATCGCCTCAATCGGAGCTCGTATGCAGAAGTTACACTGTTTTTTCTCTTTTTTTTCACACACACGACGCTTTCCTGGTTGAATGCGAATCTTCCTTGGTCGAAATCGTGTCCTACTCCGAGTCCTCTTCCCTTTCTTTCCTCGACGTGGCAGTTCAGAACCAACCGTTGCAGTGAGAGCCAAACGTGAATAGAACTCAAAACTCTAGAGGAACTAGACAGTAAGACTAGCATAGGACACAACAATGCAACCGAAAGTTCAACAATGCAATGTACTAAAAAGAAAAATTGCGAGGCTAAGACTGGTTCAGACAAAATGATCTACTGCTAATTAGGGTTTTGGGTTTAGTGTTTTCGCTCTATCTTCTTGTTTTCTTTCCAATGGATCATGAATCGCCTTAATCGGAGGTCGTATGCAAAAGTTACACTATTTTTTTCTCTCTTTTTTTTTCACACACACGACACTTTCTTCGTTGAATGCGAAACCTCCTTGGCCAAAATCGTGTCCTACTCTGAGTCCTCTTCCTTTTCTTTCCTTGACGTGGCAGTTCGGAACCAACCGCTACGGTGAGACGAAAACGTGAAGAGAACTCAAAACTCTAGAGGAACTAGACAGTAAGACTAGCAAAGGACACGATGATGCAACTGAAAGTTCAACAATGGAATGTACTGAAAAGAAAAATTGCGAGGCTAAGATTGGTTCGGATAGATTGATCTACTGCTAATTAGGGTTTAGGGTATAGGGTTTAGAGTTTTCACTCTATCTTCTCGTTTTGTTTCCAACGGATCAAGAATCGCCTCAATCGCAGGTCGTATGCAAAAGTTACACTGTTTTTTTCTCTCTTTTTTTTTCAAACCCTCGACGCCTTCCTGGTTGATTGCAAAACCTCCTTGGCCGAAATCTTGTCCAACTCCGTGCCCTCTTCCTTTTCTCTCCTCGACGTGGCAGTTCAGAACCAACAGCTACGGTGACACCAAAACATGAACAGAACTCGACACTCTAGAGGAACTAGGACTAAGACCAGCAAGGACACAATGAATGCAACCGAAAGTTCAACAATGCAATGTATTGAAAAGAAAAATTACGAGGCTAAGGCTGGTTCAGATAGATTGATCTACTGCTAATTAGGGTTTAGGGTTTAGGGTTTTCACTCTATCTTCTCGTTTTCTTTCCAATGGATCATGAATCGCCTCAATCGGAGGTCGTATGCAAAGGTTACACTGTTTTTTCTCTCTATTTTTTCACACACACGACGCTTTCCTGGTTGAATGCGAAACATCATTGGCAGAAATTGTGTCCTACTCCGAGTCCTCTTCCTTTTCTTTCCTCAACGTGGTAGTTCGGAACCAACCGCTACGGTTAGTCCAAAACGTGAACAGAACTCGAAACTCTAGAAGAACTAGACACTAAGACCAGCAAAGGAAACGACAATGCAACCGAAAGTTCAACAATGCAATGTACTGAAAGGAAAAATTGCGAGGCTAAGACTGGTCCGGACAGATTGAACAATTGCTAATTAGGGTTTAGTTTTTTTCGCTCTATCTTCTCATTTTCTTTCCAACGGATCAAGAATCGCCTCAATTGGAGGACGTATGCAAAAGTTACACTATTTTTTTCTGTTTTTTTCACACACAAGGCGCTTTCCTGGTTGAATGCGAGACCTCCTTGGCCAAAATCATGTCCTACTCCGTGTCCTCTTTCTTTACTTTCCTCGACGTGGCAGGTCAGAACCAACCGCTACGGTGAGACTAAAACATGAACAGAACCCGAAACTTTAGAGGAACTAGACACAAAGAGAAGCAAAGCACACGGCGATGCAATCGAGAATTCAACAATGCAATGTACTGAAAAGAAAAATTACGAGGCCGAGACTGGTTCGGATAGATTGATCTACTGGTAATTAGGGTTTAGGGTTTAGGGTTTTCGCTCTATCTTCTCGTTTTCTTTCTAAAGGATCAAGAATCGCCTCAATTGGAGGTCGTCTGCGAAAGTTACACTGTTTTTACTCTCTTTCTTTTTTTCACACACCCGACGCTTTCCTGGTTGAACGCGAAACCTTGTTGGCCGAAATCGTGTCCTACTCTGAGTCCTCTTCCTTTTCTTTCCTCGACATGGCAGTTCGGAATCAACCGCTACAGTGAGACCAAAACGTGAATAGAACTCGAAACTCCAGAGGAACTAGACACTAAGACCAGCAAAGGACACAACTATGCAACTGACAGTTCGACAATGCAATGTACTGAAAAGAAAAATTGCGAGGCTAAGACCGGTTCGGACAGATTGATCTACTGCTAATTTGGGTTTAGGGTTTTCGCTCTATCTTCTTGTTTTCTTTCCAACGGATCAAGAATCGCCTCAATTGGAGGTCGTATGCAAAAGTTACACTGGTTTTTCTCTCTTTCTTTTTTTTTCACACACATGACGCTTTGCTGGTTGAATGTGAAACCTCCATAGCCGAAATCGTCTCCTACTCCGAGTCCTCTTCCTTTTCTTTCCTCGACATGGCTGTTCGGAACCAACCGCAATGGTGAGACCAAAACGTGAACAGAACTCGAAACTCTTGAGGAACTAGACACTTAGACCAGCAAAGGACAGGACGATGCAACTGAAACTTCAACAATCCAATGTACTCAAAAGAAAAATTGCAAGGCTAACACTGGTTTAGACAAATTAATCTAGTGCTAATTAGGGTTTAGGATTTAGGGTTTAGGGTTTTCACTCTATCTTCTCATTTTCTTTCCAACGGATCAAGAATCGCCTCAATCGGAGGTCGTATGCAAAAGTTACACTTTTTTCTCTCTTTTTTTTTCACACACACGACGCTTTCCTGGTTGAATGCGACACCTCCTTGGCCAAAATCGTGTCATACTCTTAGTCCTCTTTCTTTTCTTTCCACGACATGGCAGTTTGGAACCAACCGCTACGGTGAGACCAAAACGTGAACAGAACTGAAAGCTCTGGAGGAACTAGACACTAAGACCCGTACAGGACACGACGATGCAACCGAAAGTTCAACAATGCAATGTACTAAAAAGAAAAATTGTGAGGCTAAGACTGGTTCGGATATATTGATCTACTACTAATTAGGTTTTAGGGTTTATGGTTTTCGCTCTATCTTCTCATTTTCTTTCCAACGGATCAAGAATCGCCTTAATCGGAGGTCGTATGCAAAAGTTACACTGTGTTTTTTCTCTCTTTTTTCTCACACACATGACGCTTTCCTGGTTGATTGCGAAACCTCCTTGGCCAAAATTGTGTCCTACTCCGAGTCCTCTTCTGTTTGTTTCCTTGATGTGGCAGTTCAGAACCAACTGCTACGGTCCGACCAAAACGCGAACAGAACTCGAAACTCTAGAGGAACTAGAGACTAAGACCAGCAAAGGACACGACAATGCAACCGAAAGTTCAACAATGCAGTGTACCGAAAAGAAAAATTGTGAGGCTAAGAGTGGTTTGGACAGATTGATCTACTACTAATTAGGGTTTAGGGTTTAGGGTTTTCACTCTATCTTCTCGTTTTCTTTCCAACGGATCAAGAATCGCCTCAATCGGAGGTCGTATGCAAAAGTTACACTGTTTTTTCTGTCTTTTTTTTTCACACACACGATGGTTTCCTGATTGAATGTGAAACCTCCTTGGCTGAAATCGTGTCCTACTCCGAGTCCTCTTCCGTTTCTTTCCTCGACATGGTAGTTCGGAACCAACCGCTACGGTGAGACCAAAACGTGAACAGAACTCGAAACTCTAGAGGAACTAGACACTAAGACTAGCAAAGGACACGACGATGCAACCGAAAGTTCAACAAGGCAATGTACTTGTCGATGTTTTACACCGGCAATATGATTATTAGGCTACTCAGTAGATCGAAACTCAGTGGGTTGCAAAGGAACATGGGAGATTTATACTGGTTCAGGCCCTCAATGTGAGGTAATACCCTATGTCCAGTTTTGATGTACTCCTTTGAGGATTACGGTGGTGGTTCTGATGAACTCTTGTGTGGTCGTCTGATGACTTCTGACTTGCCCTCATGGGCGCCCTGCCTCCCCTTATATACTAGGGGACAGGGTTACAAAGTAGGAGTTCTAGCCAGATTACGACTAAGGAATCTCCCCTTAGAGATACAACGTACCTAGCTAGGACTGTATATTCCTTATCGTACAAGGCAAAGTCTGCCGGGGGTTACTATATCTCTAATTACACTGCTAGGCCCATTCTCTATCCGAGTGGCCTATATGCTTGTCATGAGGTACCCGGGGCCCATGGCCTCCACAGCAGCCCTGAGACCTTCGTAGTTGAGTCACAGCTGATGCCAAGTGCTCATCCTCCACGGTGAAGATTGCCTGAGTGCATTGCTCCCGAGTACTCTTTGTACGAGTGTTTCTTCTTCCCGAGTCCTGCTTCATGTCAGCTGACAGCGAGGCTATGAAGGGCTCCATGTAGATGTATGGATAGTGTGCGCCGAATAGGCGCACCTATTAGTGTAGCCCCCGACTTTGTGCTTAATTATGAAAACAATTAAACATAAAGTCAAAGATCTTTAACCTTGTAGTCTTTCCCAAGTAGTATACTACTTATATATGAGACTCTTTGGTATCATGTCAACCGAAAATAATTTATAGTCTTTGCTGAGTAGCATGCCACTCGTATATGAGACTCTTCAGCTTCATGTCAGCTGGAAAAGATATTTTATAGTCTTTCCCGAGTGGTGTCATGTCGGCTGGAAATAATATTTGCTCATGGCAAATGTTGGCCAAGCATGTAGGCTGAGTACCACTTTATGAAATGTAATCCATTATGTGGTCCGGTGTAGAGATACCTACATCCCCAACTTTGATGAAGACCAGCTTGTGACCCTTTAAGGATATATCCTTAATACCTGTTGGATAAGACAGATAGCCGAACACATGTGTTCAGCAATTAGGCTTCATGAAGCATATCTATTTACCTCATCGGTTCCTATTGGTAGTACCAGCACCGTGATTTTAACACAGCAAGCAAGCGGCCCATATTGAGCATGCTACTGTAGAAACTCATATCTTGGTGGCCCAGTACCGACTGTGAAAGCCCAAGCCCACGAATCGTACAGGCTCTATAAAAGGCAGGGAGAGAGAAAAGATTCCCTCATCTTCTCCAATCCACCAATCGTTTCATCTTCTAGCTTCCGCGCCGAAATTTTGCCTTCCGCCTTGCTAGGGTTCACCATTGCTTGCTCTTCCCCATTGAAACTCAGGCGATCCCGCTCCTCCTCATCCATTCCGAGCCCCCTGTAACATTTCCCCCAAATTTTCTTGCCCTTAACCATGCCGAGGGCTTTAGATTTCCTGGAGGCATTGGATGAGACTTGGCCAACTTTGGATTGCGGGTCGGCTAAGCTAAATCTTCTGGAGAAGCAGCTGAGATTGCAAAACTGCGATGTCATCAAGTGGCATCTGGCTAAAGGTGAATGGTTCCAGAGCCCCAGGCTGGTGAGACCATTGTTTTCGCCTCTTTTTTCAACCGGGGTCTTTCTATCCCATCTTCCGAGTTCTTCCGCCAGCTTCTTGCCTTCTATGAACTTGAGCTGGTGAATCTGAATCCCAACTCAATCTTGCAAATTTCTATCTTTGTGACTCTATGCGAGTGCTTCCTAGGTGTGGAACCCTATTTGAATCTATTTAGACACCTGTTCCACATCAAACCCCAGCCCTCCAAGAGGACTGGGGTGGCTGGGGGGCGGTATCCAACTCAGGAGTGAGATGAAGAGGACTTATATCAATATTCCCCTAAAGTCTTCTCTCAAAGGCTAGCATAAGGAATGGTTTTACTGTTCTGATCTTGAACCAAGTCTCGCCCCTTTTATGGGTTTGCCCCCGGTGGTTGTGGCCAAGTGGTCTTCTGTGCCCACCTTTGAAGAAATGGGCCAAGTTCATATACTGATTGAAAAGATTGACAAGCTGAAGAGCACTAGGTTGACCGGTCCATGGGTGGCCAGACGATTCTTGACTCGGTGCATCAGGCCGCTGAAGTTGAGGTGTCACTTTGGCTAGGACTATAAGGGCAGAGGTGATCCCAGCCAGGAGTATCCCGACCTGATGGACAAGCACAAGGTGACCGACATCCTGCTGGGTTTCTTCGTCAGTGGGGTGGTCGAAACTGAAGACCCAAATCGGTCTGTGGTGGCTTACGGCCTGAAGAGGCCACGCCCAAAGGTAACTCTCGCTGATATTAACTGGTTATCCACCTATGATGAGTACTTGTAAATATATGCCTAGGGTTGCTCCGCAATGTGTAACATATGTTATTGATCTGCTTGCAGTCATGTGAGGAGCTCGATGAAGACTCCCAAACTTTGTCAGCCATAGCATCAAAGAAAAGGCCGAGAAGTCCTTCTGCTGCCTAGCTCGACTCCATGAGAGCGGGGAAAAGGCCTGTCGTAGACCAGGGCAAGAAGAAAATTATTAGTAGGCCAAGTGTCGATGTTTTACACCGGCAATAAATATATGGGGCTACTCGGCGGATGGAAACTCGGTGGATTGCAAAGGAACACAGGGAGATTTTATACTGGTTCAGGCCCTCGATGTGAGGTAATACCCTACGTCCAGTTTATATGTATTCCTTTGAGGAATTATGGTGGCGATTATGATGAACCGTATGGCCCTTTGAGCTTATGAGTGCTCTTCTGCCCTCATGGGGCGCCCTGCCTCCCCTTATATACTGGGGGACAGGGTTACAAGGTAGGAGTCCCCATCGGATTACGACTAGGAGATCTCCCCTTAGAGATATAACGCACCCAACTAGGACCGTATATTCCTTTCTATACAAGGCGAAGTCTGCCGAATCTAGCTATATCTCTAATTACAAGGCTAGGCCCATCCTCTATCCGAGTGGCCCAAATGCTTGTCATGAGGTACCTGGGGCCCATGGCATCCACAGTAGCCCCCTCATAGTTGAGTCACAGCTGATGCCGAGTGCTCATCCTCCACGGTGAAGTCTTCCCGAGTGCATTGCTCCCGAGTACTCTTTGTCTGAGTGCTGCTTCTCCCGAGTCCTGCTTCATGTCGGCTGGCCGCAAGGCTATGAAGGGCTCCATGTAGATGTAGGAATAGTGTGTGCCGAATAGGCGCACCTATTAGGTGTAGCCCCCGACTTTGTGCTTAATTGTGAAGACAATTAAACATAAAGTCAAAGATCTTTAACCTTGTAGTCTTTCCTGAGTAGGGAACTACTCGTATATAGAACTCTTCGACTTCATGTCAGTCGGAATGTGTGTTTATAGTCTTGCCGAGTAGGATACTACTCGTATATGGGACCCTTCAGCGTCATGTCAGCTGGAAAGAAGAGGTTTATAGTCTTTTCCGAGTGGCGTCCCACCCAGAAGTTAGACTCCTCCGCATCATGTCAGCGGGAATGAGAAATTTATAGTCTCTCCCGAGTAGTGCACTACTCGAAAGTTAGACTCTTCCGCATCATGTCAGCGGGTAAAAATGTTGCTCATGGCAACCGATGGCCACGCATGTAGGCTGAGTACCACTTTATGAAAATAAATCCACGGCGTGATCAGGTGTACCTGAGAAAGATACCTGCATCCCCAATTTTAATGAAGACCAGCTTGTGATCCTTGTAAGGATATATCCTCGAGACCTGGTGGATAAAACAGATACCCAAACATATATGTTTAGCAATAAGGCTCTCATGGAGCATATCTGTTTACCTCATCGGCTCCTGTTGGTAGCACCAGCGCTATAATTTCAACTCAGCCTACGGGCGGCCCACATGGAGCATGCTACTGTAGGAACTCATATCTTGGTGGCTGCTATCAAATAAGCCGGCTTGAGCCGACCTATCCGGCATAGCTTTATAGAAGTATCATCCCTCGCATGTCAGGATGAGTTTTTTTTTTGGTGTCGATAACCGCAATCAGCCAGAGAATTCCTTATTTGCAAGCCTTTCCGACTTACGTTATGGATGCAACCTGGTTGCCACATAAGCCTGAGTAGGTATATTGCAGGATCTGCTTACCCTCCTCAGGTGTGACGCAGTGCATGAGAACTCCGGATGCGCTTTGATGATGTAAGTCTTCTCTGACTTCAGGAGAGCCGAGCAAGGTACCCGAACCATGCATTAGCATTGGATTCAGCTAGCGACCCTCATGGGGCATACCCTACCCAACAGAGTTATAGCCAAGCGAGGTACCCGAACCTTGCATTAGCATAGGATTCGGCTAGCGACCCTCATGGGGCGTACCTCACCCAGCCGAGTGATATACGACCCCCGACTAGTGCCGGAAGTCGGTTGTCAGCTCACATGGAGCGTAGCCGGGGAAGATGACGTCCCGACTGGCGCAAGTACTCGGTAAGTAGCCCTCATGGAGCATCCCGAGTGTATTTTGGCAGACTTGTCCAGCCCCTGAGCGTAGGAGATAGGCTCGCAGCCCTGAGTTCCTGTCACGCGTATCCGGAGCTAGGTCTGCAATATAAAGATATCGGATAAGTAGCATCTGATGATGAAAACAATCATCCGAATAAAATGTATTTTACAATATATGTAAATTCATGTTCTTCCTCTTATTGATATTAATTTTCCCAAGTAGTAGACCCCTTACGTTTAAGCACTCTGCCCGACTAGTCATAGCCCCCTAGCGTCGGGAGTTGGCTCATGGCTCTTTCCCAGACACGCGTTTTGGGTTACTTGAGTTCGTCTTTTATGGAGCAAAGTTTCACGGATCAAGATTTATGCTACTTGAGTACTTTTGCAATCATTTAAGAGCAAAAACAGAGAAGAGTGCAGCTTGTGCACCTATTAGGTGTAAGCGGCATTGGCAAGGCCGAGTGAAGAAATATTTATTAGGAAGCGACTTAGCTGTTCGGTATTTCGGAGTGGGGATGCCATCCTTGCGTTTGAGCTTGTGAGCCCCCGAGCATGTCACTTGTTGTTCTGATAATCTTCAGTTGTTGAAAGTCGAAGACAATTGTGACCGACTGCCACAATGAAGCCGTCTGACTTGCGTTTGCGATTCCCGGCTTTAGTCGGGACCGCGTCGTTGGTGCCCTCCCGCTTCTTCTGTCAGGATGCCTTTTTTTCTTCGAGGGCCTCAGCAACAGCGTGGGCTGAGTCGGCGTATTTGTTCGCCATGTCGAATAGAGCCTTGACAGAGTTGGGAGGCTTCCGAGTGAATTTGTCGATGAACGAGGTGTCTTTGACTCCTTTTCGAAAGGCGGTGATGATGACCTCGTCCTTGATGTTTGGGATTGAATTTTTCTTCTCAGAGAACCTCTTGATGAAGTCACAAAGAGACTCGTTCTTCCTTTGATGCAACTGATATAAGTCGTACTCGGAAGATGGCCTCTCGTATGTTCCCTGGAAGTTGGCGATGAAGCGTTCCCGGAGTTCTCCCTAGGAGTCGATTGATTGCTTGGGAAGTCCTGTTAGCCATGTCCTCGCTGAGTCGACTAAAGCGACTGGGAGGTAGTTAGCCATGACTTTATGATTTCCTCCAGCTGCTTGGATTGCCGTAGTATAGGCTGTGAGCCAAGACTCGGGATTGGTCTTGCCGTCGTATTTTTCGATTCCTGTAGGCTTGAAAACCGACGGCCAGTCGACTTGTTGTAGCTCCTGGGTGAAGGCCGGTGTGCCTTCATCTTCATGAGGACTCCGACTCCGAATACGGCGGCGAAACCGCTCGTGGTGGAGGCCGAAATGCTTGTTCTTGTCTTCCAGCTAGCGTTGCTCGTCTTCTTCTCGTTTGCGGCGCCGAGCATTGATGTCTTGCTAAAAGTAGCGCCGTAGTTGGTCTCGGAGGTCCTGGTTGTCCCGACGGTCGCTTTGACGTTGCCGGTTGTTGTGGTTGTTGAGTGACGTCTGGCGTGACTTCGCGTGCTGCCGACTAGAGCCGGCCACTCGACGTCGCTTTGAGGTGGATGAGACTGCCGCTGGGGAAGTTGACCGACTGGTCAGTACGAGTGTGTTGCCCGACTGTTGGTCCTGCTGACATGCAGCAGCGGTAAGCATGGCTTTTATCCTTGCGATCGTCGGGGTGGCCTGGTGATCAGGCCTAAGCTGGACCGTGTCCAGTAGGGTTGCGGCGGCCACGACGTTCTACTGTGGCGTGACGAAGACGTCGTGGTCGCCGACTTTTGTTTGGAGGGCTTGTTGCTGAGCGATTTGCCCAGCCCTGCGTAGGCCGTCGTTGCGGGTGTGCAGGCGTCTTGCTTCTTCCTCCTGTTGTTCTCGCAGTCGGCAGGCCTCCTCCTCTTGTTGCTCATGTAGTTGGCGTGATTCCTGAGTAGGAGAATAGCCTTTGGATGCCATGAAGATTTCTCGTGGCGGGGAGAAGCCTGCTGAACTGCTGTCCGACTTAGAGTCGGAATCCGACTGAGAGTCGTAGTCCGACTGTGAGTCGTAGTCGGAATAGTTGATGGGGGTGATTATAACCCCGACCTCCCTAGATCCGATCTCGAGCGGCTCTGGGCCATATCCGAGTCGAACACCAGAGGATCGTGTTTGCCGCGTCGGATGTTGTTTGAAGATATCCGCGGCGTCGCCGAGTCTGTTCGAGAGATTGACAATCTCTTCCCTTCTTAGCTCGATCTTGGCTGGCTCAAGGCCGAGTCCGAGTCGAACACCGGAGGAAAGAGTTGTCCCGAGACCCGGACAAGATGAAGATTGCCGCAGCAAGTCGACGAGGGTTGCTGCAGCGTCGTGTGGGCCGACTGGCGCAGAGCCGGCTGGTTCCCTGACAGATCGGATCGAGTCCGAGTCGGCCAAGGTGAAATTGCCGATCTGGTCGGCGACGAAGTCGAGGCTTCCAAATGAGATTATATCTCCGGGGGAAAGTTTGCCGCCGTCGACTCCAGTTGCTGGATCCATCGAGCTTGTGGATGTAGATCGCGCCGAAGCCCCTACCTGGCGTGCCAACTGTCGATGTTTTACACCGGCAATAAATATATGGGGCTACTCGGCGGATGGAAACTCGGTGGATTGCAAAGGAACACAGGGAGATTTTATACTGGTTCAGGCCCTCGATGTGAGGTAATACCCTACGTCCAGTTTATATGTATTCCTTTGAGGAATTATGGTGGCGATTCTGATGAACCGTATGGCCCTTTGAGCTTATGAGTGCTCTTCTGCCCTCATGGGGCGCCCTGCCTCCCCTTATATACTAGGGGATAGGGTTACAAGGTAGGAGTCCCCATCGGATTACGACTAGGAGATCTCCCCTTAGAGATATAACGCACCCGACTAGGACTGTATATTCCTTTCTATACAAGGTGAAGTCTGCCGAATCTAGCTATATCTCTAATTACAAGGCTAGGCCCATCCTCTATCCGAGTGGCCCAAATGCTTGTCATGAGGTACCCGAGGCCCATGGCATCCACACCAAGTGCCGCAGCTGGGAGTCTAAAAATCAAAGACACCGCCAGCACAGCTCCCAGGCCACCGAGTCCCAAACCGGGACCAGCGTAGTCAGGCTCAGCATCATCGAGCCCAAGAAGAGCGTCGTCGAGTACAAGGTCGGGTCAAGCACTGCTGGGCTCAGCAACATCAAGCCCAAGGATGGCACCGCCAAGTACCCGAACATCCCAGCCTGCCGCGCCAGGAGCGGGGCCAACCAGGACAAAAACGCAGCCGCCGACTGCCACACCGTCGAGCCCGATAGCCGGTAGCAGTCCACCACCGACATCAGGAGCCCCCGGGTGCAGGCTCAAGTTCTCCAAGAGGTATGTGACTTTGAGTCTTCCGAAAGTCCTGTTCAGCATTGTGGTGTGTTGATACTTAGCTCTTCATGTAGGAAACAGGCCAATATTGATCTCAAGGAGACCACACTGGCTGCTCCTGTTATCGAGCCGGCCCCAGCCGAACCAATGCCGGTGAGGATATCTGCTGAGCCGGCGACCATCTTAGTTGCAGAAACTGAGGTCGTCCCGACTGCAAAGCCACCGACATCGACCGACCAAGGGGCTAATGTTGAAGCTGTCGCTCCAGCCCCTGAGCTTATCCCTGAAGCCCCAGCAGCTGTCGAGTTGGGGGCCAGGACCCTATCGCTATCGCCGCCGTCGTTGTCGTCTTCAGAAGGGCCGGACCTCCCTAGGCTTGAGGCTCCTCCCCGCAGATACCCGAGGACATTCCGCTGGGTAGCCCTGATGGAACCACGAAGAGTTACAAGCACGATGAGGTGGCAGCGAAGGGGGAGCGTAAAGCCTTGTTTCGCGCTGCAATCGCCACGTCCCGGGGGGTCTAGGTATGATTTTCGCCATGTTGAGTTCTTGTCAGTCTTCTTTATATAAGTATGCTGACGCTTGACTTTGCTTTGTTCTGCTTTTACCCCGAGCAGAAGATTGTCGCCCGCTCGGAGAAGATGAATGAGGTCCTGACCCAGTTTGCCCCCCAACTCCAGCAATTAAGCTAGCTCCAGACCTCGAAGGCCGAATTGGAGCGGTTGAGCTGGGAGAGGGAGACTTGGCTAAGGGGAGCCATTGATCAACTCAGGGATGAGAACTGGGCTCTAGCCAAGAAGATCGGAAGTAAGTCTGCTGTATTCATCTTCCCAACTAAATCCCGTGCATATTTCTCCAACTTTGTTGTTTCCCGACTGCCCAGTTTTGTCCTAACTGCAATCTCGGGTTCTTGACCATTCTGATGTGCAACCCTCGAAGCTGAGGTGAAGACCCGAACAGAGGGGGGATCCAAGCTGAAGGAGGCTGAGAAGGCCAAGGCTGAGCTTGAGAAAGATAAGGCCGACTTGGAAAGGGCCAAGGCCGAGCTTGAGAAAGAGAAGGCAGACCTGGAGAAGGCCAACGCCCAGCTTGAGAGAGAGAAGGTTGAACTAGAGAAGGCCAAAGCCAAATGGGAGGCCGACTACGAAAGTAAGTCTCTACTCTGACAATGATCTTAACCAATCCATGAAGTACTCTGTCTGCAATTTTGCCTAACAAGTTTACTTGTCGATGAACCCGGGTAGCCGCTAGAGCCAATGCCCAAATCTAGTTTTAGGCTTTTGCAGAGGAGATAAAAGTCATCAAGGAGTCACGGCAGATCCTTGCCGAGTCCGTGAAAGGGCTCCTTGACATAATGGACCCTCACTATGTGGGAACCAGCTCCAACACGATCTCCCAGGTGCAGGCGCACCTTAATGAAGCCCCGAGTGTCCTGAAGAGGTACTCGGACGAGGGTGTTGTCGTCGGCATGGCCCAAACCCTGGCGATGGCCAAGTCAATCTACCCCAGGGCAGACATCTAGGCCATTGGAGAGGGATTCGCCGAGGAGAAGACACCTGAGGAGGCGCTGGAGTTGATAGCCAAGGCGAGGCCGACTACAGAGGTGATCACCCGAGACCTGGGTATGTAAGAACAATCCGTCATGCAGTCGGTGTATTTTTGTAAGGACATGTGTAAATATATGTGCAATGCCGCCAAGCTCTGAGTTCAACTCAGTTATCATTAGCTTTACCCGACTATATAGTCTACACCGAGTTAGTCTATAGGAGCTTAATAAAATGTTCACCACAGAAAGCTGTACTCAGGCAGACATAACAAAGTCAGTGCGAAGCTTCATAACTTAAGCAAAATAGGCTCGTATATTATTGACAAAGCACATAGAATACATGCAGCCCCTGACTCACTACCCGGTTGGAACAAGCGGCGTAGTGAGTTAGAGAAAACTGTACACATAGGAAAGTATAAAACTCAGGTATAGAAAGGATGTAGTTGGTCTATGTTCCATGAGTTGCTGATGAGGGCACCGTCTTCAGTCTTCAGTCGGTAGGCGCCTGGCCGTGTAACTTCTGCGATAATGAACGGCCCTTCCCATATTGGGGATAGTTTATGTCTGTCTTTGGTGGTTTGTATTTTTCTCAAGACAAGATCCCCAACCAAAAAGGCACGACCACGGACATTGCGACTGTGATAACGATGCAGGCCTTGAAGATACCTTGCCGACTGGATTATTGCGATGTCCCTCGCTTCTTCCAATTGATCTAGTTCGACCAATCGGGTATTGTTGGATCTGTCTTCTGAGTAAGCCCGAACTCGTGGAGAGCCGAACTTTAACTTGGTTGGTAGCACAGCCTCGGAACCATAGACTAGAAAGAAAGGGGATTGCCTAGTTGCCCGACTAACCGTGGTTCTAAGAGACCAGAGAACAGATGGGAGTTCTTGTATCCACCGGCCCGCGTATGGTTGTAGTCGGTCGAATATCCTAGTCTTGATGCCTTGTAAGACCATGCCATTGGCACGCTCCACCTGTCCATTGCTCCACGGGTGTGCCACAGACGCATAATAGATCTTGATGCCGAAGTCGTCACAAAAATCTTGGAAGACGCCGCCCGTGAAATGAGTACCGTTCTCCGTTATGATGCGGTTGGGAACCCCGAATCGGTATAATATACTCATTATGAAGTCCTTTGCTCTTGCCACTATTATGGTAGAATGGGTTTTGCCTCAATCCACTTCATGAATTTATCCACTGCAACGAACAAGTGTGTGAGCCCTCCTGGCGCTTTCTTGAAAGGCCCGACCATGTCAAGCCCCCATACTGTGAAGGGCCAAGAGATTGGTATAGTTTGAAGTTCTTGGGCTGGTAGATTTGTTTGTCTTGCATAGAACTGAAAACCCTCATATGTGCGAACAATGTCTTTTGCGTCTGTCACCGCGCCAGAAAAATCCCTGCCGGTAAGCCTTTCCAACTAACGTCCTAGATGTGGCATGGTTGCCACATATGCCCGAGTGGATCGATTGCAGAATCTACTTGCCCTCCTCGGTGGTGACGCAGCGCATGAGGACACCGGATGCACTTCTTCGGTACAGGTCTTCTCCGACAATTAGGAAGCTTTTGCTTCGACGTTTGATTTGTTCTGCTTGAGTGCGATCTTCTGGGAGTTCATCGTCCAGGAGGAATTTGAAAACAGGAGTCCGCCAATCTTGGGATATGATCAGTACTTCGTCTGTTGCCAGGGTAGGTTCACCTCCCAACTGGTCTGGCACTGGTTTCTTCTTGACTGACGGCTCCATTAGTTGCTCGACAAAGAACCCAGTCGGGACCATTTCTCTCTTGGATCTCATTTTGCCAATTTGTCTGTAGCATCATTGTATTGTCATAGGATATGTGTTATCTCCAGCCCGTCGAACTTGTTTTTTAGCTTTCGAACCTCCTGACAGTATGCCACCATGGTATTGTCGAGACATGTCTAGTCTTTCATGACTTGGTTCACGACGAGTTGAGAGTCTCCTTGCACAACCAGTCGGCGGATGCCAAGTGATATAGAAATGTGGAGCCCGTGGATGAGTGCCTCGTACTCAACGACATTGTGGGAAGCCAGAAAGTGAATCTGGAGAACATACTTGAGTTTTTTGCCGGTAGGGGACGTCAGTACGACGCCGGCCCCGGCGCCGCCGATCCTTAGAGAACCGTCAAAGTACATTGTCTAGTACTCTAGCTTCACTGTTGATGTAGGCATCTGAACTTCTGTCCACTCGGCCATGAAGTCGGCTAGAGCTTGTGATTTGATTGCTGTCCGTGGCTGAAAGGTGATGTCGAACGCCATCAACTCAAGCGCCCATTTTGCGATTCGGCCAGTGGCCTCGTGGTTATGTAGGACGTCCCCGAGTGGATACGATGTGACCATCGTGACTTGATGCGATTGGAAACAGTGCACCAGCTTCCGGACAGTGATGAGTAGGCCATAAAGCAGCTTTTGGACCTGTGGATATGTTATTTTGGAGTCGGCAAGGACCTCGCTGACAAAGTAGACTGGCCGTTGTATCTTCTGTATGTGACCCAGTTCGGATCGCTCGACCACCAAGACTGTGTTGACTACCTGAGAGGTTGCCGCTAGATATAGCATTAATGGCTGTTGGGGCATAGGTGACGCCAACACGGGTGGTGATGTGAGAAATTTCTTGAAGTCTTCGAAGGCTTGCTGGGCTTCGGGAGTCCGTTGGAAATTGTCTGCTTTCTTTAGTAGCTTGAAAAAGGGCATGCCCCGTTCGCCTAGTCGGGAAATAAACCGGCTGAGTGCCGCCATGCAGCCTGTCAACTTCTGGATGTCCTTCTGGCTAGTCGGGGGTGCCATGTTCATGATTGCATTGACTTTCTCTGGGTTGGCCTCGATGCCACGATGCGATACAATGAAGCCGAGTAGCTTGCTAGATGGTACACCAAAGGCACACTTTTTCGGGTTTAGCTTCATCTTGAATCTTCAAAGATTTTGGAAGGTTTCTTCTAGGTCAGCGATGAGGTCTTCTTTGGACTTGGTCTTGATCGCCACATCGTCGATGTAGGCTTCCACGTTGTGCTCGATCTGAGTGTGTAGACACCACTGAATTGCTCGTTGATACGTTGCTCCGGCGTTTTCAAACCGAATGGCATGGTGATGTAGCAGTGTGGAGGCCATGGGCCCTGGGTACCTCATTACTAGTACATAGGCCACTCGGATAGAGGATGGGCCGAACCATGTAATTAGAGATAAGATAGCATCCGGCAGGCTTTGCCTTGTATAATAAGGAAACATAGTCTTAGTCGGATAGGACTCTATCTCTAAGGAGGAAATCCCTTAGCCGTATCCGGCTGGGATCCTTATCATGTACCCCTATCCCCTAGTATATAAAGGGAAACAGGGTGCCCCTCAGCACAAGGACAACAAGATCACCGATCATCAAACACCTCAGAGGAATAACACCTCAACTGGACATAGGGTATTACCTCACACCGAGGGCCTGAACCAGTATAAACCTTCTGTGTTCCTCTGCAATCCACCGAATTCACCCTCGCCGAGTAGCCCCATAGTTTCATTGCCGGTGCAAAGCATCGACAGTTGGCGCGCCAGGTAGGGGCTCTGGCGAATTCCTCATCAGAAGATTCGATGGATTCAATCAATAGCAACAAGTTCTCCCCCGGAGATGCAATTACCTTCGGGAGCTTAGACTTCATTGCCGACCAACTCGGCAATCTCACCTTGGCTGCGGCAGATCCAATCTTGCCAGTCGAGGAACTAGCCGACATTGCGCCAGTCGGCTCACAGGACGTCGCGATCTCCTTCCCCGACTTACTGCGGCAGTCCTTCACATCGCCAAGCATCGGGACAACCCTCTCCTTCGGCGTCCGACTTGCGCTAGGCCTTGAGCCAGCCCGGGTTGGGCCGAGAAGGGGAGAGGTCGTCAATCTCCCTCACAGCTCCGGCGACGCTGCACATCTAAATCCCGTGCAGCAAACCCGATCTCCAGCAATTCAGTTTGGACACGGCCAAGCGCCGTTTCAGATTGGATCTAGAGAGGTCGGAGTCGTTCTTACTCCGATAAACTATTCGGAGTCCGACACTAAGTCGGATAGCGGTTTGAGCGCCAGTTCGGACTCTAATTCGGCAAGCTTCCTCCTCTCCCGCGAGATCTTCATGGCTTCAACACCACCTTCCGAGGTACGCCGACTACAAGAGGAGCAATAGGAGGAGGCGCGCCGACTACGACAAGAGGAGGCCAACCGCGAGGCCTGCAATGATGAGCTACGCCAGGCTGGGCGAGTCGCTCAGCAATAGATCCTCCAAACCAAGATTGGCGACCACGACGTCTTCGTCACGCCACAACAGAATGTTGTGGCCGTCGTAACTCTACTGGACACACTCCAGCTTGGGGATGATCACCAGGCCACCCCTACTATCGCTAAGATCAAGGCGATGATCACAGCTGCTGCCTGTCAGTAGCAGCAGCAGTCGGGCGACACAGTTATACCGATCAACCGGTCGAGTTCTCCGGCGGCAGACTCATCTGCATCAACGCGACGCTGGGTGGCCGGCTCCAGTCGGCAACGCGAAGAATCCCGGCAAACCACGCTCGGCAATACCAACAATGACAACCGACGGCGTCGCCAGTACGATCGCCGACCCAATCAAGACCTCCGGGTGCGACTGCACCGCGACCTTCGCCACACCTTAAACGCCCGACACGAAGAACGCGAAGAAGATGAACGCCGCCGACTGGAGGACGAAAACAAGCGCTTCGATCTCCACCACGAGTGGCTGCACCGCCAAGATCGGAGTCGGAGCCCTCACGAAGATGAAGGCATCTCGGCCTTCACTCGGGAGCTACAGGACGTCTTTTGGCCGACTGGCTTTAAGCCCACCAAGATTGAAAAGTATGACGGCAAGACAAACCCCGAGTCCTGGCTCACCGTTTACACCCTAGCAGTTCGAGCTGTCGGGGGTGACAGCAGAGTCATGGCTAACTACCTCCCAGTCGCGCTAGCCGACTCGGCGAGGACATGGCTGACAGGCCTCCCGAGGCGGTCGATCGGTTCCTGGGGACAACTCAGGGAGCGGTTCATCGCTAATTTCCAGGGGACCTACGACAGACCCGCTTCGGAGCATGATCTTTATCAACTGCACCAAAAGAAAAACGAGTCTTTACGCGAATTCATCAAAAGGTTTTCCGAGAAGCGCAACTAAATTCCAACTGTCAAAGACGAGGCCGTCATTGCCGCCTTTCGCAAGGGGCTAAAGACGCTCCGCTTATCGCAAAATTCACTCGGAAGCCACCATCCACGGTCCGGGCGCTCTTCGACATGGCCAACAAATACGCCGACTGATGAGGACATTACTAGCTCGGTATGACCATAGCTACCTTATGTACTCATCAACTAAAGGTGCATGCTTTCTACGTAAGATTTACGTGTTATATATTTGAACAGACGTTACTGCACCATGAGTTTTGTATGTTCTTGTATGCAGAGATACTTACTTGGGTGAAGGGAAAGAGACCGAGTGCAAGGAACGCATGGATGATCAAAGAAGTTGACTGGGGACCAAACCAAGACCTTACCCAATTCTACTCATACATCACCACGTCACTTTTGGTCCATAGAAGGCAAGAGATGAAGTTCTGCACGTTTTGGATTCGGATTCGGGCCTCCTGACAGCATCAACTTCAAACGGACCTAGCCGCTGATCCAGAAGGACTTTTGGGGCCCATAAGTACTTGTTGGAAAGCTTATGGAGTCTACTTTCAGATGGTTTTGGTCCCACATCAAAATTCCTCCTGAGCTGTCCGGAATCGTCGAAACAAGACACGTACCTCTTCCAGTCCGAGTCTGTTTTGGGCCTTGGGCCTTGTAATTGTGTCGTGGGCTAAACCCATGAGGAGTGCGCCCCTCACAGGGCAAATCCTAACCCTAGGACGTCCTAACTCATATATATATTCAGTAGCCGCCGCCGTTTAGAGGTGGGTTTTGATAGATTGAAGTTTTAGCCACTGCTACTTCGCTTGAAGCGCGCGTGTCAACTAGATTGCCCGTCTTCTTGTTATTGGAACCCCACCTCTTGTCTTTTCAGATTGAAACTTCATATTTGATTTAGCAATTCAGTGCTTGTTCACCTCGTTCTTGCTTGTTCTATGATTGCTTGCAGGAATAAGGTTGATCTGCACCGGCAAGATCAACAACCCTTGGAGAGGTGTATCGATCGCTAAGGCGCAACAACACAACGTCTCGTACGGTTGTAGTCGGGTCGTCAACGTTTCTCCCAAATCGTAGTTACCTTCAACTCACCGAAAGATCGGGCCACCCCTGCTCCTATATACCACTTGATAGGAGCAGGGGTGGCCCGATCTTTCGGTGAGTTGAAGGTAACTACGATTTGGGAGAAACGTTGACGACCCGACTACAACCGTACGAGACGTTGTGTTGTTGCGCCTTAGCGATCGATACACCTCTCCAAGGGTTGTTGATCTTGCCGGTGCAGATCAACCTTATTCCTGCAAGCAATCGTAGAACAAGCAAGAACGAGGTGAACAAGCACTGAATTGCTAAATCAAATATGAAGTTTCAATCTGAAAAAACAAGAGGTGGGGTTCCAATAACAAGAAGACGGGCGATCTAGTCGACACGCGCGCTTCAAGCGAAGTAGCAGTGGCTAAAACTTCAATCTATCAAAACCCACCTCTAAACGGCGGCGGCTACTGAATATATATATGAGTTAGGACGTCCTAGGGTTAGGATTTGCCCTGTGAGGGGCGCACTCCTCATGGGTTTAGCCCACGACACAATTACAAGGCCCAAGGCCCAAAACAGACTCGGACTGGAAGAGGTACGTGTCTTGTTTCGATGATTCCGGACAGCTCAGGAGGAATTTTGATGTTGGACCAAAACCATCTGAAAGTAGACTCCATAAGCTTTCCAACAAGTACTTATGGGCCCCAAAAGTCCTTCTGGATCAGCGGCTAGGTCCGTTTGAAGTTGATGCTGTCAGGAGGCCCGAATCCGAATCCAAAACGTGTAGAACTTCATCTCTTGCCTTCTATGGACCAAAAGTGACATGGTGATGTATGAGTAGAATTGGGTAAGGTCTTGGTTTGGTCCCCAGTCAACTTCTTTGATCATCCATGCGTTCCTTGCACTCGGTCTCTTTCCCTTCACCCAAGTAAGTATCTCTGCATACAAGAACATACAAAACTCATGGTGCAGTAACGTCTGTTCAAATATATAACACGTAAATCTTACGTAGAAAGCATGCACCTTTAGTTGATGAGGACATTACTAGCTCGGATATGACCATAGCTACCTTATGTACTCATCAACTAAAGGTGCATGCTTTCTACGTAAGATTTACGTGTTATATATTTGAACAGACGTTACTGCACCATGAGTTTTGTCGGCCGAAGCGGCCGCTGAGGCCCTCGACGAGAAAAAGGAGCCCCGACAGAAGGACCAGAAGGCGAAAGCCGACCACGAGCCGTCTCAAAATAAGTCTGGTAGCTGCAAGCGGAAGGCGGACAACGAGGTGGCCAACATGGAGCGCAGTCGGTTGCGACCCCAGCGGAACAATGACTACCAGAAAGTCATGAGCGGGCCATGCCCCTTTCACCCCAAGGGCAAGCACGCGGCCAAAGACTGCTACATGCTCAAGAAGTTTGCCTCCGAGCAGGCTTCATCGTCTGGCGCCGACAAGGACAAAGACAAGCCAGACTCGGGTCCGGCTGATGATTTCCAAGATCCTCAAGCCGAGCTCAACCATATCTTCGGGGGGCCACTCGCGTACGAGTCCAAGCGCAAACAGAAGCTTTCAGCGCGCGACATCAACACGGTCTCCACGGCGGACACCCCCCAATACCTGCGCTGGTTAGAGATGCCATCACCTTCAATCGCGCAGATCACCCAGATCGGGTTTCTCATCCGGGACGCTACCCACTCGTCCTGGACCCGGTCGTCAGAAACATCAGGCTGAAGAAAACCCTCATCGACGGAGGTAGCGCACTCAATATCCTGTTCGCCAAGACTTTGGACGAGATGAAGATTCCTCGTTCAGAACTACAGCCGAGCACCGTGCCCTTCCACGGGATAATTCCCGGCCTGTCATCAACTCCACTCGGGCAGATAACCTTGCCGGTAACCTTCGGCACGCGGGATAATTTCCGCATAGAAAACGTCTGCTTCGAGGTCGCCGACTTTGAGACCGCGTACCACACGAAACTCGAACGACCGGCACTCGCCAAATTATTGCGATACCGCACTATACATACATGGTGCTGAAGATGCCTGGGCTAGCGGGAGTCCTCTCCCTCCGCAGCGACATCAAGCAAGCCTTCACCTGCGACAAGGAGAGCTGCGAACTGGCTCAATCACAAGAGGCGGCAGTCGGGCACGATAGCATTCGGCAAGCCATCACAACAGAAGTCGAGCAAGATCAAGTTCCGGCGAAAAAAGCAGCGAAGTCAGGAATTTCAGCGGACTCTGACACGAAGAAGATCCCCGTGGACCCTTCCGACCCCTCCAAGACTGCTCTAGTTGGGACCGGACTCGACCCCAAATAGGAAGACACGCTCGTCACCTTTCTTCAAGCCAACAAGGATATCTTCGCGTGGAAACCGTCCGACATGCCAGGCGTACCAAGGGAGGTGATCGAGCACACCCTAAACGTGAAGACAGACGCCAAGCCAGTCAAGCAACGGCTGCGGCGCTTTGCTCAAGACCGCAAAGATGCTATTCGAGAGGAAATTACCAAGCTCCTCGCAGCCGAGTTCATCAAGGAGGTCTACCACCCAGACTGGCTGGCAAACCCAGTCTGGTCCGAAAGAAAAACGGTAAATGGTGCATGTGCGTCGACTACACCGACCTCAACAAAGCGTGCCCCAAGGACCCATTTGGTCTTCCCCGGATAGATCAGGTGGTTGATTCCACGGTAGGGTGAGACCTACTCAGCTTTCTCGACTGCTACTCGGGATACCATCAAATCAGCCTGAGGGAGGAAGACTGCTTGAGGACATCTTTCATCACGCCGTTTGGAGCGTATTGCTATATCACAATGCCGTTCAGTCTGAAGAACGTGGGCGCAACCTATCAACGGGCTATTCAGCAGTGTCTGCACACTTAGATCGGGCGCAACGTGGAAGCTTACGTCGACGACGTGGTGATTAAGACCAAGTCCAAAGAAGACCTCATCGCTGACTTGGAAGAAACCTTCCAAAACCTTTGAAGATTCAAGATGAAACTGAACCCGGAAAAATGCGCCTTCGGGGTGCCATCCGAAAAGTTACTCGGCTTCATCGTCTCGCATCGCAGCATCGAGGCTAACCCAGAGAAAGTCAACGCCATCAGGAACATGGCACCCCCGACCAACCTCAAAGACGTCCAGAAGCTGACAGGCTACATGGCGGCACTTAATCGATTTATCTCCCGACTGGGCGAATGGGGCATGGCCTTCTTCAAGCTACTCAAAAAGGTCGACAATTTCCAATGGACTCCGGAAGCCCAACGAGCCTTCGAAGACTTCAAACAATTCCTCACATCACCCCCCGTGTTGGCGTCACCTCTGCCCCAGGAACCGCTAATGCTATATCTGGCGGCAACAACACAGCTAGTCAGCATGGTGCTGGTGGTTGAGCGATCCGAACAGGGTCATATTCAAAAAATACAACGGCCAGTCTACTTCGTCAGCGAGGTCCTTGCCGACTCCAAAACGAGATATCCGCAAGTCTAGAAGCTGCTATATGGCCTACTCATCACAGTCCGGAAGCTGGTGCACTATTTCCAAGCACACCAAATCACGGTGGTCACAGCATTTCCACTCGGGGATGTCCTTCATAATCGCGAGGCCACCGGCCGAATCGCTAAATGGGCACTCGAGTTGATGGCGTTCGACATCACCTTTCAGCCACGGACATCAATTAAATCTCAAGCTCTAGCCGACTTCGTGGCCGAGTGGACAGAAGTTCAACTGCCAACACCAACAGCAAAGCTAGAGTACTGGACAATGTACTTCGACGGTTCTCTACGGATCGGCGGTGCTGGGGCTGGAGTCATATTGACCTCCCCTACTGGCGAAAAACTGAAGTACGTTCTACAAATCCACTTCCCGGCTTCCCACAACGTCGCCGAGTACGAGGCTCTTGTTCACGGGCTCCGCATCGCTATATCACTCGGCATACGTCGACTGGTTGTGCGCGGGGACTCTCAACTCGTGGTAAACCAAGTCACGAAAGATTGGACCTGTCTCGATGATACCATGGCGGCATACTGTCAGAAGGTCCGCAAGCTGGAAAACAAGTTTGACGGGCTGGAAATCACACATGTCCTACATCAATACAACGACGCGGCAGACGAGTTGGCAAAAATGGGATCCAAGCGAGAAGCAGTTCCGACTGGAATCTTGTCGAGCAACTATGGAGCCATTCAGTCAGAAGAAACCAGCACCGGAGCAGTTGGGAGGCGAGCCTATCCTGGCCACAGATGAGGTGCTGCACATATGTCAAGACTGGAGGACTCCTGTTGTCAAATTTCTCCTGGATGACCAACTCCTAGAAGATCGCAGTCAAGCCGAGCAGATAAAGCGTCGAAGCAAAAGCTTCCTACTAGTCGAAGAAGACCTGTACCGAAGAAGTGCATCCAGTGTCCTCATGCGCTGCGTCACCACCGAGGAGGGCAAGCAAATTCTGCATTCAATTCACTCGGGCATATGTGGCAACCATGCCGCATCCAGGACGTTGGTCGGAAAGGCTTACCGGTAGGGATTTTCTAGCCCACAGCAGTAACAGACGCCAAAGACATCGTTCGCAAGTGCGAGGGTTGCCAGTTCTACGCAGACAACAAATCTCCAGCCTAGGAACTCCAAACTATCCCCATTTCCTGGCCATTGCATATGGGGGCTCGACATGGTGCGGCCTTTCAAGAAAGCGCCAGGAGGGTTCACACATTTTATTCGTTCACGGTGGACAAATTCACCAAGTGGATTTGAGGCTAAACCCGTTGCAACAATTACAGCGGCACGAGCAAAGGACTTCATCATGAGTATACTATAGCCGGTTCGGGGTCCCTAACTCGCATCATCACCTTGGAAGTTGGGGGACAACGGTACTCAGTTCGCGGCCAGCGTATTCCCAAGATCTCTGCGACGATTTCGGCATCAAGATCTGCTACGCATCTGTGGCACACCCGCGGAGCAACGAGCAGGTCGAACGAGCCAACGGTATGGTCTTACAAAGGCATCAAGGCTAGGAGGTTTCGACCGACTACAACCATATGCGGGCCGGTGGGTACAAGAACTCCCATCCGTTCTCTGGTCTCTCAGAACCACAGTTAGTCAGGCAACAGGGCAATCCCCTTTCTTTCTGGTGTACGGTGCCGAGGCTATGCTACCTACAGAGTTATAGTTCGGCTCTTCGCGAGTCCGGGCTTACTCAGAAGATGATTCCAACAATACCCGACTGGTCGAACTAGATCAGCTGGAAGAAGCAAGAGACACCGCAGCAATCCAGTCGGCCAAGGTATCTTCAAGGGCCTACGTCGACGCCACCACAACCGCAATGTCGTGGCCGCGCCTTTTTGGTCGGGGATCTCGTCTGAGGAAAATACAAACCACCAAAACAGGCATAAAATTATCCCCAATATCGGGGAAGGGCTGTTCATTATAGCCGAGGTCACGCGGACCAGTGCGGCTACCGACTGAAGACCCGAGGACGGCGTTCTCATCAGCCAACTCA
Source organism: Oryza meyeriana var. granulata (assembly GCA_003991445.1). Classification (NCBI taxonomy): domain Eukaryota; kingdom Viridiplantae; phylum Streptophyta; class Magnoliopsida; order Poales; family Poaceae; genus Oryza; species Oryza meyeriana. The sequence continues at coordinate 146,666 of RYFJ01000920.1, read as the reverse complement.
TGGAAAGAGAACAGCTACGCTCCGTTTCTAATATCCTGATTAGTCTAACTATAATTTTTCATCGATGTCACAGTTCTTCTGACTCACTAATCGCCGCTTGTATCAACCGGGAGATGAGTCGAGATGTGTGCTGCATGTATGATATGCCTGTTCTGTCAAATCAATACAAGCTTATCTTACATCGGTTATGACAGCCTTACTACGACTGTTCACGTTTGCCCGAGGTACAGCTTCTTACTTTGAACGTTTTTATTAAGTTCTGACAGACTAACTCGGTGCAATACTACACGGTCGAGTAAAGCTGATGACGACTGAGTAGTGAGCTTGGCGGCACTGCACACCATATTTACACATGCTTGTTTAACAAAACTTTATATACACCGACTACATAACATGTTGCCTCTTACAGACCCAGGTCTCGGGTAATTGATTCAGTAGTCGGCTTCGCCCGGGACGATCAGCTCTAGTGCCTCCTCGGGCGTCCGTCTCTTTCGCAAACCCCCTCCCCGATGGCTTCATGTCCGCCCTTGGGTAGATGGATTGGTCATCGCCAGGGTCTGGGCCATGCGCGGCCGACAACAGGCTCATCCGAGTACCTTTTCAATGGCACTCGGTGCATCCTCGAGACGCGCCTCTATCTGGGGGACTCTGTCTGCAACTCGGTCCTCCCACAGGCGCGTGGGGCGGGGATCTATGAGGTCAAGGAGCCTCTTTCAGTCGAACCCGACGAGTTGGCTCCTCCCGTTGTGACTCGCCTGATCACTCTTATCTCCTCTGTGTACAACCGGTATTTCAGGGTTCCCTAGACATGTTTCTGACTCTCCATGTCTGCCGCCGACGGGGTCCGCGGCAGGAGATAAACTTGTCAGATCCGGTTACAGACGGAATAAACTACCACAACTAATGGATTGGGGGCGTGACACTTACTTTACGTAAGTCGGTAAAACCCATCCCACCCGGCCTTCACGGTCTTCTCCAGTTTCAGCCTTTTCCTTACCAAGAGCTTTGGCAACGGCCTCCTCTAAAGCGAAATCTTCTCACGGTCAACGCTCGGGTGTTTGGATTGGCGATCCTGTCTCAGGAGAGTGAGGAACAAGTCATATCAGATTCCTGACTTATCTCACTTGCTCGGACAAAGCTCTTCCCTTGTAGTAGCGGCAGACGCTCGGTCTTCGGGACCTTCTCCGCATAGCTTCTGCTGCTTCTTCTTCGCGCGTTCCCCTCAGCACTCGGTAGGCATTGCGCTCTCGTCTTTGCGCGCTTTTCTGCTCAACTCCGCTTCGAAGGGCTTACAGGCCAGCTATATTAGCCGACAAGAGCACAACCAAACTGTCAACCCGACATAAAACTAAGAGGAGACAGCGTGTCAGTAAGCACGCATGCTGGAATGACATATCACACCAGGGCCTCGCGCTTGGAGGTCAAGAAATAATATATTCGGTCAAAACGCCTGAGATGAGGGGATATCACGATCAACGGCTCCTCGATGTCCAGGAAGAGTATATTCGGGGTTCCTACCTCTGATCTTCCGGAGGGCCGCATGTCTCCGCTTGAGGGCGATCGGGCCCGCACAGCCTACGTTCATGCCAGGTCCCTCGCCTCTTGGGGGATCCTACCGGCAGTAGAAAGCGCACCTTTCTAACTTCATGCCTCGCTCCGGGGCAATGGGCAGGGTACGAGCTCGCCGGAAGTCGGCTGCGGATGAGTCGGAAGGTACAAGTTCTGCGAGGTGGGGGGGGCTACCCCAGGAGAACTCGTCATCTTGCCGTCGTTTGCGATTATCGACAAGCTTCTGCTCGCGGTATTTAGGATAATAGACAAATCAAGGACGGAGTCAGACGTCAAACAAGAAGATCGCCAAAGGCTCACTTAACCACAGGAATCCATACATTCGTCTTAAAGACTTCCTCCCGCTCTCCTGCGATCTCCCTTGGTACCCGCTGATGGCTGGCGTGGGAGCATTAGCTTTCGCGGCGCTCTCTCTCTCGTGACGACTTTCATGCCCAAGCCTGAAGCTCTTCGCTGCCACTCAGGAGCCGTGCCATCGTGAAGTCCGGGGCATTCATACGTCGGAGGAGCTTTGAGGGATCCCGGGGCAGACTGCGGAGATCTCCGGCGGCGGTGATGAGCACGACGACGAGTGACCACAACACAGCGATGGGGTACCTCGGCCTCAGCATCGCCATCCCACGACCTCGGGGACCGCTCAGGGCTCTTGGCACGGCCTCCACGACGAGCGATGCTTCGTCCGGGGCTGGGGCCTCAGCCTCAGCAGCCGCCTCTCGATCGGAAGGGTGGCGGCAGCGACCCTGCAGTCGGTTCGACCACGGTGTGCCTCGGTCTCCATGACCGAGCTGCTGTCACCGGCTCAACCAGGTGTGTCCGGCAGGGCTCGGCTGGGCAGGGCTCAACAAGGGAGTGTCGACCTCCTTGAATCGTATCGGCCGCTTTCCTGGCGACGAAAGTTCTGCCAAGGGTGCGCTGCTCCGGTCTTCGTGCCCATGCTTCGTCACGGGACAGCGTGTTCGTACCACCGACTGCTTCAACACACAAGATTTCCAGAAGAGCCGGGAGGCAGCGCACCTCTTGGGAGAACTTCAGCTTCTTGCCGGGCAGGAGCTGGTCCCCACAGCGAGGAAGTGGCTAGCATGTCAGCAGCCGCCTGGTCGGGAGTCGACTTTTCCAGTCGGCGGCGGAGCATCAACCCTTTGAGTCAGCCCCGCACTGGCCCGGTGTGGTCGGCTGGGCCGCTCTGCCGTTGGTGGCGTCTGCTGAACAAGCCTTACGCCCTCGCTGGCCGTGGCTGGGCCGGGCGGCCGGGCTGACCACTTCGGGCTCAACTCGCAGGTCTCAACCTGGGACTTGACCGCTTGGGGCGTCGTGGCGACGGCGTCCTTTATCTTCAAGCTTCCGGCCACAGTGCGCGCCGTCATGGCCCCCTCGCCCCGATATAATATTGGCTTCTTCCCCGCTCTCTTGGAGTCAGGTTGGGCTGCAGAGGGACTGCTCAGCCTCTTCTTCGACGCGACGGCCGACAACGGGCGCGAGTCTTCATCAAACTCCACACACCACTACAAGAAATTCAGCAAGATACATTAGACTTAGACATCCGAGTCCACGGGCGTGCGCCTACGAAGGAAAGGCGGATGTTACCTCGGACCGGGGCCAGCTGCTCCTGTAAGACGCAATGTGTCTCTTCTTGTCCTCGGTCTCAATTACCTGCTGGAGAAGTATCCAAACAGGGTCTCCGTCACCTTCCGCTCATCGGCCGACTCCCGGCTGACCCGGTCAGGGTCATGTTTTCCCTGGTAATCCCAGGCGAACACGCTCCTTAGCTTCAGGGGCTGGAAGCACCGAGTCAAAAACCGCCTGGCCCCCCAGGGACTAGTCAGGCCGGCCTTCTTGAAATTGTCCAGCCTCATCAGCAGCTGGTGCACTTGACCCATCTCTTCATAGGTCAGGTCTGCCGACCAATTCGGCAAGACTACCGGCGGTGAGCCGGTGAATGGCCACAAGGAGGGAGCCAGATCTGCGCAATAGAACCACTCCTTGTGCTAGCCCTTCAAGGAGGATTTCAAGGGAAGATCTAGATATGACTTTTTCCTATCACTCCTCAACTGAAGACCAGCCCCCCCAATCACGCTCATGCTGTTCTTGGAGGGCTGGGGTTTAATGTGGAACAAATGCCTAAAGAATTTGAAATGGGGTTCCACACCCAAATAGCACTCGCACAGAGTGACAAAGATGGAGATCTGAAGAATCGAGTTGGGATTCAAATGCACCAACTCTAGCTTGTAGAAGTCAAGGATGCGGCGGAAGAAATCAGAAGATGGAAGGCACAAACCTCGATCGAAAAAGGAGGCGAAAACTACCGTTTCACTAGGTCGGGGATTTGGGCTCGACTCATCCCTGGATGACCGCCAGCGAATCACCTCCTGACTGGGCAACTTCAGTTCGCTCTCCAGCCGCCTCAGCTTCGCCAAGCCGCAATCCGAAATCGGCCAAGAACTCCCCGGCACCCCCGCAAGATCCGAGGCTTTCGGCATGACTAGAGGCGGTAAGATTTGGGGAAAAGCAAATCGGGGGCTTTGATCAAACGAAGGGGATTGGAATCGCCCAAGTTCGGGTGGGGAATGGCAGCAGCTAACCCTAGCCGGGCGGGAGGCGAAAAGTTAGGCGCGAAGGTGGAAGACGAAGCGGTTGGCTGATTTGGGGAAGATGAGGGAATCTTTTTCTCTCTCCTTGTTTTTATAGAGCCGACGCCGACTAGATGGGCTTGGGCCTACACAGTCAGCACTGGGCCAACAAGATATGAGTTCCTACAGTAGCATGCCCCATGTGGGCCGCCTGCAGGATGAGTTGAAATTATAGTGCTGGTGCTACTGACAGGAGCCGATGAGGTAAACAGGTATGCTTCATGAGAACCTTATTGCCAAAACATATATGTTGGGGTATCTGTTTTAATCACTAGGTCTCGAGGATATATCCTTATAAGGATCACAAGCTGGTCTTCATTAAAATTGGAGATACAGGTATCTTTCTCGGGTACACACCTGACACCCGTGTATTTATTTTCATAAAGTGGTACTCGGCCTACATGCGTGGCCATCAGTTGCCATGAGCAACATTTTACCCGCTGACATGATGCGGAAGAGTCTAACTTTCGAGTAGTGCACTACTCGGGAGAGACTATAAATATCTTTTCCCGCTGACATGATGCGGAGGAGTCTAACTTCCGAGTGGGACGCCACTCAGAAAAGACTATAAACCCCCTTTTCCAGCCAACATGACGCTGAAGAGTCCCATATATGAGTAGCATTCTACTCGGCAAGACTATAAACACATATTCCGACTGACATGAAGTCGAAGAGTCCTACATACGAGTAGTCTCCTACTCGGCAAGACTATAAAGCTTATTCCGGTTGACATGATACCGAAGAGTCACAAATACCAGTAGTAATCTACTCTGGAAAGACTTCCAGGTTAAAGATCTTTGACTTTATGTTTAATTGTCTTCACAATTAAGCACAAAGTCGGGGCTACACCTAATAGGTGCGCCTATTCGGTGCACACTATTCATATATCTACATGAAGCCCTTCATAGCCTCGCTGCCAGCTGACATGAAGCAGGACTCGGAAGAAGAATTACTCGGACAAAGAGTACTCAGGGACACTGCACTCGGGCAACCTTCACCGTGGAGGACGAGCACTCGCATCAGCTGTGACTCAACTATGAAGGTCTCAGGGGCTACTGTGGAGGCCATGGGCCTCGGGTACCTCATTACTAGTACATAGGTTACTCGAATAGAGGATGGGCCAAACCATGTAATTAGAGATAAGATAGCATCCGGCAGGCTTTGCCTTGTATAATAAGGAAACATAGTCTTAGTCGGATAGGACTCTATCTCTAAGGAGGAAATCCCTTAGCCGTATCCGGCTGGGATCCTTATCATGTACCCCTGTCCCCTAGTATATAAAGGGAAGCAGGGTAGCCCTCAGCGCAAGGACAACAAGATCACCGATCGTGAAACACCTCAGAGGAATAACACCTCAACTAGACGTAGGGTATTACCTCACACCGAGGGCCTGAACCAGTATAAACCTTCTGTGTTCCTCTGCAATCCACCGAATTCACCCTCGCCGAGTAGCCCCATAGTTTCATTGCCGGTGCAAAGCATCGACAAGCAGTATGCACCAAATGGCATGATGAAAGACGTCTTTAGGCAGTCCTCTTCTTTCAGGCTGATTTGGTGGTATCCCGAGTAACAGTTGAGAAAGCTGAGAAGTTCGCACCCCGCAGTTGAATCCGCCACCTGATCTATTCTAGGTAGACCAAATGGATCTTTGGGGCACACCTTGTTTGGATCGGTGTAGTCGACGCACATGCACCATTTACCATTTTTCTTCTGGACCAGAACTAGGTTTGCCAACTAGTCCAGGTGATAGACCTCTTTGATGAACCTGGCTACGAGGAGCTTGGTTATCTCCTCCTGAATAGCATCTTTCCGGTCCTATGTGAAGTGCTGTAGCCGTTGCTTGACTAGCGTGGCATCTGTCATGATGTTGAGGGCATGCTCGATCACCTCCTTTGGTACGCCCGGCATGTCGGACGGTTTCCATGCGAAGATGTTTTTGTTGGCTTGGAGGAAGGTGACGAGCGCGTCTTCCTATTTGGGGTCGAATCCGGTCCCTACTAGAGCAGTCATGGAGGGGTCGGAAGGGTATAGGGGGATCTTCTTTATGTCAGAGTCCGCTGAAATTCCCAACTTCGCTATTTTTTTGCCGGAACTTGGTCATCCTCGACTTCAGTTGTGACAGCCTGCCAAATGCTGTTGCATCCGACTGCCGCTTCTTGCGATTGAGCCAACTCGTAGCTCTCTTTGTCGCAGGTGAAGGCTTACTTGACATCGCTGCGGAGAGAGAGAACTCCGGCTGGCCCGGGCATCTTGAGCACCATGTAGGTATAGTGCAGTATCGCCATGAATTTGGTGAGCGTCGGTCATCCGAGTATCACGTGGTACGCGGTCTCGAAGTCGACGACCTCGAAACAAATGTTTTTTGTGCGAAAGTTATCCCGCGTGCCGAAGGTGACTGGCAAGGTTATCTGCTCGAGGGGTGTTGAAGACAAGCCGGGAATTATCCCGTGGAAGGGTGCCATACTCGGCCGTAGATCTGAACGAGGGATCTTCATCTCATCTAGGGTCTTGGCGAAGAGGATGTTGAGCGCGCTGCCTCCATCTATGAGGACCTTCTTCAGCTTGATATTTTTGACGACTGGGTCCAGGACAAGTGGGTAGCGTCCCAGGTGTGAAACCCGATTTGAATGATCTGCGCGGTTGAATGTGATGGACATCTCTGACCAGCACAAATACTGGGGGGGTCTACTGTAGAGACCGCGTTGATGTCGCGTGCTGTAAGCTTTTGCTTTCTCTTGGACTCGTACGCAGACGGCCCTCTGAAGATATGGTTGAGCTCAGCCTAGGGATCTTGGAAGTCATCGGCTAGGCCTGAATCTGGCTTGTCCTTGTCCTTGTCAGTGCCAGATGATGAAGTCTGCTCGGAGGCAAACTTTTTGAGAATGAAGTAGTCCTTGGCCGCGTTTTACCCTTGGGATGGAAGGGGCAAGGCCCGTTCATCACTTTTTGGTATTCGTTGGTTCTTGGGGGCCGCGACCGAGTGCGCTCCACATTGGCTACTTCGTTGTCCGACTTCCGCTTGCGGCTACCGGATTTGTTCTATGATGGCTCGTTGTCGGCTTTCACCTTTTGATCCTTCTGCTGGGACTCCTTTTCGTTGAGAGCTTTGACGACCACCTCTGCTGAGTCGGCATACTTGTTTGCCATGTCGAAGAGGGCCCTGACAGATGTTGGTGGCTTCTGATTGAACTTCACGATGAACAGGGCGTCCTTGACTCCCTTGTGGAAGGCAGCGATGACGACCTCGTCCTTGATCATAGGGATCGAATTGCGCTTCTTAGAGAACCTTTTGATGAACTCACGGAGAGACTCATTCTTCCTCTGGTACAGCTGGTAGAGATCGTGCTCGGAAGATGGTCTCTCGTAAGTCCCTTGAAAGTTGGCTATGAAGCGTTCCCAGAGTTGCCCCCAGGAACCGATTGATCGCCTCGGGAGCCCTGTTAGCCATGTCCTCGCTGAGTCAGCTAGGGCGACCGGGAGGGAGTTAGCCATGGCTTTGTGGTCACCTCCGGTAGCTCGGATCGCCAGAGTATATACGGTGAGCCAGGACTCAGGGTTAGTCTTGCCGTCATATTTTTCGATCCCCGTAGGAAGCCCGACAGTTAATCGACATCTTGTAGCTCCTGGGTGAAGGCTGGTGCGCCTTCATATTCGTGAGGCTCCGGCTCCTACCGCGATAGTTAAACCGCTCATGGTGGAGACCGAAACGCTCGTACTCGTCCTCCAGTCGGCGGCGCTCGTCGTCTTCATGTTGGCAGTGTCGAGCATTGATGTCTTGGCGGAGATCACATTGTAGATGGACTCGGAGGTCTTGGTTGAACTGGCGATCATTCTGGTGACGCTGCCAATTGTTGTTGTTGGTGTTGCTGAGTGATGTTTGCCGTGACTCCTCATGCGGCTGACTTGAGCTGGCCGCCCGGCGTCGTGGATATGTGGACGAGATTGCCGCTGGAGAACCCGACCGGTTGGTTGGTATAAGTGTTTCGCCTGACTGCTGGTGCTGCTGATAGGCAGCAGCTGTGATCATCACCTTGATCTTGGCTATCGTCGAGGTGGCCTGATGATCAGGCCCGAGCTGGAGTGTGTCCACAGGGTTGCAGCGACCACGACGTTCTGTTGAGGCGTGACGAAGACGTCGTGGTCGCCAACTCGAGTTTGGAGGATCCGTTGCTGGGCGGTTCACCCAGCCCTGCGTAGCTCGTCGTTGCGAGCCTCACATTCGGCTTCCTCCTGTTGCCACAGTCGGCGGGCCTCCTCTTCTTGCTCCTGTTGTATTCGGTGCACCTCCGGTGGAGGAGTTGAAGCCATGAAGATCTCTCGGGGCAGAAGGAAACTTGCCAGAGTGGTGTCCGAACTAGTGTTTGAACCGTTGTTCGACTTGCAGTCGGAATCCGGGTAGTTGATCAGAGTAAGGATGACTCCGACCTCTCTAGATCCAATCTGGAACGGCTCTGGGCCATGTCCAAACTAAAGCATAGAGGATCCGGTCTACCGCGTGGGATGTAGACCTACGGCGCTGCCGGGTCTGTACGGGAGATTGACGATCTCTCCCCTTCCTAGCCCGACCCGGGCTGGCTTGAGGCCTAGCCGAGTCGGACGCCAAAGGAGAGGGTTGTCCCGAGGCCCGGGCAGGTGGTAGATTGCCACAACAGATCGACGAGGGTGGCTGCAGCGTCTTGTGGGCCGACTGGCGCGGAGTCGGCTGGTTCCTCGGCCGGTTAGATCAGGTCTGTGTCAGCCAAGGTGAGATTGCCGAACATGTCAGCGACGACGTCGAGGCTTCTGAATCAGATTGTATCTCCGGGAGAGAATTTGCCGCCTTCGACTCTTGTTGTTGGATCCATCGAGCTTCTAGATGTAGATCTCGCTGAAGCCCCTACCTGGCGCGGCAACTGTCGATATTTTACACCGGCAATATGATTATAGGGCTACTTAGCAGATCGAAACTCAATGGATTGCAAAGAAATATGGGAGATTGTATACTGGTTCAGGCCCTCGATTGAGGTTAATACCCTACGTCCAGTTGGATGTATTTCCTTTGAACACGATGGTGGTTCTGATGAACTCTTGTGTGGTCGTCTGATGACTTCTAACTTGCCTCATGGGGCGCCCTGCCTCCCCTTATATACTGGGGGACAAGGTTACAAAGTAGGAGTTCCAGCTGGATTACGACTAAGGAATCTCCCCTTAGAGATATGACGTACCCGGCTAGGACTGTATATTCCTTATCGTACAAGGCAAAGTCTGTCGGGGGTTACTATATCTCTAATTACAAGCGAGGCCCATCCTCTATCCGATGGCCTATATGCTTGTAATGAGGGTACCTGGGGCCCACGACCTCGCCAATACTGAAAAGAAAAATTGCAAGGCTAAGACTGGTTCAAACAGATTGACCTACTGCTAATTAGGTTTAAGGGTTTAGGGTTTTCACTCTATCTTCTCGTTTTCTTTCCAACGGATCAAGAATCGCCTCAATCGGAGGTCGTATGCAAAAGTTACACAGTTTTTTTTCTCTTTTTTCCACACACACAACGCTTTCCTGGTTGAATGAAACCTCCTTGGCCAAAATCATGTCCTACTCTGAGTCTTCTCCTTTTCTTTTCTCGACGTGGCAGTTCGGAACCAACCGCTATGGTTGAGACCAAACTGTGAACAGAACTTGGAAACTAGAGGAACTACACACTAAGACCAGGAAAGGACCGACATGAACCGAAAGTTCAACAATGCAATGTACTGAAAAGAAAAATTACGAGGCTAAGACTGGTTCGGACAGATTGATCTACTACAAGTGAGGGTTAGGTTTAGGGCTTTCGCTCTATCTTCTCGTTTTCTTTCCAACGGATCAAGAATCGCCTCAATGGGAGATCGTATGTAAAAGTTACAGTGTTTTTTTTCTCTCTTTTTTTTGTCACACACACGATGCTTTCATGGTAAATGCAAAACCTCCTTGGGCGAAATCATGTCCTACTATGAGTCCTCTTCCTTTTCTTTCCTCGACGTGGCAGTTCGGAACCAACCGCTACGGTGAGACCAAAACTTGAACAGAACTCGAAACTCTAGAGGAACTAGACACAAAGACTAGGAAAGGACACGATGGATGCAACCGAAAGTTCAACAATGCAATGTACTGAAAAAAAAAATTGCGAGGCTAAGACTGGTTGGACAGATTGATCTACTACTAGTGAGGGTTTAGGGTTTAGGTTTTCATTCTATCTTGGTCGTTTTTCTTTCCAACGGATCAAGAAATCGCCTCAATCGGGAGGTCGTATGGCAAAAGCTACACTTTTTTCTCTCTTTTTTTTTGTCACACATGATGCTTTCCTGTTTGAATGCGAACCTCCTTGGCCGAAATCATGTCCTATTGCGAGTCCTCTTCCTTTTCTTTCCTCGAACGTGGCAGTTCGGAACCAACCGCTATGGTGTGACCAAAACGTGAACAGAACTCAAAACTCTAGAGGAACTAGACACTAAGACCAGCAAAGGACACAACGATGCAGCCAAAAAGTTCAACAATGCAATGTACCGAAAAGAAAAATTATGAGGCAAAGAGTGGTTCGGATAGAATGATCAACTGCTAATTAGGGTTTAGGGTTTTATTTCTATCTTCACGTTTTCTTTCCAATGGATCAAGAATCGCTTCGATCGGAGGTCGTATGCAAAAGCTACACAGTTTTTTTTCTTTTTTTTCACACACACGACGATGCTACTGAAAGTTCAACAATGCAATGTACTAAAAAGAAAAATTGTGAGGCTAAGACTGGTTCGAACAGATTGATCTACTACTAATTAGGGTTTAGGGTTTTCGCTCTATCTTCTCGTTTTCTTTCCAACGGATCAAGAATCGTCTCATCGGAGGTTGCATACAAAAATAACACTGTTTTTTCTTTCTTTTTTTTTGTCAGACACACGACGCTTTCTTGGTTGAAATGCGAAAACCTCCTGGCTGAAATCATGTCCTACTCCAAGTCCTGTTCCTTTTTTCTTTTCTCGGGACGGGTGGATAGTTGGAACAACCACTACGGTGAGACCAAAACATGAACATGAACTCGAAATTGGGACCAGGAACTGACACTAAGACAAGCCAAAGGACACATACGATGCAAAACCAAAAGTTCAACAATGCTATGTACCGAAAGAAAAATAGCGGGTTCTAAGAGTGGTTCGGATAGAAATTGATCTATGCTAATTAGGGTTTAGGGTTTAGGGTTTAGGGTCTTCGCTCTATTTTCACGTTTTTTTCCAATGGATTCAAGAATCGCCTCAATCGGTGGGTCGTATGCAAAAGGTTACCTGTTTTTTCTCTCTTTTTTCACACACACACACTTTTTCCTGGTTTGAATGTGAATCCTCCTTGAGCCAAAATTCGTGTCTACTTCCAAGTCCACCTCCTTTTGTTTACCTCGACGTGGCAGTTTTCGGAACCAACTGCTACGGTGAGACCCAAAACGTGAACAAACTCGAAACTCTAGAGGAACTAGACACTAAGTCCAGCAAAGGACACGACGATGCAACCGAAAGTTCAACAATGCAATGTACTGAAAAGAAAAATTGTGAGACTAAGATTGGTTTGGATAGATTGATCTAATGCTAATTAGGGTTTAGGGTTTTAGGGTTTTTTTACGGTTTTCCGCTCTATCTTCTTGGTTTTCTTTCCAACAACGGATCAAGAATCACCACTCAATCGGAGGTCGTATGCCAAAAGTTACAACTGTTTTTTTTTTCTCCTTTTTTTTTCAACACACACGAACGCTTTTTCCCTGGTGAATGCGACCTCTTGTGCTAAATCGTGTCCTACTCCGAGGTCCTCTTCCTTTCTTTCCTCATGTAGCAGTTTGGGAACAACCGCTAACGGGTGAAGGCCAAAACGTGAAACAGAACTCAAACTCTGGAGGAACTAGACACTAAGACCAGCAGACGATGATGCAACCGAAAGTTAACAGCAATGTACTGAAAGGAGAAATTGGATGCTAAGTGGTTCGGACAGGTTGATCTACTACTAATTAGGTTTAGGGTTTTCGCTCTATCTTCTCGTTTTCTTTCCAACGGATCAAGAATCGCTGCAATCGGAGGTCGTATGCAAAAGCTACACTGTTTTTTTTCTCTCTTTTTGTTTCACACCACACGACGGTTTCCTGGCTTGAATGCGAACCTCCTTGGCCAAAATCATGTCGTACTCTAGTCCACTTCCTTTTTCTTTCCTCGACGTGGCATTTGAACCAAACTGCTATGGGTGACACAAACAGAACAGAACTCGAAACTCTAGAGGAACTAGACACTAAACCAGCAAAGATGATGATGGCAAACCAAAAGTTCAACAATGAATGTACTGAAAAGAAAAATTGCGAGGCTAAGACTGGTTCCCGACAGATTGATCTACTGCTAATTGGGTTTAGGGTTTCTCTTGACATATCTTCTTCTCGTTTTCTTTCCAATGGATCAAGAATCACCTCGATCGGAGGTCGTACACAAAAGTTACAGCGTTTTTTCTCTTTTTTTTCCACTCACACGACGCTGTCCTAGTTGAATGCAAAACCTCCGTGGCAAAAATCTGTCCTACCCGAGTCCTCTTCCTTTTCTTTCCTTGACATGGCAGTTCGGAACCGACCACTACGGTGAGACCAAAACTTGAACGGAACTCAAAACTCTAGACGAACTAGACACTAAGACCATCAAAGGACACGATCGGTGCAACTTGAATGTTCAACAGTGCAATGTACTGAAAAGAAAAAATTGCGAGGCTAAGACTGGTTCGAATTGATCGATCTATTGCTAATTAGTGTTTAGGGGTTAGGGTTTTCGCTCTATCTTCCTGCATTTTCTTTCCACGGATCAAGAATCGTCTCAATCGAGTCGTATGCAAAAGTTACACTTTTTTCTTTCTTTTTTTTTCACACACACGACACTTTCCTGGTTGAATGCGAAACCTCCTAGGCCAAAATCGTGTCCTACTCCGAGTCCTCTTCCTTTTCTTTCCTCAACGTGGCAGTTCGGGAACCAACTGCTATGGTGAGACCAAAACATGAACAGAACTCGAAACTCTAGAGACTAGACACTAAGCCAACGAAAAGGAAATGTGATGGAATCCGGAAAGTTCAACAAGCAAGTACTGAAGGAAAAATTGCGAGGCTAAGACTGGTTTCGGACAGATTGTTCTAACTGCTAATTAGGGGTTTAGGGGTTTTCTGCTCTATCTTCTAGTTTTCATTCCAAACGATCAAGAATCGCTCAATCGGAGGTCGTATGCAAAAGTTACACTGTTTTTTCTCTTCTTTTTTTTCACACACACGAACGCTTCCAGTTGAAATGCAACCTTCCTTGGCCGACATCATTGTCCTACTCTCAATCCACTTCCTTTTTCTTTCCTCAACATGGCAGTTCGAAACCAATCGCTACGGTGAGACCAAAACGAGGACAGAAACTCGAACTCTATAGGAAATAACAATGTGTGGAGGCTGTGGGCCTAGGTACCTCATGAAAACAATATGGGCAATCGGATAGAGATGGGCTAGCCTTTGTTTAGGGATATAGGTAACCCTTTCGGTAGACTTTTGCCTTATACGATAAGGTAAATACAGTCCTAGCCGGGTCGTTATACCTCTAAGAGGGGAGATCTCTTAGCCGTAATCCGCTGGGACTCCTACTTTGGTAACCCTGTCCCCTAGTATATATGGGAGGCAGGGCACCCATGAGGGCAAGAATCATACAAGTTCAACAGAACCACCACCGGTAATCTCAAAGGAATACACCCCAACTGGACCTAGGGGTATTACCGTCACACAACGAGGGCCTGAACCAGTATAAACTCCCGTGTCTCTTTGCAATCCATCGAGTTTCAATCTACTTACTGAGTAGCCCTATAATCATATTAACGGTGTAAAACATTGACAGTTGGCGTTGCCAGGTAGGGGCTTCGGCGAGATCTACATCCACAAGCTCGATGGTTCCAACAACCAGGAGTCGACGCTGACAAAATCTCCCCCGGAGACATATTACATTCGGAACCTCGACTTAATCGCCGGACTAGTTTACAACCTCATCCTGCCGACCTCGGGCTCGATCCGATCTGCTAGGAACCGGCCGACTCCGCGCAGTCGGCCCACTCGGTGCTACAAGCAACTTCTCGTCAACGTGCCTGCGGCGTCTTCCCACTTGCCGAGTCTCGAGACACATCCTCCCTTTGCGTTTTGGCTCGAGTCAGCCTTGAGCGGCGCCCGGGTTCAAGCTAAGATAAGGGGAGAGGTCGTCAATCTCCCATGCCAACTCGGCGACGCCGCGGACAATAACAATCCACACCCGACGCGGCGGACCTGATCTCCTATACCGTTTTAGTTCGGACACGGCCAGAGCCATTCAGGATTGGATCAGAAGAAGATCGGAGTCATGCATACACCGGATCGACTATCCGACTCGGGGATTCTAGGTTCGGGACAGCAGGTTTCGAACAGCAGTTTGGACAATAGCTTGGTGAGTTTCTACTGCCGTGAGATCTTCATGGCATCCAGGGTGAACACTTCCTCCCAGGGGTTGCGCCGGACTACAATGAGGCAGCAGGAAGAGGAGGCCTGCCGACTATGACATCACAGGAGGCCGAGCGTGCGACCGCTCGCACAACGAGCTCGCAACAGGTTGGATGACCGCTCAGCAAAACAGATCCTCCACAAGAGTCGGCAACCAGACATCTTCATCATGCCACATAGAATGGTCGGTGGGCTACCGCAACCCTACTGGACATGATCCAGCTTGGGCCTGACACTAGGGCCACGCCGACTTCGTGAAGATCAAGGCCATGATCACCGTTGCTGCCTTGGTAGTAGCACGCACCAGTAGTTCGTGGGGACACCTCGTATTCGACCATCGGTCGATTCCTCAGCAGCGGTCTCATCCGCATTCGGCATGAACAAACCGTGCACGGCTCTAGGTCACCTGCACGTGGAATCATGATAGATATTCTCGTGGCAACAACAACACACGAAAAATCCCCCCGGCAAAGCCCATCCCCAATCCAATCACCGCAACAATCAAGATTCCGAAGCCTATTTGCAATGCGATCACTCCAGGATAAATCAAGCGCACGGCGGCGTCAACAATGAAGATGACGAACCCCGCCTGACTGGAGGAGCGAGTATGAGCGGCTTCGGGCCTCCACACCACCACCGTAATTGGAGCTAGCGCCCCCTCGCAGATGAAGGGTACCAAGCCTTCAACCGAAGAAACTACAACTGGTCGATTGGCTGTGGGCTTCAAGTCTATCTACCGGGATCAAAAATACGACGCAAGACAACACCCCTGGCTCATCGGCACTGACGGCGTCATAGGCCATGGTTAACTAAACTCTAGTCCGCCCTAATACTCGGCGAGGACCATGGCTGAGAGGGGCTAAAAGCGGTCAATCGGCTTCCTGGGGGAATCGGAGCCGTTCATGCTAATTTTTAGGGACTTTACGTGAGCTTCCTAACCGAAACATGATCTTTATCAACTACATCCAGAGGAGAACGAGACTTCCAGAGTTCATTCAGCGGTTCTCTGAGAGCGGGGCACTTGTCCAATGATCAGGATGAAGGTCGTGCATCACGCCTTCCGCAAGGGAGTACGGACGCCTCCATTCATTCACAAATTTCTTGAAAGCACCAGCCTCTGTCAGGGGCCCTCTTTTCGTTGGTCCAAAAGTACGCCAGGGCCGACTTCAACTGAGGCGATTGCTGAAGGCCGCTCGATCGACAAGAAAGAGCCCCGACAATAGGACAAAAGGCTAAAGCCAACGACGAGCCATTCACACAAACAAATCCGGTGGCCGGCAAGCGGAAGTGGAGGACTTGTGGCCAACGTGGAGTGTCTCGGGTCCGTGACCGCAAAGAACAAGAGTACCAAAAAGTGATGAACAGGCCCTGCCCTTTCATCCAAGGCAAACGCCGGCCAAGGATTGGCTTCATGCTCAAGAAGTTTGCTTCCGAGTAGGCTTCATCAATCTGGCGGCCGAACAAGGATAAAGACAGCCAGTGCGGGCCCTGCCACCGATTTCAATCCCCAGGCTGAAGCTCACCATATTTTTGGGGGACAACTGCGTCGAGTCCAAGAGAAAAGCAGGCTACAAACCAATCGATGTCAACTCGATCTCTAACGGAGACACCCCCAGGTATTTGTGCTGTTTCCAGAAACGCCATCACGTTTGACCGCGTGGGGACTCCCGATCGGTTTCACACACCGGGACGTTATCCACATCGTTCCTGGACCTGGTCGTTCAAAATATCAAGGCTGAAGATTCTATAGATGGAGGCAACGCGCTCAAACAACATCCTCTTTGCCAAAGACCGCCTGGAACGAGATGAACATCCTCTCGTTCAGAAACTGCGCCGTGAGTCGCGCGCGCTTCCACAGGATAATTTCCTCGGCCTGGTCTTCTCACACCCTTTGAGCAGATAACTTGCGGTCCCCTTCGCACCGGGACCCGGATACCTTCTGGATTAGAAAACATGCTGCTTCGAGGTTGCTGACTTCGAAGACTGCGTACCATGCGATACTCGACAGCAGCGCTAGCCAATTCATTGGCGGTGCCACAACTAATCTACATGATACTCAAAGCATGTCTGGCCAGCCGGAGTACTCTCCCTCGCAGTGGATTCAAGTTCAAGCCTTCAACCTACGGAGAAATTGAGCCTTGCGAGTTGGGCACAAGCCCAAAGAAGCGGTGTCGGCGTAGCAGCATTCGGCAAGGGCGCTACAACCAAAGTCAAAGGACCGATCAAAGTTCCGGCGAGAAAAGCAGCAAAGTTCGGGAACAATTTCAAAGGGGACTCTGACACGAAGAAGATTTTCCCCCACTGGACCGCTTCGACACCTCCAGACCTGGCTAATTTGGAACAACCGGCAGACACCCAAAGAGGAATATGTGCTCGTCACCTTCCCGGCGAAACAGGGGGACATATTTGCTTGGAAGCCTTCCCCGACAATGCCTGGGGGTACCAAGGAGGTGATCGAGCACTACCCCTGAATGTCAGAACAGACACTCAAGACAGTCAAGCAACGGCTAAAGGCAGCTTCGTACAGGACCGCAAGGATGCTTATTCGGGAGATACCAAGCTCCTCGCAGCGGGTTCATTCAAACAAGAGGGAGTCCTACCACCCACCCAGATTGGCTAGCAAACCCAGTCCTGGTCCGGAAGAAGAACGGTAAATGACGCATGTGCGTCGACTACACCGACTTGAACAAAGCGTGCCCCAAAGATCCATTTGGTCTACCCAGAATAGATCAGGTGGTGGATTCCACTGTGGGGTGCGAACTTCTCAGCTTTCTCGACTGCTATTCGGGATATCATCAAATAATCCTGAAGGAGGACTACCTGAAGACATCTTTCATGACGCCGTTCGGAGCATACTGCTACATTACAGATGCCGTTCGGTCTAAGAACGCTGGAGCAATGTATCAACGGGCAATTCAACAGTGTCTACACACTCAGATCAGGCACAACGTGGAGGCATACGTCGATGACGTGGTAATCAAAACAAAGTTCCAAAGAAGACCTCATCGCCGACTTGGAGGAAACCTTCCAAAACCTTCGAAGATTCAAGATAAGTTGAATTCGGAAAAGTGGCGCCTTTTGGTGTGCCATCCGGAAAGCTACTCGGCTTCAATGGGTATCACAATCACAGCATCGAGGCATCCAAGAGAAAAGTCAATCAATCACGACATGGCAACCTCCGCTAGCAAAAGGGACGTCCAGAAGTTGACAGGCACTGCATAGCGGCAGTCAGCACGGTTTTATATCCCAGTGGGCACGGGGCATGCCCTTTTTTTCCCAAACTATAAAAGAAAGCGGACAATTGTTCAATGGACTTCCCGAAGCTCAAACAAGCCTTCGAAGAACTTATTCAAGAAGTTTCCTCACATCACCACCCGTGTTTGCTTCCACCCATGCCCCAAGAGCCACATTAATGCTATATCTGGCGGCACAAGTCAGGTAGTCAACACGGTTTTTTGGTGGTGGTCGAGCAAGTCTTGAGTGGGTCAATATAGAGATCCAACGGCCAGTCTAACTTCGTCAACGAGTCCCTAGCCGACCTCAAAGATTGAGATTATAACGTATGGTCCAGAACTGCTTATTGTGGCCTACTACTCATATCAATGTCCAGAAGTGGCGCATACTATTTCACCAGTCACATCAAAGTCACGGGTGGTACATGTTTCCAAAACTTCGGGGGACGTCCTACATAAAAAACCGCAGGCACTGGCCGATCGCTAATGGCACTTTGTAGAGTTGATGGCGTTCAACATCACTTCCAGCACGGAAATCGTGTCAACTCTCAACGCTCTTAGTCCGCTTTGTGGCGAGTGGAAGAAGCTCAGATGCTACATCAACAGCCGAAGCTAGAGTACTAGCAATGTACTTCGATGGTTCTCTACGGTGGTGGTGCCGGGGGGTCCGATGTCAATATTGGACAATTCACCACCACCGGTGAAAAACTGGAAGTACGTTCTATAGATCAGTTTCCGGCTTCCACAATGTCACCAATTACGAGGCACTCATCCACAGGTCTTCGCATCGCTGTAATCACTTGGCATTGCCGACTGGTTGTGGCGAGGAGATTTCAACTCGTGGTGAACAAAGTCATGAAAGACTGGGACATGGTCTTGACGAATACATGGCGGCGTACGTCAGGGAGGTTCCGAAAGTTTGGAAAACAAGTTCGGACGGGCTAGAGATAAACACATGTCTATAAAATAGCATGATGCTGCAGACGAATTGGCAAACATGGATCCAAGCAAAAAGTGGTCCCAACTTGGGATCTTTGTTGAGCAAACTCATGGAACCGTTAGTCAAGAAGAAACCAGTATCAGAGGCAGTCGGGAGGCGAACCTACCCGGCGACAGACGAAGTACTGATTATATTTCAAGATTGGTGGACCCTGTTCTCAAATTCCGCCTGGATGATGAACCTCCCAGAAGATCGGCATTCAAGCTGAACAAATCAAACGTTGATACTAAAAGTTTCCTAGTAGACCGGAGAAGACCTGTACTGAAGAAGTGCATCTGGTGTCCTCATGCGCTGTGTCACCACGTCGAGGAGGGCAAGCAGATTCTGCAATCGATCCACTCGAGGGCATATTGGCAACCATGCTGCATCCAGGACGTTAGTCGGAAAGGCTTCCAGCAGGGATTTTTTCTAAAGCCACAGTAGTAACAGATGCAAAAGACATTGTTCGCACATGTGAGGGTTGTTAGTTCTGTGCCATGCACGAATCTTCCTAGCCCAAGAATTCCCAAAACAATCCCAATCTCTTGGCCCTTTGCAGTAGGGGCTTGACATGGTCAGGCCTTTTTCAAGAAAGCGCTCAGGAGCGTTCACACACGTTCTTTGTCGCAGTGGATAATTCACAAAGTGGGATAGGAAACCGTTGCTACCATAACAGCGGCATGAAGCAAAAGGACTTCATGCATGGGTATATCTTACCGATTCGGGGTTCCTACCGCAATCATAACGGCATAACGTACTCGGTTCCTGGCGGCGTATTTCAAAGATTTGCTGTGATGACTTCGGCATCCAAGATCTGTTATGCGTCTGTGGCACATAAACCGCGAGGCAATGGCAGGTTGAGCATGCCAATGGCATAGTCTTACAAGGTATCAAGGCCAGGATATTCAATCGACTACAACATACGCATGGGCGGTGGGTACAAGAACTCCATCTGTTCTTGTCCTTAAGAACCATGGTTAGTCAAGCACCCAGGGCAATCCCCTTTCTTCCTGGTCTATGGTGCTAGAGGCTGTGTTACCAACCAAGTTAGAGTTCGGCTCTCCACGAGGTTCGGGCTTATCAGAAGACATATCCAATGACACCCGATTGATCGAGCAGATCAGTTGGAAGAAGCTAGGGACATCGCAACCATCCAGTCGGCACGTATCTTCAAGGCCTGCGTCGTTTCACAAGCCAGAATGTCATGGCCATGCTTTTTTGGTCGAGGACCTCGTCTTGAGGAAGATTCAAACCACCAAAGACAGGCACAAACTATTCCCCCTGTGGGAAGGGCCGTTCATCATCGCTGAAGTCACGCGGCTAGGCACCTACCGACTAAAGACCGAAGACGGTGGCGCCTAGTCGCAACTCATGGAATATAGAACATGCTACGTCCTTTTCTATACCTGAATTTTTATATTTCACCATGTGTACCGTTTTTCTCTGACTCACTACGGTCGCTTGTCCAACCAAGTAGTGAGTCGGGGGCTGCCATGTATTATATGTGCTTTGTCAAATAATATGACGAGCTGTTTTGCTTAAGTTACGAAGTTTTACAACGGCTATGTTACATTTGCCCGAGTATAGCTTTCTGCGGTGAATGATTTATCAAATTCCTATAGACTAACTCGATGGTGTAGACCACATAGCTGGGTAAGACTAATGATAACTGAAAAAACTAAACACTCAGAGCTTGGCGGCACTACACATATATTTACACATGTCTTACAAAAATTTATATACACGACTGCATATGTATTGTTCATACATACCCAGGTCTCGGGGTGATGCACCTCTGCAGTTGGCCTCGCCTGGGTTATCAACCCCAGTGCCTCCTCAGGTGTCGTCTCCTCGGTGAAACCCTCTCCGATGGCCTCAAGATCTGCCCTAGAGTAGATCGACTTGGTCATCGCCAGGGTTTTGGCCACGCCGACGACAACGCGCTCGTCCGAGTACCTCTTCAGGACACTCAGGGCTTCATTTAGGCGCGCCTGCACTTGGGAGATCGTGTTGGAGCTGGTTCCCATGTAGATGATGTCACGGACTCGGCAAGGATCTCCCGTGACTTGCCTGTGACAACCTTATCTTTTCTGCAAAAGCTTGAAACTGGATTTGGGCATTGGCTCTAGCAGCTGCCCAGGCTTCATCCACAAGTAAACTTGTTAAGCTTTTAAACTGCAGTAATGGAGTAACCTAAATGGATTTGGTTAAGATCATTGTCATGGAGGGAAAACTTTACTTTCATAGTCGGCCTCCCATTTGGCTTTGGCCTTCTCCAATTCAGCCTTTTCTTTCTCGAGCTTGGCGTTGGCTTCTCCAAGTCGCCTTGTTTCTCGAGCTCAGCTTTGGCCCCCTCGACCTCCTTCAGTTTGGTTTCCCCCTCTGTTCGGTCTTCAACTCAGCTTCGAGGGCTGTACATCAGATCATAGTCAAATACTCAAGATTACAAGTCAAGACACAACTAGGCAGTCGAGAAGCAACAAAACTGGAAGAATATAATACGGGACTTAGTCGGGAAGACAAATAACAGGAGACTTTCTTCTGATCTTGTCGGTTTAATGCCCAATTTTCATGCCCTCGAGAGCTGATAAACACGCTCCCTCAACCAAGCCTCCTTCTCCTGGAGACTGCTCCAGTCAGCCTTCGAGGCGCTTGGGAGCTGGCCCAATCGCTAGAGTTGGGGGGCAAGCTGGGGTCAGGACCTCATTGCTCTCCGAGCAGTCGACAATCTTTGCTCGGAACAAAACAGAGCAAAGCAGAGTCAAGCATTAGAACACTCAAACAAGGAGGACTGACAAGTACTCAGCATGGCAATAATCATCGCCCGAACCCCCAGGACGTGCGATTGCGGCGCGAAGCAAGACTTCATGCTCCCTTCTCTGCTACCACACCACCATGCTCTAACTTTCACTATTCCATTCAGCATTACCCAGTGGAACGTTCTGGGGAACTGCGGGGAGGAGCTTCAAGCCTGAGGGAGGTCTGTCCTTCTGAAGACGATGACGACAAGGATGGTGACGGGGTCCTGGCCCAACTCGCGGCCGCTGGGCTTTGAAGATTGGCTCAGGGCTGGAGCGACAGCTCCAACATCCACCCTTGGTCGGCCGGCGTCAGCGGCCCTGCAGTCAGGACAACCTCAATTTCTGCAACTGAGATGGTCGCCGGCTCAGCAGGTGCGCTTGCTGGCGCTGGTTCAGCTAGGGCTGGCTCGACAACAGGAGCATCGGTGTGGTTCCTTGAGATCAATATTGGCCCGTTTCCTGCACAAAGGCCAAGCATCAAGACAACTACAATGCTGAAAAGGACTTCCAGAAGATTCAAAGTCACATACCTCTTGGAGATTTTGAACCTCCATCCGGGGGGCTCCTGAAGTCGGCACTGGTGGACTACCGGCTGTCGGGCTAGATGGCTGCGGCACGTCGCGGTGCGTTTTTGTCCTGGTCGGCCCGTTCCTGGTGCGGCTACAGCTGGGGGCGCCGGTAACTAGAGTGGTGCCATCCTTGGGCTCGATGTTGCTGAGCTAGGCGCTGAGCTCGCCTTTACTTGGCGGCACTCTCTTTCTTGGGCTCTGATGTGGCTGCGAGCCTGACTGCGCGGTCCCAATCTGGGACTCTGGCGGCCTAGGAGCTGCACTGGCGGTGTCTTTTGATCTTCAGACTCCAGTTGCGGCACTCGGCTGCTGATTTTCTTCTTGCCCTAGTCTATAACAGGCTTCTTCCCCGCTCTTTGGAGTCGGGCTAGTAGAGAGGGACTTAACGGCCTTTTCTTCGATTCACCGGTCGACAAAGTTTTGGGAAGTCTTCATCAATCCTCACATGACTGCAAGCAGTCAACAATATACATCACACACCAGAGAAGCAATCAAGAATACAAGTATACAAGCATTCATCACAGATGGACAGCAGATCTGCATCAGCAAGCTTACCTCTAGGCGAGGCCTCTTTTGGCTTTAAGCTAGCACAGACCGCTCCGAGGCTTCTGTTTCGACCACCCCACTGGCAAAATAGTCCAGCAGGATGTCGGTCACCTTGTGCTTGTCGGTCAGGTCTGGATATTCTTGGCTGGGATCGCCTTTGCCCTTGTAGTCCCAACCAAAGTGACTCCTCAGCTTCAGCGGCCTGATCCGGCGAGTCAAGAAGTGCCTGGCCACCCATGGACCAGTCAATCCAGTGCTCTTCAGCTGTCAATCTGCTAACCAATATGTAAACTTGTCCATCTCTCAAAACTGGGCACAGATTCCAGTTGGGCACAACCTTCGGAGGGCAGACCGATAAAAGGGCGGATTGTCCATGAGGCAAATCATACAAGTTCATCAAAACCAGCCACCATAATCCTCAAAGAATACACCCCAACTGTACATAGGGTATTACCTAACAACGAGGGCCTGAACCAGTATAAACTCCACGTGTTCCTTTGTAATCCATCGAGTTTCGATTTGCTGAGTAGCCCTATAATCAAATTGCCGGTGTAAAACATTGACACAATGTACTAAAAACAAAAATTGCGAGGCTAAGACAGGTTTGCACAGATTGATCTACTGCTAATTAGGGTATAGGGTTTTCGTCTATCTTCTCGTTTTCATTCCAACAGATCAAGAATCACCTCAATCAGAGGTCGTATGCAAAAGTTACACTGTTTTTTCTCACTTTTTTTCACACACACGACGCTTTCCTGGTTGAATGCGAAACCTCCTTGGCAAAATCGTGTCCTACGTCGAGTCCCTTCCTTTTCTTTCTTGACGTGCTAGTTCAGAACCAACCCGCTATGTCAGCGTACCAAAATGTGAACAGAACTCAAACTCTAGAGGAACTAGACACTAAGACGCAGCAAAGGACGCGACGATGCAAACTGAAGTTCAACAATGCAATGTACTGACAAGAAAGATTGTGAGGCTAATGATGGTTCAGATAGATTGATCTACTGCTAATAAGGTTTTTATGGTTTAGGGTTTTCGCTCTATCCTTTCGTTTCTTTCCAACGGATCAAGAATCGCCTCAATCGGAGGTCGTATGCAAGTTAACAACTGTTTTTTCTCTTTTTTATTTAACACAGCACGACGCTTCCTGGTTGAATGCGAAACCTCCTTGGCCGAATCATGTCTACTCTGAGTCCTCTCCTTTTCTTTCCTCGACGTGCAGTTCGGAACCAGCTGCTCACAGTGAGACCAAAACTGAACAGATCTCGAAACTCTACCAGAACTATACACTAAGACGAGCAAAAGGACACGACGAATGCAACCGAAGTTCAAACATACAATGTACTGAAACAGAAAAATTACGAGGGCTAAGACTGGTTTGGGCAGAATTGATCTACTGCTAATTAGGGTTTAAGGTTTTGGGCTTTCCACTCTATCTTTTCATTTTTCTTCCCAACGGATCAAGAATCGCCTCAATCGGAGGTCGTATGCGAAAGTTTACATCTGCTTTTTTCCTCTCTTTTTTTTCACAAGTCCACTATGCTTTCCTGGGTTGAATGCGAAACCTCCTTGGTCGAAAATCGTGTCCTACTCCAACTCCTCTTCCTTTTCTTTCCTCGACGTGGCAGTTTAGAACCAACGCTACGTGTGAGACCAAAACTGAACAAGATGTCGAATCTTCTAGAGGAACTGCACTAAGACCAACAAGGAGACATGACGATGCAACCGAAAGTTCAACAATGCAATGTAGCTGAAAGAAAATTTATAGGCTAAGACTAGTTTCACGACAAATTGATTTCAGCTATTAGGGTAGTGCTCTTGTGCTCTATTCGCTTCTATCTTCTGTTTCTTCCAACGGATCAGAAGATCGGCTCAATCGGAGGTCGTATGCAAAAGTGTACCACTGTTTTTTCTTCTCTCTCTTTTTTCAATGCACACACTACAACGCTTTCCGAGATTGGTTGATGCGAAACCTCCTTGGCTGAAATCGGGTCGCTAATACTCGAGTCCCATTTCCTTTCTGTTTACTTACCGTGGCAGTTCGGACCACATCGCTCAAAGTGAAAACCAAAATTGACGTATGAACTCGAGGAACTCTCAGAGGAACTAGACACGCTAAGACAACAATTGTGTTAGACACGACGAGTGCACGAAAGTTCAAAACAGTTGCAATGTATTGAAACCAAAATAACAAAGGCCTAAGACTGGTCTTGGAGGCAGATGATTAACCAGCTAGATTAACGGTTTGGAGTTTGAGGGGTTTTCACTTCTATTACTTGTTTTTCTTTACAACGCTCAAGAATTGCTCCACCGAGAAGTTCGTATGCATAAAGTTTCGTTCCACTGTTTTCTCTATTCTTTTTTTCAACACACACAATATCGCTTCCCTAGTTGTGCAAACCTCCGCTTGGGTCGAAATCGTGTCCTACTTCTCTGAGTCCTCTTCCATTTCTTTCCTCGACGTAGTAGTTCGCGAACCAACCGTATGCTTGAGACACCAAATTGTGGAGCATGGGCCCTGGGTACCTTATGATAAGCATATGGCCACTCAAGAAGCGAGGATGGGCCTACGTTGTAATTAGAGATATGATGACCCTCGTAGACTTTGCCTTCTATGATAAGGAAGATACAGTCCTAGCGTATGGGGCATGATTATATCTCTAAAGAGGCAGATCCCTTCGGTAGTAGTCCGGCAGGGGGAGTACGTTGTTACCCTTTCCCGTATATAAGTGGAGCAAGGGCGCACCCCCTTGTAGGCAAGATCTCGAGATCATGCAAGATTTTACTAATCCTCAAAGGAAATACACCGACAACTGGACGTAGGGTAATACCCGTATCCACTCGAGGGCCTAAACCAATAGTAACTCTTCGTGCTCCTTTGCAATGCCACCGAGTTTTGTCCGAGAGTGAGCCCCATATATATGCATGCAGACCATTGCCGCGGAAGTGGTAAACTCGACAGTTGGCGCACCAGGTAGGGGCTTCGGGGGAGATCTACTCAACAAGCTTGATGGTCCATCAGCAACAGGGGTCGCAGGGCAACAAGTTCTCCCCTGGAGACATGATACGTTTGGAGCCTCGACTCGTCGCCGGGCAGTTCGGCGACAACCTCATACCCTTGGCCGTTAACGTCGGACTAGATCCAAGTTCACCAGGTGGTCGCACGATGTTTTATTACAGACAGCAATATGATCACTTTAGACTAGTAATTCTCAGCAAGCGGGAGAACTCGGTGGAGGCTGCGATAGGAAAACGAAATAGGGAGAAGTTTATACTGGTTCGGGCCTTCAATTGTCAATGTGAGAGGTAATCCCTACGTCCAGTTGGTGGTGTTATTCCTTTGATGATTTGTGTCATCAATGATCTCTTCTCTACCCTCAGGGGGCCCTCTCCCCTTATACATGGGAAGCGAACAGGGGTAAAGGTAGGAATCCCAGCTGGATTACGCCAAGGATTTCTTTTAGAGGAAACGAAGTTCTTTACTCTAACTAGCGGCTAAGCTAACAGATGAGACTTTATTATTTCCTTAATTATTAAGGCAAAGGTCTGCCGGGGTTGTTACCATATCTCTAATTACCAGGACTCGGCCCATATGCTTGTGATGAGGTACCCGGGGTAATGGCTCACAGTAGCCTGAGACCTCATAGTTGATCACAGCTGATGCCGAGTATTCATCCTCCACCGTGAAGATTGCCGAATGCATTGCTTCCGAGTACCTATTGGTCTGAGTGTCTCTCTTCCCTGAGTCCTGCTTCATATCAGCTGAGCGAGGCATGCAATGGCTTTCATATAGATTGTATGAATATGGTGCACCGAATCGGCACACCATTTGTAGTCTTTTTCCCAGAGTAGTATACTCTGGTATAATGAGACTCTTTCGTTCATTCCACCGGTATGATTTATAGTTTTGCCGAGTAGGATGCTACTCGTATATAGGACTTTTCAGCTCATGTCGCTAGAAAGGGTGTTATAGTCTTTCCCGAGTGTGCGTCACCGACCTGGTAAGTTAAACTCCTCAGCAATCATGTCAGCTGAAAGAATATTTATAGTATCTCCCAAGTAGTGCACTACTCAGAAGTTAAACTCTTCAGCATCATGTCGGCTGGAATTTAGATATATCCTCCGATACCTAGTGGATAAGACAGATTGTAACAGTCCCACTTTTGTTCATCGGTGCATAAAACCGTTTTTCATCTGCATGCGACTGGCATGTCATCTTTCTGCATGAAAAATTCCAGCCAATGGGTTCAAAGATTGTGCGTCTATATAAACTTTTCCCACGCCCTCTCTGACCTTAATTTTTAATCTTCACCAAAATTCTGGCAAAAATTTCCTTGAAAAATTCCATACCTACTACCAGCCTTGCCTCCAAGTTTCATTCAGTTTTGAAGCAAGTTGGCCCTTGAACCTCCTCTTCATCCATTCAAATCTGGGTACTGTTCACCGAGAAGAGTTTCTATTCCTCTTCCTCTCGGTTTCTCCTGTTTTCTCGACCTGATGTTGACCCAATGTGTCCACTTGGCAGGTAGGTAACATCCCTTTGGACACACTTTTTTATTGGGACCCTCTATTTCGGCTTCCAGCCCAGCCCAATGGAGGCGCCCGCCATTCGCCCTCGCGCCGTGCCCCGCCCTCTCCCGGGCCCGTGTCCCTTCGCCCACGCCCGTGCCCTCTCCACGCCCACGCCCACGCCCTCTCCCGCGCCCTCATAGCCAGTGCCCGTGCCCCGCCGCCTCTCCCGCGCCCGCGCCTTACCCGGGTGGACCTCTCCCGCGCCCGCGCCCGCGACCTCTCCCGCCCGTGCCGCGCTGTCACAGCTATAGATTTAACTTTCAGGTATTGTTTATGCTCTTTTGTTTCTTAGAGTGTGCACAACTTAAAATTTTTGCATTGTCATCTCTTCTTGCTGGATTAAGTTTGCAACTTTTAAACCCTAATAATTAAATTCCTCAATCGGCAAAACAAAACACTACTCAAAGGTGCATCAATTGAACAGAAGTGTATATGGGGAGAATCTCTACATCATTCCAATATATTCAGTTTATTTATCATGAATTAATATAATTTTCTCAGATTTATTTCATTAATCTTAGACCCTTAAAAATTCAAACAAGTTTTCAGCCTAGGTCCTTTTTGTTAAATTTCTGTAGCAAACCATTTTGAATTTTTTGTGTGAAACTTTTCAAAAATGGAACCTTAGTGGGGGGGTTAACGCCAAAATTTGGGGTACGCGGACCTGTATCAGATTCGGTCAAGAGGGACGGTTGCAGTCGGATAATGGAAATTGATCCAAGAAGCAGACCGAGTTCTGAGAAGGAGCGCGTGAAGACCAGGCGTGGCAGTTAATTACTATAGTTATTAGGAAAAGGTTATTTCTTTTTAGGAAACCTGACCTCGTGTCCGGTCAGGCCTCGTTTAGCGTTTTCTGTTATAGCATAGGAAAATCATATATCGTGTCCTATAAGGACTTCATGTAACTCGGGGTATATATACGTATGCGCGGGACCTTGTAAATCATCCAATCGATCAATACAACTTCGGCGCTCGCAGCCCTATTTGCACCAACGGGTTCTTGCTTTCTCGAGCGGGGCTGCAGCTTCGGTTAGGTCCGAACTCCTGCGGAGGGTAAGTCTCGTTACCCGACTACCCAATACCGGCTATCGCGAGGATTTTCTCGGTTGTTCCGATATTCTAGTCGGCTCTATGGTAGTCGGCTTGCCACGTGTAAATCGGATCTGTCTACGGCTGCATCGGTTCGGTCCGCCTCATAGCTCAGGTATATACAATCACGCGTAGCAAAGCCGCATAAGTTTTATCAGTTTATCGGCGGGGTAGTTTATCATCAGTTTTTGTGCTGCTCAGGCGGTTTGGTCGACCTACTAAACTGCTAGCGATAAATTATTCCTGTAGGCTGATAGCCTTTGTGCAAGCGTCTTAATCTTGAATGTATAGCCGGTAAGTTATTTTCATCACAGTTGCATAGTACTTTTCTGATCTATCGGTTCGTTGAGGGTTCCTTTACTATTATCGATCTGTGCTGCATCAGTTAGGTTTTGAACTACTAGATCGATAATAATAGATTTTACCCTTGCCGCCGATCGGTGTGTATGCGACGTTCTATCGGAGTGCTTAGCCGATAGGTTATCTTTTTATAAAGCGACTGTATTATCTTTACTGCTGTTTGTCATTCTATATTACCATCTTGGTTTTTCTGGCGATGCACATGTGTTTCCTCGGCAGTCGGCTCCCTTGCTATTCTGCTTATCTATTGTATCATCGGCTTCTAGCCGATGCACACGTTGTACTGACAGCTTATTTATCTGGCTTAGAGCAAGAATTATAGCGTTATCGGTTTCCTAGCCGATACACAGGTGCCATCGCGCCATCGGGCTACAAGGAGGCCTATATCAGTCCGTATCGGCCGATAGCCGATGTTATGCAGTTGCTGTGGCAGTCGGACGCGGAGCACGAGCAAAGACTCGGACACGGGCAAGGATCCGACTACGAGCGAGACCCGGGCACGAGCATAGCGGCGATCGGCTGGAAGGGATCCGTATCGGCTTACTGGCCGATTGGATCAGTAATCTAATTTCTTCATCTCCTTGTCAATTGCTGGGTCAAATTGACTGGCACGCCCGCGAACCTCAAGATTTTAGGACCTGCACTGGAGCTATGCAGATCTCCCAGGCCTTCGTATGTCAATGCATCAAACCATGATCATCAGCGAGCTTTTGGCACAACCCGGCGGTTTTTGGTGCGAAACCTAGATAGTCTGGCGCTAGCTACACAAAAAATCTACCATATTTTTAACACCAGTTTTTACTTACTCATTTTGATTTTTTTAGGAGAGAGGAGGAGAAAAATCAGAAAAACCCCTCAAAAATCAGTTGTCAGCCAGTTTCCGACCCAAACCCTTCTCTGCCATTCCTAGACCATCACCGACCGTAACCGGAATCAGTGTCTAGGAGCTAGTCCATTCTGTTGCCACCAAAATTTTTTTTTTGAGTGACCCACCAAGACATGCAAATGGACGAGATGACACCTTTTTGCCTTCTGTCATCTCTGTCTGCTCTTTCTCAGCTTCCACACCAGGCTAGCTCATTCATCTTCAACGAACTCCATCAAGAGCCAAGAAGAAACCAGGGAGGAGGAGCTTCCTTTGCCCCTTTCTCCATCCAACTCCCTGCCGCCGTGCGTGCTTGCTGCTGCATGCTGCATGCCCGTGTTGCTCTGCTGCCTGAAGCTGCTGGCTTGTCTGCGAACTGCTGTTGCGTGCTTGCTGCTGAAGCTGCTACTGTCGTGCTGCCGGGCCACGTCGGAGCTTTCGCCTAGCGAGCAGCCTGCGCCAGCAACGACCGCCTCAGCCCAGCAGCAACGCCCCAAGAATCTCGCTGAAAACCGAGCCCCGAGCGAAGGATCGTGCCATGTCTTCCCAACTCGACCGAGCGCCGTCCCACCATCGATTCCCGTCCACCCGGTGAGAGTTAGACTGATTCCTCGCACTGGTAGCATTCCTCGTGACCTTCTTAACCGCCTGCATGTGTTTTTCCACCGCGCATTGCGCCGAATCGAGCCCAAAACCACGGTTGAAGCCGAAGCTTTGGCCATCGCCTGTTGCCACCGCCTGTAGCCGCAGAGCTCGTGGGATCTTAGTCTGCCTTGTCTACAAGCCACGGTAGTTCCTGGAGTTCTCAGCGTTAGTCCTTCCGAGCTTCTTTTTTCGAGGTTTCTAGCCTGTTTCCTTGCATGCATGTGCAATCCCGAAGCCCGTGGCCTCTTTTGCCATCACTGACCCGAACGACATCGCCGCCTTTACTCGCTGGAGGTTAGCACTGTTACGGCCCCACCGCCGGCGATGAGAAGACCACCTACAGGCTTCTGCCGGAGACTTCTCTTTCATTCCTCTTTTTGGTTGCGCCGTCTGGAAACGCCGCCGCTCTCGATCGCCGCGCCGAGAAGCTCGCCGGAACTGCTCATCCTTCCTCTGTTTCACCCCATCGACCATCCTCTTCTGTGTTGAACGGTCCGATCCGTTGTCGCCGGCTCTGCTCTTTGCCTCGCCGGACCCATTTCCACTCCATGACCGTACGCGTCCGTTCCATATCTCGCCGCCCCCCAGTCCATCTGCGACCTACTCTGCTCTGTCTCTCTGACTGAGCAGGGCCCCACCTGAAGAGAGATAAGAAAGAAGAAAGATTTAGAAAAGTGTTAAGCGGAAATACTTTTCAAACAGAAAAAAATCGCCAGAATTTGAAAATCCATAAGGAAGTTATTCATTTTAATTCCTTTTTGAGTGAAACCAATTTTTGTTGGAACCTGTAGGCTATGCGCTTTATATAAAATCATGCGCTTATGAAATCTTAATGAAGATGTCAGTTAAATATATAACTTAAGCGTTCAAATAAAATAATTGCGAAACTCCTTTTTCAGCCCTCCTTAATCTTGTTATTTGTATCGTCCCCAATCCAGAGATGCAAATGACTTGGAGTTCTTCCTTCTAAAATTCTTGTTAGGAATGCCATTACCTACTATATTTATCTCATAATTAATGATCATGTTTGCATAGGCATATTAATTGATTCTTATTTGCATATTCGCTTTTTATCGGTTAGATCAGACATTTTCGGATAGCGTTTGAGCAGACCTGAAAAGTTGAGTGTGAACATCGCAGGCAGCAAGGCAAGCATCAATACTAGCTTTATGCAAGCATCTAAAGTATATGAACCTATGACTTTCAATAAATTGGATTTGTTTGCGAAAGAAAACTTAGTATGCATGTTTTGTCTTGCTAATATGTGGGGAACAATGGTAGAGTTAATAGTGTAGCGCGCAATTGTATGGCAGTTTCCATTTCTTGATATTATGCCATGGCTATAACCTTTCACCCTGGTTAAGGATTTTGGGATACTGTTATTTTATCGAAATGCTTAGCCATGCTTATTTCTAGACTTAGAAAATCCGATAGATGGATCTATCGTTCAAAAACTAGTTTAATACGCAATGGATGGGGTGTAAAAATCTAAAAAGAATCATTTCTGATTGAAAATTGAAAACATGTTTGACTTGGTACGGATGAAGGGCGATGAGCGGCGAGGTGTTTCCCTGATGCATGTAGCTCGTTGGGTCGTAGCGACCGAAACATGTTGACGTCTATTCTTCAAGCACCCTACGTACTTTTCCACATGCCGGGCATGGGACGCTGACTAAGTAGCACGGGGCTGTGGCCATCTACGCCCGTTCGTCAGTCTGGAGGGGGGTGGGGGGGCGAGGGTGGGAGTAAAAGGATGCTTGGGAGAACAAGAGACAAAAGAAGAAGCGGGTGGCGGAGAGGTGGTGGGGTGGGTATCGTTATATGATATTTGGGTATTCCTTTGAGGACCTCGAGCGCGCCTGGTTAGGGACGGAGGGCCTCCCGCGACGGTTGAGCCCGCCTTAGTTGCATGCCACGCACGCGACTAATCCGTTGGGGGCACCAGACGGTGGTTTAGTTGGTTGGCTAAGCGTGGAAAAAAGATTTTTTGTGATCTCTAGTCCGCACTCAATGGTTGAGACAGTGTGGCGTTACCGACGGGGTACGGATCAAACTAAGAGTGTGCCGCTTGGGCTTTTTCACATCGTTGGGTAAAGATGTACACCTGCTTGATCAGAGTAGAGAAAGTATTCGAAATAGCCGTATGTTCCACGTTCACAGGACGACGTTGATGTTCGTTATCCTGTTCACATCAAAACTTGGGATATGAGTTATGGAATATTTGTTAAACCATGACTTAGCTAGTAGTGGATGGCATGGGTTTATATAAAAGGTTTTGATGATAAATATGAGACCTTGGTTTTAGTCATGGATCATGATATGCTTGTGTGGCATATTTGTTTGGGCAATGGTGGCCCATGGATGATGGCTAGAGCATGGGTTTGTGCTCATTTTTCTTCTATTTCGATCTATAGCTGCTGTCCTAAATTTTCAGTTTGAGCGCTATTTTTCACAATTGGCTTAGGTTTTAAATGTATTATTGCTCCAATAAATCGCTTAATGCAAATCAGATCAACATCAGCCATACTCTTGATGTAGAGGCTAGCATCCTCCTTTGTATTATTATTATCGTATAAGCCGCTTCTGGTACTTGTCCGTACTCACCTGCATCTTTTTCAGGTGGGTGAGGGGAAACGACGACTTGATGTGATCTAATATTATCCCGCGAGGGTGCGAGGATAGATGTGTAAGTTGAAAGGTTAAGCCTCTGCCTAGTTGCTTGCCGCTTTGGTATGGGTATGCACCACTGGTCTATCCTTTTTATGTTGATTTTCCGCTGCTATCTTTTGCGCTGAAAACTCTGTGATGATGTATCAGGGTGGTGAACCCTCTATGTAATTATTTATAACCCTACTGCCTTTTATCCATATTTAGAGTAACTTGTGATGTTTTATCGATTGCTTGCGATGAAAGTGTGAGGCTAGTCGCTTTCCTGGGGACTAGCTGAACATGAGTATGAGTTGTGTAGAACTGAGATGGTTAGGGGATAGCTGTTGTGGTTCGAGTCCTCTGGGGTACGTATCGTGTTTGGTCGCCACCATCGAGTGGTTTGACGGGCGTATGACGGGGAGTACTGGCAAGCTATCCTTATGATTATCTCTTTTGTACACTTCTCGGCATTTTTGGATTTGTATTGTGAGTGGGTAAAGATTATGGTCTGCGATGAGGATGGATGGTTACCGCATTTATTCGGGTTTTATTCGAGACCCCATCCATCTAGATAGTTCGCGTTGCCGTAATAGTTACTCTTCATAATGCACTACTGGGGTGCCCACACGCGCCCTCGCCCGCGCATTCATCCAATGGGTCTCGTGTTTGGATCGTATTGTTGTTGGAGATAGTCCTCAAGTGTGAATCTTTGATATGTGGTACTATTATTTGTGCCCATGTCCTCCATCGTCCAAACGAGATCACGCGAGGATCTCTCTCCGCCCGTGCGGCTCGACCAGGTGGCTTCCCCTGCACGCCCCAGACCACGTGAGAGGGAGAGGCAGAGCCGCCTTGGGACCTCGCAAGATGCCCCCAACAGCCTCAGCAGCACCCTGCCCTGTCCCATCTGTCTGCTGCACGCTTGCCCGCGCACACACCATCGCGAGACCAATGGAGAAGACCAGCGCCCCTCCCCTCTCCTCTCCTTTCCCTGCCTTCCTTCTTAACCAAGCCCATGTCCTCCTGCCTCCCTAGCTCGCCCTCTTTCTCACGCACCCAAGGACCCAGGGGATTGCCCCTTGGTTCGCCGGGAACGTGAGGTGCCGCCCACGGCGCCGGTGAGCACACGCCTTCCGTCTGGGAGCTCCGGTGAGTTTCACCTTGTCTCAGCTGTGTCACCATGTGTTCCTGCCCGACCTAACTCCGTTTTTGCCCTCGGCAAGCAGCAGGCACCACCGCAGCCCCATCGTGTTTTGCGACACCGACCAGGTGCCACCGTGACCTTGCAGCCGCTAGACTCTGCCCTGGTAAGTTTAACGTTGTCCTAGCTGTATCACCATCTCCCCTTCACTCTTTGAACTCATCGCAGCGCTTGTCTGCAGCCTCCATCATGAGCAACCCTGCCGCCGAGCCGACCATCGCCTCAACGTTGCACCTCACCGCCCGTACTCTTCGGTGAGCTCCTGTTTCTGCATGTGCTTTCTTTTTATTCCTGGGAGGCCACTAGTGCTCCCCACGTCCTTGGCTTGGCCTGTCATGCCGTTGTTTTGCCGTCCACCCAAGCATCACCACCGTGGCCACATGTGTGGATGAGGCTCAATCGGAGCATGGCTGCATGTATTAGAGTCTACGACCTTGCATACAGGACCCCTAGAGCTTCCACGTGCCCTGCATACGCTAGCCATGCACTAGAGCATGAGAGGACAGAGGTAGACAAGCCGTGTATTAGCTTGGCTTTTCACCAAACACCTTAGGTGCGCTTGTGTTTGAGTGAGTGGCAGGCACCCCATCAGCCCCATGCAAGCCAGGTTGGCCCCACTAGCATTAGAACGGGATAAAACCACGAGTAGAGCAGCTGCTGTTGAATTCCCGATTTTGCCGGTTGTCGTTAACGTGTGAAGACGTGTAGTTTGCGCGTGCGAAGACATCATTTTTGGACCGAGGCGTTCGCCACTACCGAAGCCTTCCCATAGGTTCCACTTGTACATCCAGTGACCCCTAGGCCCTAGAAACCCTCCACGCCCCCAAATGCCTTAGATTAAAAGTTCACGCCCGGTGGATTTCACATGTTTGGCCGTTTTAGTGACGTGTGAGCGTGTGCGATTATTATCCTAGCGAGTTGGAGTATATCCACTTTTGGGAGTTGTCCTTAGGTTCACAGCAGCGCACATGTAGGTTTCGTACCATAAAAATGCCCCTAGAACCAAAAACGTCCCAAATAGACCACCCGTTAAGTCGGTAGAATGTTTTCAGCCGTTTCAGCAGTTCGGTTGAGCGAAAACGCTGTTTCTCAATTATTTTCGATTTTAGGACAGAGCAGACTTCGTTTAGCCGTATCTCCCTCATACGAACTCGGATTCAAGCGATTCTTTTTCCTAAATTCATCTAAAATCATGCACTTCCATATTCTGTAAAAATATTTGTACTTCCTATACTGTTAAATTTTGCCGTTGTTTTCATTGCATTCGTTTGGTATTCTCGTAGAACACGACGTTGCTGACCCAGTTGAGGAGGAATCAGAGGAGTACCAGGAAGTCCAGAAGCAAGGTAAACACACCCTTGATCAATTGCTCCTATATTTCAAACTTACAAACTATATTGATTGCAAACTATTATGCATGCGATGTTTTACTTAGAAATGTGTGGGATTCTTGGGTAGTTAACCTCTTGTTGCATATGCGTCCTACTTGAGTATCATGAATTCCTTGTCACTTATGTTGCCACTGAAAATTTGGGTTCATGTGGTTGGGAGGATGTCAATAGGTATGCTTAGTTTGCTAATTAATCAATGCGGCTTGTTACTTGATTTTGGGATGTTGGGGAAATGAAGCATTTGCGAAATTATGGAAATGAACAGTGGGTAATTCCCTTGTGCTCTTGGTGGAAAACAAAAACTGAAAACATGCTTTTGACTTGGGCGAGTGGATGTAGTGTTTGGTGCCTTGTTTGTGGTACCGATTAGGTGGTTGTCTCGCCCGGGTCGCTAAGGACCGATTCTATGTGTAGCTAGAACCAAGAAACATAGTACAAACCACATGTGGCTCTTATGGGGAGTCCCTGGCTCAGTATAATGTTGATACCTAGCAATAGACCCGCCGGTGGTAGTTGTAGGTCATTATTGTTGACATTGGGTTAGTGTGGGTTATGGTTATTGTCAATGGCCCGAAGGTACCTTGATTATTGTTCAAGGGTGACCAGCACATCGTGTGAGCCTTGGGGTTTTGGGAGGCCTACCAACTCCCTAGGGATAGATCATAAGCGCAGGATATTGCTAGGTCAACGATAGAAAGGCTTAGTCATTGATGGTGTGAGCCTCCTGTGTGGTAGCTCATGTTGTCCTTGTCATGTGGGTACAGTTGTACACACTCTCGAGAGTTAAAACTATTCGAATAGCCGTGTCCTCGGTTATGGATGACTTGGGAAATTCTCCACCATAGTAGATTTAAATTTTGGGAACTATTTTTGGGAAAATCATGGTGCGAATGGGGAGTTCGCTGGGCTGGTTGTGGCAGCTTGTTGCCACGATTGGCTGGCATGGGCAGGGAGCCTAGATGGTTGGAAACACTTGGGGTCGATGCCTATATACTTGATTTACTGTGCTGGCTTGATTTACGAAAATTTCGTTGCAAAACCGCAATGTTTTCGCTATGTATATTATGATTTATGCAAAGTGCAGAACCTGAACCATTCCTTGTTTATCCTCGCATATTATGGGATACCATTGCAAATACTAAAAGTCTTGCCGAGTACGTATTGTACTCACACACGCTTGTGTGACTTCTTTTTTTTTTAGAGATGATTGAGGAGGACCCGACAATCGGGTACTTCTATGCAGCGGGTTTTGGAGACAACGACGATGGTGCTTACTAGGGCTTACCGGTTGGTTGCCTGTGGGCGGGTAGAGGCACACTTGCTGGTTTTTGGTGCCTATATTATCTTGTTTCCGTTGTTGAACTCTTTGTTATTTTGTTGTTCTATTTGGCCGGTCGGCCTCTATGTAATCGCTAAGTCTAGACTCTTGTACGACTTATGTTTGGATTGCTGTGAGTTGAACCTGTGATGTATGGATTATGATGTCAATGTTGAATGTGTGTGCTAGCAATTGATCATGGGACTAGCACGGTACACACATAGGGTTCGGCGTCAAACCCGGGTCCGACAACAGATACCCAAACACATGTGTTTAGCAATTAGGCCTTCATGAAGCATATCTGTTTACCTCATCGGTTCCTGTTGGTAGCACCAGCACTGCGATTTTATCACAGGCAGCGAGCGGCCCATATTGAGCGTGCTACTGTAGAAACTCATGTCTTGGTGGCCTAATACCGACTGTGTAGGCCTAGGCCCACGAATCGGAAATAGCTCTATAAAAGGCAGGGAGAGAGAGAAAGATTCCCTCATCTTCTCCAATCCTCCAATCGTTTCGTCTTCCAACTTCCACGCTGAAATTTCGACTCCCGCTTCGCTAGGGTTCACCATTGCTCGCTCTTCCCCACCAAAACTCGGGTGACTCCGCTCCTCCTCATCCATTCCAAGCCCCTGATAGCCTTTTCCCCAAATCTCCTCACCCCTAGCCATGCCAAGAGCGTCGGAGATCCTAGAGGTGATTGATGAGGCGTGGCCGACTTTAGATTGTGGTCGGTCCAAGCTGGAGCGATTGGAGAAGCAGTTGAAGTTGCAGAGCCACAATGTCATCCACTAGCGTCCGGCCAAAGGGGAAATGGTTCCGGAGCCCCAGGAGGGTGAGACCGTCGTTTTTGCCTCTTTTTCCACTGGGGTCTTTCTCTTCCTTCTTCCAAGTTCTTCTGCCAGTTTCTTGCTTTTTATGAACTCGAGTTGGTGAATCTGAATCCCAACTCGATTTTGCAAATCTCCATCTTTGTAGCTCTTTGTGAGTGCTTCCTGGGTGTTGAACCCCATCTGCATCTGTTCAGGTATTTGTTCCATATCAAGCCCCAGCCCTCCAAGAATAAAATCCAACTAATTGGGGGGGCCGGTTTCCAACTCAGGAATGAGATGAAGAAGACCTATATCAATATCCCTCTGAAATCTTCTCTCAAAGGTTGGCATAAGGAATAGTTTTACTGTTCTGATCTGGAGCCAAGCCTTCCCCCTTTCATGGGTTTGCCCCTAGTGGTCATCGCCAAGTGGTCATCTCTGCCCACCTCTGAAGAAATGGGGCAGGTCCACAAACTTGCTGACAGGATTGACAAGCTGAAGAAAGCCGGGTTGTCTGGTCCACGGGTGGCCAGACGTTTCTTGACTCAGAGCATGAGGCCACTGAAGCTGAGGTGCCACTTCGGCTGGGACTACAAGGGAAAAGGGGATCCTAGCTGGGAATGTGCTGATCTGATAGATAAGTACAAGGTGACTGACACCCTGCTAGATTTCTTTCCAGCGGGGTGGTCAAAACTGAAGATACCGGGCGATCTGTGGCGGCTTATAGCCGAAGAGGCCGTGCCCAAAGGTAACCCTTGCCGATGTTGTCTTGTAGTTCATCTGTGGTGAATGCTTGCAGATTATACGCCTACATTGGCTCCAGAATGTGTAAAATATATGTTGTTGAACTGCTTGCAGTCATGTGAGGAGTTTGATGATGACTCCCAAACGTTGTCGGCCATGAAGTCGAAGAAGAGGCCCAGGAGTCCTTCTGCTGCCCAGCCCGACTCCAAGAGAGCGGGAAAGAGACCTGTTGTAGATCAGGGCAAGAAGAAAGCTATGATGTCGAGTGTCGCAGCTAGGAGTCTAAAGATAAATGACACCGCCGGTGCAGCCCCAAGGCCGCCGAGTCCCAGGCTAGGACCAGCGCAATCGAGCTCATCATCATCGAGCCCAATTCGAGTGCCGCTGAGTACAAGGCTAAGTCCAGCGCTGCTAGGCTCAGTAACATCGAGCCCAAGAATGGCGCCACCAAGTACCCGAGCACCCTAGCCAGCCACACCGCGAGCGGGGCCAACCAGGATAGGATCACCGCCACCAACCACCGTGCCCTCAGGCCCGACAGCCAGGGGCCCTCTAGTGCCCACCCCCGGATCACCCGGACAGCGGCTTAAGTTCTCCAAGAGGTAAGTTGCACTAGGTCTTCTGAAAATCTTGTTAGGCATGGTAGCATATTGATGTTTTGACTCGGTATGTAGGAAGTGGGCAGACATTGATCTCAAGGAGACCGCTCCAGCTACCCCCATCGTCGAGCCAGCCCCAGCTGAGCCAGCACTGGCGAGCACACCTGCGGAGCCAGCGGTGGTCCCAGTTGCAGAAACTGAGACTGTCCCGACACCGGCCGACCAAGGGGCGGTTGTCGAGGATGTCGCTCCAGTCCCCAAGCCAGCCCCCGAGGCCCTGGAGGCTGCCGAGGTGAGGGCCAGGACTCCGTCACCGTCCTTGTCATCGTCGTTGTCGTCTTTGTTGTTATCATCACCGCCTCCAGAGAGGCTGGATCTCCCCAGGCTCGAAGCGCCTCCCCGGAAGTTCCCAAGGACGTTTTGCTAGACGGCCACCGATGGAACCGTGAGGAGTTACAAGCACGACGAGGTTGCGACGGAAAAGGAGCGTGAAGACTTGCTTTGCGCCGCAATTGCCGTGTCCCAAGGGATTAAGGTATGGATCTCATCGTATTGGAATCTTGGTAGTCCTCCTTGCACGAGTGTTCTGACTCTTGACTTCGCCTCGCGCTTGTTTCTGCTTGAGTAGAAACTGGTTGATCGCTCGGAGAGGATGAATGAAATCTTGACCCGGTTTGCCCCCCAGCTCCAAGAATCAGACCAGCTCCGGGCTTTAAAAGCCGAAGTAGAAGGGTGCAGCCAGGAGAGGGAATCTTGGCTGAGGGAGGCCGTTAATTAGCTCAGGACCGAGAATTGGGACCAAGCCAAGAAGATTGGAAGTAAGTTTCCAGAATGCCTCCCTGACTGATCCCTTAGTATATTTCTCCAGCTGTGTTGTTCTCCGACTGCCCAGTTGTGTCTTGACTGCCATGCTGAGTGCTTGACTATTATGATGTGCAGCCCTCGAAGCCGAGCTGAAGAGCCGAACAGAGGGAGAAGTCCAACTGAAGGAGGCCAAGAAAGCCAAGGCCGGGCTTGAAAAGGACAAGTCCGACCTGACAAAGGCCGTGGCCAAGCTCAAAAAAGAGAAGGCTGACTTGAAGAAGGCCAACGCCAAGCTTGAAAAGGAAAAGGTTGAACTGGAGAAGGCCAGAGCCAAGTGGGAGGCCGACTACGGAAGTAAGTCTCTGCACTGACAATGAACTTAACCAATCCATTAAGTACTTCGTTTGCAGTTTTTTGCCTGACAAGTTTACTCGTTGTTGAACCCGGGTAGCTGCTAGAGCCAATGCCCAAATCCAGTTTCAGGCTTTTGCAAATGAGATGAAAGTTGTCAAGGAGTCACGGGAGATCCTTGCCGAGTCCGTGAAAGGGCTCCTTGATGTAATGGACCCTCACTATGTGGGAACTAGCTCCAACACGATCTCCTAGGTGCAGGCACGCCTGTGTGAAGCCCCGAGTGTCCTGAAGAGGTACTCGGATGAGCATACTGTTGCAGGCGTGGCTCAAACCCTTGCGATGACCAAGTCAATATACCCCAGGGCAGACATTGAAGCCATCGGAGAGGGGTTTGCTGAGGAGACGACACCTGAGGAGGCGCTGGAGTTGATAGCCACGGCGAGGCCGACTGCGGAAGTGTTCACCCGGGATCTGGGTATGTAAGAACAATCCATTATGCAGTCGGTGTACCTAAATTTTTGTAAGGACATGTGTAAATATATGTGCAATGCCGCCAAGCTTTAAGTTCTGACTTAGTTATCATTAGCTTTACCCGACTATGTAGTCTACGCCGAGTTAGTCTATAGGAACTTAATAAAATCGTTCACCACAGAAAGCTGTACTTGGGCAAACATAACAAGGTCATTGTAAAACTTCATAACTTAAATAAAACATGCTCGTATATTATTGACAAAACACATATAATACATGCAGCCCCCGACTCACTACTCGGTTGGAACAAGTGGTGTAGTGAGTTAGAGGAAAACTGTACACATGGAATGTATAAAACTTAGGTATAGAAAGGACGTAGCTGTTCTTTGTTCCATGAGTTGCTGACGAGGGCACCGTCTTCGGTCTTCAGTCGGTAGGCGCCTGGCCGAGTAACCTCAGTGATAATGAATGGCCCTTCCCAAATTGGGGATAATTTATGCCTGTCTTTGGTGGTTTGTATTTTTCTCAAGACGAGATCTCCAGCCAAAAAGGCACGGCCATGGACATTGTGGTTGTGGTAGCGAGCAGGCCTTGAAGATATCTTGCCGACTGGATTATTGCGATATCCCTTGCTTCTTCCAACTGATCTAGTTCGACCAATCGGGTATTGTTTGTGATGTCTTCTGAGTAAGCCCGAACTCGCGGAGAGCCGAACTCTAACTCGGTTGGTAACACAACCTCGGCACCATAGACCAGAAAGAAAGGGGAATGCCCTGTTGCCCGACTAACCATGGTTCTTAAAGACTAGAGAACAGATGGGAGTTCTTGTACCCACCGGCCTGCGTATGG
Source organism: Oryza meyeriana var. granulata (assembly GCA_003991445.1). Taxonomy (NCBI): domain Eukaryota; kingdom Viridiplantae; phylum Streptophyta; class Magnoliopsida; order Poales; family Poaceae; genus Oryza; species Oryza meyeriana. Next base: position 105,105 of record RYFJ01000920.1, on the reverse strand, counting down.
TTGTAGTCGGTCGAATATCCTGGCCTTGATACCTTGTAAGACCATGCCATTGGCGCATTCAACCTGCCCGTTGCTCCGTGGATGTGCCAAAGACGCATAGCAGATCTTGATGCCGAAGTCGTCACAGAAATCTTGAAACACGCCACCTGTTAACTGAGTACCGTTGTCCGTGATGATGCGGTTAGGGACCCCGAATCAGTATAATATACTCATGATGAAGTCCTTTGCTCGTGCCACTATTATGGTAGCAACGGGTTTTGCCTCAATCCACTTCGTGAATTTATCCACTGCGATGAACAAGTGTGTGAACCCTCCTGGTGCTTTCTTGAAAGGCCTGACCATGTCAAGCCCCCATACTACAAAGGGCCAAGAGATTGGGATTGTTTGGAGTTCTTGGGCTGGGAGATTGGTTTGTCTTGCGTAGAACTGGCAGCCCTCACATGTGCGAACAATGTCTTTAGCGTCTGTTACTGCTGTTGGCCAGAAAAATCCCTGCCGGTAAGCCTTTCTGACTAACATCCTGGATGCTGCATGGTTGCCACATATGCCCGAGTGCATTGATTCTAGAATCTGCTTGCCTTCCTCGGTGGTGACGCAGCGCATGAGGACACCAGATGCACTTCTTCGGTACAGGTCTTCTCCAACGACTAGGAAACTCTTGCTTCGACGTTTAATTTGTTCGGCTTGACTGTGATCTTCTGGGAGTTCATCGTCCAGGAGGAATTTGAGAACAGGAGTTTGCCAATCTTGACATATGTTCAGTACTTCGTCTATTGCTGGGGTAGGTTCGCCTCCTGACTGCTCTGGCACTGGTTTCTTCTTGACTGATGGCTCCATAAGTTGCTCGACAAAGATCCCTGTCGGGACCACCTCTCGCTTGGATCCCATGTTTGCCAATTCATCTGCGGCGTTGTTGTATTGTCGTAGGACGTGTGTAATCTCCAGCCCGTCGAATTTGTTTTCCAGCTTGCGGACCTCCTGACAGTATGCCGCCATGGTATCGTCGAGACATGTCCAGTCTTTCATGACTTGGTTCACCACGAGTTGAGAGTCTCCACGCACAACCAGTCGACGAATGCCGAGTGATATAGCAATGTGGAGCTCGTGGATGAGTGCCTCGTACTCGGCGACGTTATGGGAACCCGAGAAGTGGATTTGTAGGACGTACTTGAGTTTTTCGCCGGTAGGGGACGTCAGTACAACGCCGGCCCAGGTGCCGCCGATCTATAGAAAACCGTCAAAGTACATTGTCTAATACTCTAGCTTCACTGTCGATGTAGGCATTTAAACTTCTATCCACTCAGCCACAAAGTCGGCTAGAGCTTGTGATTTGATAGCTGTCCGTGGCTGAAAGGTGATGTCGAACGCCATCAACTCAAGCGCCCATTTAGCGATTCGACCGGTGGCCTCGCGATTATGCAGGACATCCCCGAGTGGATACGATGTGACCACTGTGACTTGATGTGCTTGGAAATAATGCACCAGCTTCCAGATAGTGATGAGTAGGCCGTATAGTAGCTTTTGGACCTATGGATATCTCATCTTTGAGTCGGCAAGGACCTCGCTGACAAAGTAGACTAGCTATTGAATCTTCTGTATGTGACCTTGTTCAGATTGCTCGACCACCAGCACCATGCTAACTACCTGAGTAGTTGCCGCCAGGTACAGCAGTAATGGTTCTTAGGGCATTGGTGACGCCAACACGGGTGGTGATGTGAGAAATTTCTTGAAGTCTTTGAAGGCTTGCTAGGCTTCGGGAGTCCATTGGAAATTGTCTGCTTTCTTCAATAGCTTGAAAAAGGGCATGCCCCGTTCGCCTAGTCGGGAAATAAACCGGCTGAGTGCCACCATGCAGCCTGTCAGCTTCTGAACGTCCTTCTGGTTAGTCGGGGGTGCCATGTTCATGATTGCGTTGACTTTCTCCGGGTTAGCCTGGATGCCGCGATGCGAGACGATGAAGCCGAGTAACTTGCCGGATGGCACACCGAAGGCGCACTTTTCCGGGTTCAACTTCATCTTGAATCTTCGAAGATTTTGGAAGGTTTCTTCCAGGTCAGTGATTAGGTCTTCTTTGGACTTGGTCTTGATCACCACATCATCGACGTAGGCTTCCACGTTGCACCCGATCTGAGTGTGCAGACACTGCTGAATTGCACGTTGATACGTTGCTCCAGCGTTTTTCAAGCCGTTCAGTATACTCCAAACGGCATGATGAAAGACGTCTTTAAATAGTCCTCCTCCTTCAGGCTGATTTGGTGGTATCCCAAGTAACAGTCGAGAAAGCTGAGAAGTTCGCACCCTGCAGTTGAATCCACCACCTAATCTATTCTTGGTAGACCAAATGGATCCTTGGGGCACGCCTTGTTGAGATCAATGTAGTCGATGCACATGCGCCATTTACCATTTTTCTTCTGGACCAGGACTGGGTTTGCTAGCCAATCTGGGTGATAGACCTCTTTGATGAACCCGGCTACGAGAAGCTTGGTTATCTCCTCCCGAATAGCATCTTTGCGGTCTTGAGCGAAGCGCCACAGCCGTTGCTTGACTAGCTTGGCGTCTGTCTTCACGTTGAGGGCGTGCTCGATCACCTCCCTTGGTACGCCCGGCATGTCGGATGGTTTCCACGCAAAGATATCCTTGTTGGCTTGGAGGAAGGTGACGAGCGCATCTTCCTATTTGGGGTCAAGTCCGGTCCCTACTAGAGCAGTCTTCGAGGGGTCGGAAGGGTCCAAGGGGACCTTCTTCGTGTTAGAGTCTGCTGAAATTCCTGACTTCGCTGCTTTTCTTACCGGAACTTGGTTATCCTCGACTTCAGTTGCGACGGCTTGCCGAATGTTGTTGTGTCCGACTGCCGCCTCTTGTGATTGAGCCAGTTCGCAACTCTCCTTGTCGCAGGTGAAGGCTTGCTTGACATCGCTGCGGAGGGAGAGGACTCTTGCTGGCCCTGGCATTTTGAGCACCATGTAGGTATAGTGCGGTATCGTAATGAATGTCGATGTTTTACACCGGCAATATGAATATGGGGCTACTCGGTGGATGGAAACTCGGTGGATTGCAAAGGAACACAAGGAAATTTTATACTGGTTCAGGCCCTCGATGTGAGGTAATACCTTACGTCCAGTTGTGGTGGTATTCCTTTGAGGATTTATGTTGATCATTGATCTCGTGCCGTTAGGGGGCGCCCTGCCTCCCCTTATATACTGGGGGACAAGGGTACAAGGTAGGAATCCCAGCCGGATACGGCCAAGGGATTTCCTTCTTAGAGATACATCTTACCCGGCTAAGATTGTATATTCCTTTGTGTACAAGGCAAAATCTATCAGGTGCTACTATATCTCTAATTACAAGACTCGGCCCATCCTCTATCCGAGTGGCCCATATGCTTGTGATGAGGTACCCGGGGCCCATGGCCTCCACAGTAGCCCCTGAGACCTTCATAGTTGAGTCACAGCTGATGCCGAGTGCTCATCCTCCACGGTGAAGATTGCCCGAGTGCATTGCTCCCGAGTACTCTTTGTCCGAGTGCGTCTTCTTCCCGAGTCCTGCTTCATGTCAGCTGGCAGCGAGGCTATGAAGGGCTTCATGTAGATGTATGAATAGCGTGCGCCGAATAGGCGCACCTATTAGGTGTAGCCCCCGACTTTGTGCTTAATTAAGAAAATAATTAAACATAAAGTCAAAGATCTTTAACCTTATAGTCTTTTCCAAGTAGTATACTACTGGTATATGAGACTCTTCGGTATCATGTCAATCGGAATATGATTTATAGTATTTGCCGAGTAGCATGCCACTCGTATATGGGACTTTTTAGGTTCAGGTCAGCTGGAAAAGGGGGTTTATAGTCTTTCCTGAGTGGTGTCCCACTTGGAAGTTAGACTCCTCAGCATCATGTCAGTTGGAGAAGATATTTATAGTCTCTCTCGAGTAGTGCACTACTCGAAAGTTAGACTCTTCAGCGTCATGTTGGCTGGAATAATGTTGCTCATGGCAACTATTGGCCAAGCATGTAGGCCGAGTACCACTTTATGAAAATAAATCCATTGCGTGGTTAGGTGTACTCGAGAATGATACCTGCATCCCCAATTTTAATGAAGACCAGATTGTGATCCTTATAAGGATATATCCTCGATACCTAGTGGATAAGACAGATACCCAAACACATGTGTTTAGCAATTAGGCCTTCATGAAGCATATCTGTTTACCTCATCGGTTCCTGTTAGTAGCATCAGCACTTGTTGACACCGAAAATCACCAGCAGTGTTGAGAACAAGCTGTTGATCTGGTTCGATGCACTAGACACACGAAGGCCTGGGAGATTTGCTTAACTCCAGTGCAGGTCCTAAATTCGAGGTTCGTAGGCGTGCTAGTCAATTTGACCCTGCAATTGACAAGGAAATAGAAATATTAGATCGGTGAGCCAATCGGCTAGAAGCCGAATTAGACTCGTTTCATCGGCCAATAGCCGATATGAACTAAAGCACTTATACATCGACTGGAAGCCGATGATGGCATAAATAGGTAAAATAAATAAATCAACCGACTACCAATAGAACATGTGCATCGGCTAGAAAATCGACGATAGTGTAGATAATCAGAATAATAGACAATGCAGTCGGCTTAAAAGATAACTTATCGGCTAGGCACTCCAATCAAACATTACATATACACCCATCGGCTTAACAAGGATAAATCTATCATTATCAATCTAGTAGGTCAAACTTAACTAATGCAGCACAGATTAAAAATAATAAAAGAACCTTGATGAGCCGATAAATCTAATGCAATTGTGATGTATTATACGATAACTTATCGGCTATACACTCTAATAAGACCCTTGCGTGAAAATCTATCAACCTAGTAGGAACAACTTATCATTAGCAATTTAGTAGTTCGGACCTAACCGATGCAGCACAAACTGATGATAAATTGCACCCAGTAAGCTGATAAATCTACTCAAGTGTGATGTGATATACCTATTCGGACTAAGAGATCAAACCTAACTAATGCAGCCATAGACAGAATAGATACATCATGGTAAGTCGACTACCGTAGACCGTCTAGAATATCGGACCTAACCGAGGAAGTCCTAGCCGATACGATAATCGGGGAAACGAGACTTACCCTCTCGCAGGAGGTCGAACTTAACCGATGCAGCCCAGCTCGAGAAGCAAGAACCCGTTGAAAAGGGTGGCGATGCGCCGAATTTGTATTGATTTGTGTGATAATTTACAAAGTACCCGAGCATACGTATTTATACCCCGAGTTGATACAAGTCCTTATTGGACACGATACACGATTTCCTAATTACAGAAGGAAAACACTAATAAGACCCGATCGGACACGAGATCAGGTTTCCTAAAAGAACAAATACTAATATTGCCTAATTAATAGACAAGATATTAACTGCCTCTCCGTGGTCTTCACGATTCCTTCCCAAACTCGGCTTCCTCCGGATTAATTCCTGCCATTTGACTGTGATTTTTTCCTTAACCGAATCTGATAAAGAACCATACCAAATTTTGGCGTTAACACATGCCCCCCAATTTCGGAGTTTTCCATAAGACTTCGAAATTCTCTCATCTGGGCTTTCAGATTCCATTCACACCGAGGCGGCCCAAGGTAGCCCACTTTCCTTAATTGTTTGAAACAGTGCCAATGGCCTCGATTCCCGCCCGGTCATTAAACCGCTTCGCCTTCCTAGCCCCCTTTCTTTACGCTTTCACATCACCAGAACCCTCTCGCTTCTCCCGAGACCTCGACGAACTCCGGCGAACCCAGGCGAACCGCTGTAATCCTCTTCCTCAACCACCAGTCTTCGTTCATTTTCTTCTTCTGCGATGGCTTCAACAATCGCTGTCCCAGAGGTAACTCTCTTGTCCGATCACTCTTTCTGCTTTGTAACCTAGATAGATTAAACCTGCTGCATTCTTCACCCGTTCTTCATCGTGTTCTTGTTTACAGTAGGACCTTAGAAGCCAAATCTTGATTCCGGCCACCAATTATCCAAATTTCTTCTATCACGGTCCCATGGGTAGCGAAGACCCAACAGACTTCATCAATGCCAAAACCCAACGTATCCCCTTCAAGAACTCTTCCATGCTGGCTAGCGATTGGACCAATAGTTTCAGATCCTGGCCTAGCAAGCTTCCCCAGGTGGAAGAACTGGTACCTTAGAGTATCGGCTGTAAAGAAAACCCACTGGGAAGAAACAAATATCGGCCATTGCATCAATCTTTCCCTGGCTGAAATGGAGAAAAATGAACCTTTGCTCGCATCGGCTTCATATTTTTGGTCAGATGCCCTCAACGCCTTCCTATTTGGATACGGACCGATGACCCCAACTCTGATGGATGTAACTATGCTCACCTGCCTCAACACGACAAGTTACATCAACCCTTTCAACCTCCGATTCAAGCCTACTCATCGGTTACAAATGAAGAATATCGGTGGTTGGACCAAGTACATATCAATTCACAACAAGGTGACTAGGCCAGTTGATGATCGGGAGCATGTAGCTTTTCTGAACTTGTGGCTGGAACGATTTGTCTTCGGTGGCGTGACCTACAAACATGCAATGTTTAACAGAATGCTTGGCCGATAAGAAACAAATCCCCCTGGGGGCAATATCTTCTCGGCGCCACCTATTAGCTGCTTCATCAAGCAGCAAACAAACTATCGGCCAGTCAATCAGTCAACCACATTGGCGGTCCTTGGTGGTTCGTGAAACTGTGGCTCAATGTCTACACCTCCAAGGCCATTCCTGGGACCTCCCTCTTGAACTTAAACTTCCCAGCCGATTACCCAGAGGAACAGGAACCCATCTGCCGCTGATGTATCTCTGTAGGCGAAGCTGCATCGGCCCTCCCTGGTTGTAAAATGACTCCTATCGGACTCAGCTAGTGGTTCAAAGGTTTCTACTATGGTTTCACTAGGGAGGCTACACTCTGGTTGCATATGATGATGCAGCATCATTCGAGATGCCTTTCAAATTCAATCCTCTTGATGCTTTGGCCGACGAAGAATCCAAGACCATATTTCTATCGGCCATTACCCCCTGCCTTCTACCGACTAGCTTCTCTCAAGGCCGATCGCAACAACCATCATATGAGTTTTATCATCCATCGGTCGGTTCTCGCCAGCTCGGCCTTCGCCAACTCCCAATCGGCTTATTCTTTATTGATAAACTTCAAGCCCGGGGTAATGTAAATAGTGCTCTAGAGTACGATCGGCTGCAGATGTTAACAGGATCTCTGCCTCTAGGCACCACCACTAGCTTGGAGACATGCACTACCAATACGAGGCTTTTTTCCCGATGGTGGTTAGAATGGAGGAAACACTTTGTTCAACCTATCGGCCGCCCAATACTGTTCTCGGCCTCAACCGACTATGTCGAATCTGATGAAGAGGTAACATTCCATAAGCCTTAATCATTGTCCCCGATCATATCTCTTATAATCTTATCTTGTAGGCTGACGACAAGGAACCACCAACAACAAGCACCAGCGGCCGGCCGATCATATATCAACCACCATCGCCAATCCAAACTTGGGGCATGGTGCTCCCCCTCCCTCGTCTCTTCTCCGGGCACCACGACTAACAGGACCAAAACGCAAGAAGTTGGCGTCTCGCCCTTCCCAAAAGAGGGAAAAAACTAGTGCCGATGTCGTGGTTACAGTGCCGCCTGCCATTGAATCAACATCGGCTCCTTCATCCCCGCAGGTATGCGCTGATTCTTAACATTATTTGTCTATTTCTTTTGTCTTTATTACCAATCTTATTTTCAGTTCGATTCATCGGCTCCTGAAACTCAACCTTCACCCGACGTCCTATCGAGCCGATGACCTCCCCAACTGTTCCAACTCCAGCGCCTAGCCCCGAAGCCGGTATTGAGGCCATTCCAACTACTTCAGTGCTAGACATCAGCTGTCCTGAAGAGCAACCTATTGATCCCTCTGATGCCGATGTCACTCCTCAAGCCACCGCTATCCCCCCTTAGGTACTCATTTGTGTAAACTTATTCATTCATAATCCGTTTACTCACGATGCCGATTTTGTAGTCTTGCCGACCTATTCTCCTTTGACATCGGCAAGTACCTGGAGACTGATGAGGAGGCAATCACCAGCGCTATGACCAGACCATCCCTTCCATCCGACGTGCGCGAACATTTGCTGGATATTACCTGTCGGCTGGAAACCCCAATAGACGCGCTTGTAGAACATTGTGGGCCAATCCGGGCAAGATTTTCTGAGATTGAACATCATCTACCCGACGAACTCATCGATGCCCTAACTCCTACTGCTTATTTAGAATCCCACAGATTTCAGCTGATCAAGACCAGGCAATGCATAGCCGATCGCGCCGAACAAAAGATTCTAGCTCAACGCATCCAAGACGATCAGCTGTCTGCTCAATCTGAAAAGAAAAAGCTTGATGATATGGCAGCTGCCCCTCAAGAAATCCAAACTAAACTAGATCAGCTGGAGGAAAAACAAGCCAATTTGCTGGCAGAGATTGAAAGAATCTGCAAGGACATTGAAATCACAAAATCTCAGCTCATCGGCTTGCCACAAGCAATACAAGATCAAGAATCCAAAGTTGCAGCAGTGGTACGCCAAGTCGTTCATCGGCGCAAGAGCTTAAAGACGATTCCAAGCTCTGATGAAGACGATATCCGCGCCATCAACAAAATTGATCAGATTCGCCTGCGTGCAATTGAAACAATTCAAAAATTCTTGTAAAACCTTAACATTGATGACCTCGATGTTGCTCTGGAACATGCCGATAATCTTTCGCTGTAATATAATCTAACTAGCTCTGTTACTTATTCATCTTATTCCATCTTCGCTTGATAATATTTTTATTTGTTTTATCTAAAGGCGATACCAATTGATATTGTAACATCCCCAATCCAATAGAGGTAATCATTTGAGTTTACTAGAGCCATCAATGTCTTTTAATTAAAATGTTGAATCATCTTTTTCATGTAACCTCAATTTAATTAAGCCCTAGCTAATCCTTTGCCTTTGTGCTAGTTTTTACTTCCCAAGTTCTGTATATCTAAAAATCCAGAAAAATTCCTGTAGAAGCACTATCTCACCTAATTAACTCCACTGTAAATTTTACCATGATTTTATCACTTCCATAGCCACCCAATAAAGTCTTTCATAAATCAGCAAAACTAGGAGGCTAGTTTTAAATAAATTGCTTAGCTCTAAAATTCACCAAATAAAAATGAAGATTAATTAGGCAGTGCAATTATACCAACAGGTGTGTCAACATGAACCCTACCACCAGGAATTTTGGTTTGATTTATCTCTCAAAGAAAACACATAAAATGATGAGAACAAGGCCCTGGATAGATAAATCAAGCTGCAGAAAAAAACTGGATCAGTAACCCCACATTGCTTTTTTTACCAAAGGCAAACCAGACCACTTCTAACCACGAAATTTGGTCAACAGGTTAAACACATCTTCCTCTACCTCCAGTAATTTTCCCCTAATTTATGCTCCTCATTAACTTAACGAAACAGTGATGCAAAGACTGCATGTTGGACAGCTCACAAAACTTAGCCTCTAGAGACTTCTCCTCTCATTTCTCACTTACTAAGTGGGGACCACAGACCTTGGCGCACTGTGTCAATCCATACACAACATGGGACGTGTGTTTTCACCAAAGTCCTAGCCATACTTCCTCTCCTTGCACCATAGAACATCACTACAGGGCCCACAACTCAGTAGACTAAGAGTTAGCAAAAATGTGTGAAAAATGTTTACATGTGGGAACCACCTTGACTGCTTGCAATGGATACAACTCAGCAGCTGCCTTTGCAAAAACGTGTCACTGCCCTCCTCTTCCTTCCCACTCACAGAAGCAGCCTTGGACAGCACAGCCCTTGGGAGACCATCGACATTTCACACCAAAATTCACCAAGAACTCCCTCTCTTCTCTACTCTCTCCACTTTCCACCAGAGAAAAACCGACTGAGACCAAGGATCGCCCACGGCACAAGCCCACTGCTCTCTGCCGACAGTGCTGCGACCTCGGTCCGACCAACGCCGGTTGAGCTTTTATCCTTTCTAAACTCCAGACATATCTGCGAAATCTTTCATTTTCGCGTACTTGCCCTAGGACCGTCGGCCGAAGCCAGCGTCGCGGCTGTGCACTGCCTCTGTCTACAGGACCGCGCCGTGCATGTAGCCCTCACGAGTTCCGGCCTGCCTCGGAGCAAGCCCGACGAGCCAGCTTGCACGCGTATCGCCTCATCCAGGAGCGGACGCTCCAAGAAATGCAAGAGTCGTCAACCGAGCGCAGAGATGGCGTCGTCTTCCTTGTCCGGCGATGGCTCCCAACCGCCGATTCGTCTGGCTCACTTTGAGCTCCAGGCGATTCCTCACCTCTACCATCACTTAGGAGTCTCAACGTCAAAGAGACGCCGTCTATCTGGTCCTAGATTCAAACGGGAGCGAGCTGCGACGTAGAGCCAAGAGGTTTACCCACGACCGCTGGATTTATTTCCCCACGTCGCCACTGCACACTGGTCTCAGTGTTCCTCGCCTCGAGTAATCGCTGGTGACGTCTTCACTGGGAACCCTAGGCATCTGATACCTGGGACATTCACTCTCGAAATAATAGCCGAAGCTTATGACCAACCGCCCGAGAGCATGCTGCCGCTGGAGCTCGCGCGGTGACGTTCGGACACCGTCGGTCACACGTTCGGTACCTTTCCGTCGCCTGCAAGACCACATGCGACGTGTTTGCTCACTCCCTTTGTTCTTCATCTTTTGGACGCGATACCAGCCAGCCCGCATGTCACGCGCCGGTGCCTGCTGAACAGAGCCGTGTGCCAGCCAGCCTCGGCCTTCCTCTGTTTGCAACAGCTGACCAACTGGGCTCGGACCTGGAAGAGAATAAGAGAAAGCAAAGAGGAATACAAAAATGATCTGAACATGGTTATATTTCAACAGAAAATATGAAAATTATAATCCATAAATTTCTATCTCCAATCATCGTTTGAGTGAAACCTTTTGTTAATTATAAATTGGGAACTATACATCAAATAAAAATAATACCACAACTCTGTAACAGAAACCACCTCTAGAAATGAAAGAAAGAATAATAATTATTTGGTGCTAGGAATTTGAAATTATTTCTATAAATCCATAGTACATTCCTTTGAGGTGAACCAATTCTCAGATCCATAAACAATGTATCTTAATTGGTAAAACTAAGAAGTGACAATTTCTGTGTAGTTGATTTTTTTCTAAAAATGGAAGACATGCTTTTATTATATCCTTCTTTTATATACTATTTGAAATTTTAAATGCTAGAAAATCATTCTACCAATTGCAAAAAAGTGAAACCACTCTATTGGTTAACGTTTATTAAAATTAGTTAAAATTTTTCGTGTGGATAATTTGTATGGATCAAACTACCCTCCAAAATAGGTCTATAGTTATTTCTATACTCTTTGAATAAACTTCAACATCATTTTATCTAATATCCTTGTTTAATATCAATTTAAGCCTCACTCCATTTTGTTTGAAACTTAGTAGCTTTCTATGCCACTTTTACTATAAAAAAACAGCCTTCTTTTGAAAATTTTTAGAGAAAAGTCAGTTACATACTGAAATTTGAGGTTACAATAAATAATGACAAACAGGATTTCAGTCATTGTTCATCTGTTATCTTTGATAACCAGATAAAGCCGTAAAGATTGTGAGTGCATCTTTCACTAAAATCACAGTGTAAAATGTGGCTACCTACTAGTATTATCTCAGCATTTATTGAAATTTTTGCAAATAAGCATCTTAATTGATTTTATTGCATATCGCCTTTTCTCGGCTAGATTCGTCAGATTCGAGTGAGAACTATCAAGAGGTTGAGGTGAACCGTCCTGCAGCAAGCAAGCATCCTAGAGAAAGCATCTAAGCATATTGGAACTATAGTTATCACTAAATGCTTTGCTTGCGAACAGAAATATCTATATGCATAGGTGCGTCTGTTAAAATGGAACCGGGTAGGTTATATTACCCAATTGTAATCATCTCCATCCTTGGTCACGATTCCATGTTCTAATCCTTGTCACCCCTAGTTAAGGACTATGGGGATACTTATTTTACCGCATGCTTACCCATGGCTTATTCATGACATAGAAACATCCGATAGAATGGAGCTACTATTAAACTAGTATCATACGAATGGATGGGCTCAAAATTGAAAAAGAATACACCTCTGAAACATATTGAAATAGTTGACTTGGACGGATATAGGGCGATGACCGGGATGGTTTCACGATCACGTAGCTCCGTCTTGAGTCTTAAGGATCGAACATGTTGCGCTCTATTCAAGCACCTACCGTACTTCCCCAGCTGGAATGGAGGCTTAACCAGTACCAACGGAGGATGTGCCATCTACGCCCATGGCGTCAATCGTTGAGGAGGATCCTTGAGACCGGAGCGGCCGCTTTGGCCGCGGGCCCTCCCGCGACGGTGAGCCCCGCCTAGTCACAACAGCACGCCCGACTAAGTCGTCGGGGGCCAGAGAGTTAAGTGTGGGGCAAAGCACTGCAAAAGGTTTTGTTGTGACTCATAGATCGTACAATTGTGTAGAGTGTGGGTACACGGCAAGTACAATCAAACTAGAGTGTAGACGTGTTGCTTCTATCAATGTGTGGTAAAGAGTAACCGCTGATGCAGAAGAAAAGAACTATCAAATAGCCCATGTCATGGTACAGGAACGCTTGATGTGTTGTCAGTCTAGTGTTAGCATCCAACTTTGGGATTATAGTGTGGTGATACCATGATTAGGATAGTCATAGGACTGGAGTGTTTATATTGAAAGGTTTTAATGTTAAATATGACTTATTTAGTAAATGAATAATGGTATCTTGTTAGCATATAAATTGGCGCAGGTGGCACCCATGGATAAAATGATTAAGGCACGGTTGTGCTCCTTTAACATACAAAATTCAGAACTATACGCAGACTGCGTCCAAATTTCAGATGAGTTATTCGCAATCTGATTTAATGTAAAATACTGCTCAATTAAAACAGCTTATGCAAAAGAGATCAAACATACCATACTTCCTGATGTAGAGGCATGCTCCCCTTGTATAATGTATTATCGATAGCCTCTGGGACTCTGTACGTACACACTGGCATCTTTCAGGTGAGGACAACAGACGAACAGATGTGACTCCAGATTACTCTCCCGCTGAGGGTGCGAGAAATGTGAGTGAAGTTAAGTCTTGCCTAATTGGTTGCACCTTTGGTATGGGTAGCAACCACTGAGTTTCCCCCCGCCCCCCCCCCCTTATCGCTTTAGTTGATTTCCGCGCTAGTGTTTGCGCTATCTGTATGATACAGGGTATGTGAAACCTATATGTAATATTTAAAACCCTACGCCCTGTTATGCTATTAGTCAGTACTTGGGATAGTTCATCGATTGCTTGCGATGAATAGGTGAGCTAGTCGCTCCAAAGGTGGAACAGCTGAAACATGCGATGAGGTTTGTGTGAACTGAGATGTGAGGATTATACTTGATAGAACATACAGCGAATCTAACATTGGCAGGAGGTATGCAAGGCCGATTGGAGAATGAATGTGCTCAACAACTTCAACCTCTTCGTCGAGATAAGAGGAGTGATCAACATGATACATGTCAGGTACGTGCACTACTTATTTTGAAGGAACAAGACGAATGATCTCATGCATACATTGAATGGAGATAGTAGTAGATAAAGAATTTGAAATGCATAAGTTTGTCTGAGAAACCCATCCAACGAGCTCCGAAAAGTTATGTTGCCCCTAGTGTTCTTGTTAAAAGTGCTTCATATATTGAAACATCTTTGTAGGCATAATAAAAGACCTCAATCTTGGAAAAGATCAAAACGATATTTGAGAGATGTTTATGTTAGACCCATGGTTATTATGCTATATTTGTTCAATAAACTACAATGTTTTGAAAACAAGGTAGCAAAAACGTAAATCATACTATCATGATTTGTATACTTATCTGTTGCGTTGTGGTTTAGATGAATGCGAGGACAAAGCTATAGAGATATAGATTTTTACGTGGGATTAACAAAGAAATTTATGATATGCTTGCAACACGAAACTTATAATTCTCTTCCCATTTATTAGAGCTTGCATGTGAGCTGAAAGTCAAATTAAGACATGAGGGAGCAACAAGTTAGGTTTGCACCTCCCATTAACTAACGTTTTGCAGGAAGTTCAACGTATTTTACCAAAGGAGGAGAAGGAAATAGTTGAGATGCCAGTGGCATTGCTTGAGAAGGAAGATGAGGAGCATGAAAGTACCAACTTTATATGAGAGTTTGAAGGTAAGCTAAGTGATGCTGGCAGTTAATCAAGGTGAGTATCCAAGCTAAATTACACATGTCTTCTTTTATGCTATGATAGAATGGCGAGCAACAATAGTGGAACCCACCGCAGAAAAAATTGCCTTTGTCACAAATTGATTTACTTGCTATTGCTTGTGATAAAGAAGAGTTGTGTGATAAAGCTTCACTTATATCCATGCCACAACTAGTGAATGAATATGTTAGTATGTTGTTGAACCCACCAGTGCTGATTTTAGACATGTTGTTCACAATGCTAACAAGAATGAAGAGCTTAGATTGCTATCTTCTTTAAATACTTGGGGCTATATATTCAATTGATGACTTTGTCACACCCATTGTTATGAGAAGAAATCTAAATCTGTTAGATCTGATTTGCCATGTCCTTCTCATGTGATTTTTTATGTTATTGGCAATTATGATAATATAAGGAGAATATAATGTGCATAGAGTATACATTTGTTCTAATTTTAATATACCTCCTTTTTCATAATGACATGTCTTGTTTAGAGGACCGCATGAGTATAAATATTCTCTATCTAGTTCCTCTAGTTGTTTAAATGAGTTGCAGGTTGGTTTGCAAGAAGGGGAGTGTTGTGAACTGCTCGACACTACAAAGTGTTCTCTGTGTTTAAAAATTTTAGAATCCAACCATATGCACAACACTACCTCACCCTATGTTGTCAAAGATAAAGATAAGTTCATCAGGCTTAATGACAAGGTGAAACCGTGGACGGTTTCCAATCAAGAAGGGGAGGATGATGAGGACATTACTAGCTCGGATATGACCATAGCTACCTTATGTACTCATCAACTAAAGGTGCATGCTTTCTACGTAAGATTTACGTGTTATATATTTGAACAGACGTTACTGCACCATGAGTTTTGTATGTTCTTGTATGCAGAGATACTTACTTGGGTGAAGGGAAAGAGACCGAGTGCAAGGAACGCATGGATGATCAAAGAAGTTGACTGGGGACCAAACCAAGACCTTACCCAATTCTACTCATACATCACCACGTCACTTTTGGTCCATAGAAGGCAAGAGATGAAGTTCTGCACGTTTTGGATTCGGATTCGGGCCTCCTGACAGCATCAACTTCAAACGGACCTAGCCGCTGATCCAGAAAGACTTTTGGGGCCCATAAGTACTTGTTGGAAAGCTTATGGAGTCTACTTTCAGATGGTTTTGGTCCCACATCAAAATTCTCTGAGCTGTCCGGAATCATCGAAACAAGACACGTACCTCTTCCAGTCCGAGCTGTTTTTGGGCCTTGGGCCTTGTAATTGTGTCGTGGGCTAAACCCATGAGGAGTGCGCCCCTCACAGGGCAAATCCTAACCCTAGGACGTCCTAACTCATATATATATTCAGTAGCCGCCGCCGTTTAGAGGTGGGTTTTGATAGATTGAAGTTTTAGCCACTGCTACTTCGCTTGAGCGCGCGTGTCGACTAGATCGCCCGTCTTCTTGTTATTGGAACCCCACCTCTGTTGTCTTTTCAGATTGAAACTTCATATTTGATTTAGCAATTCAGTGCTTGTTCACCTCGTTCTTGCTTGTTCTACGATTGCTTGCAGGAATAAGGTTGATCTGCACCGGCAAGATCAACAACCCTTGGAGAGGTGTATCGATCGCTAAGGCGCAACAACACAACGTCTCGTACGGTTGTAGTCGGGTCGTCAACGTTTCTCCCAAATCGTAGTTACCTTCAACTCACCGAAAGATCGGGCCACCCCTGCTCCTATCAGAGATGGTTAGGGGATAGCTGTTGTGGTTCGAGTCCTCTGGGGTACGTATCGTGTTTGGTCGCCACCATCGAGTGGTTTGACGGGCGTATGACGGGGAGTACTGGCAAGCTATCCTTATGATTATCTCTTTTGTACACTTCTCGGCATTTTTGGATTTGTATTGTGAGTGGGTAAAGATTATGGTCTGCGATGAGGATGGATGGTTACCGCATTTATTCGGGTTTTATTCGAGACCCCATCCATCTAGATAGTTCGCGTTGCCGTAATAGTTACTCTTCATAATGCACTACTGGGGTGCCCACACGCGCCCTCGCCCGCGCATTCATCCAATGGGTCTCGTGTTTGGATCGTATTGTTGTTGGAGATAGTCCTCAAGTGTGAATCTTTGATATGTGGTACTATTATTTGTGCCCCTGTCCTCCATCGTCCAAACGAGATCACGCGAGGATCTCTCTCCGCCCGTGCGGCTCGACCAGGTGGCTTCCCCTGCACGCCCCAGACCACGTGAGAGGGAGAGGCAGAGCCGCCTTGGGACCTCGCAAGATGCCCCCAACAGCCTTAGCAGCACCCTGCCCTGTCCCATCTGTCTGCTGCACGCTTGCCCGCGCACACACCATCGCGAGACCAATGGAGAAGACCAGCGCCCCTCCCCTCTCCTCTCCTTTCCCTGCCTTCCTTCTTAACCAAGCCCATGTCCTCCTGCCTCCCTAGCTCGCCCTCTTTCTCACGCACCCAAGGACCCAGGGGATTGCCCCTTGGTTCGCCGGGAACGTGAGGTGCCGCCCACGGCGCCGGTGAGCACACGCCTTCCGTCTGGGAGCTCCGGTGAGTTTCACCTTGTCTCAGCTGTGTCACCATGTGTTCCTGCCCGACCTAACTCCGTTTTTGCCCTCGGCAAGCAGCAGGCACCACCGCAGCCCCATCGTGTTTTGCGACACCGACCGGGTGCCACCGTGACCTTGCAGCCGCTAGACTCTGCCCTGGTAAGTTTAACGTTGTCCTAGCTGTATCACCATCTCCCCTTCACTCTTTGAACTCATCGCAGCGCTTGTCTGCAGCCTCCATCATGAGCAACCCTGGCACCACTGGTTTTATCTTTTACGTTTATATTTTTTGCTGCTATCTTTTGTGCTACTCTGTGATGAATTAGGCTGTGTAAACCCTCTATGTAATATATATATAACCCTGCTGCTCGTTTATCCATATTTAGAGTACTTGTGATGTTTATCAATTGCTTGCGATGAAAGTGGGAGGCTAGTCGCTTTCCTGGGGACTAGCTGAACATGAGTATGAGTTGTGTAGAATTGAGATGGTTGGGGGATAGCTATTGTGGTTCGAGTCTGTTAACGCCAAAATTTGACACGGCTCATATCAGATTCGGTAAAGATAGAAGCTATATCAACCGGAGGAAATTAATCCAGAAGGAACCGGATTTGAGAAGGAATCATGAAGACCACGTTATGGCAGTTATTTATCTTATCTATTAGATAGTTTTATCTTTTAGGAAACCTGATCTCTTGTCCGATCAGGTCTGTTAGTTTTCCTTTTCTAGTTAGGAAAGTCCTGTTCCGTGTCCTATAAGGACTCATGTAACTCGGGATATAAATACGTACGCCCGGGCACCTTGTAAAAAGTCCACACAGATCAATCAAATTCGGCGCATCGCCACCCTTTCGACGGGTTCTTGCTTCTCGAGCGGGGCTGCATCGGTTAGGTCCGAACTCCTGCGAGAGGGTAAGACTCGTCACCCCTTACCCAGGTGTATCTGTCCTGTCTATGGCTGCATCGGTTTGGTCCGACCTCTTAGGCCGATCAGGTATACCACATCACGCGTGCGTAGATCTTATCAGCTTACTGGGGGCGATTTATCATCAGTTCATGCTGCATCGGTTGGGTCCGACCTACTGAGCTGCCAGCGATAAATCGTTCCTGCTAGGTTGATGGTTTTTGCGCAAGTGTCTTATCGGAATGTATAGCCGATAAGTTATCTTATTACATCACAGTTGCATTAGGTCTATCGGCTTGTTGAGGTTCCTTTATTATTATTAATCTGTGCTGCATCAGTTAGGTCTGAACTACTAGATTGATAATAATAGATTTATCCTTGACGAGCCGATCGGTGTATATGCGACGTTCTATCGGAGTGCTTAGCCGATAGGTTATCTTTTCATGAAGCCGACTGTATTATCTTTACTATTTTGGCCATCTATATTATCATCGGTTTTCTAGCCGATGCACATGTGTTTCCTTGGCAGTCGGCTAGCTTACTATTCTGCCTATCTATTTTATCATCGGCTTCTAGCTGATGGACATATTATACTGACAGCTTATCTATTTGCTTATAGCGTTATCGGTTTCCTAGCCGATACATAGGTGCCATCGGCCATCGGCTACAAGGAGCCTACATCAGTCCGTATCGGCCGATAGCCGATGTGCAATTGCTGCTGACCCGGGCACGAGCACAAGCGAGGACCCGGGAGCGAGGACCTGGGCACGAGGACCCGGGCACGGGCACGAGACCCGGGCGTGGACAGCTAGGGCCCGGACAAAGTTTTATCATTGGCTTTCAGCCGATGCTCAAGCATTCCTTCGGCAATCGGCTAGCGGGATTCTTATTGGCCGATTGAATCCCTGAGCTAATATTCTCCTTGTCAATTGCGGGGTCAAATTGACTGGCACGCCTACGAACCTCAAATATTTTAGGACCTGCACTGGAGCTAAGCAGATCTCCCAGGCCTTCGTATGTTCAATTGCATCAAACCAGATCATCAACAAGCTTCTTGGTACACCCGGTGGTTTTTGGTGCGAACAGAGTCCTCTGGGGTACGTATCATGTTTGGTCGCCACCATCGAGTGGTTTGACGGGAGTATGACGGGGAGGACTGGCAAGCTATCCTTATGATTATCTCTTTTGTACACTTCTCGGCATTTTGGATTTGTATTATGAACGGGTAAATATTACGGCAAGGCTACGATGAGGATGGATGGTTACCGTACTTAATTGGGTTTTATTGGGTTTTATTTGAGATCCCATCCATCTAGATATTTCGCGTTGTCATAATAATTACTCTCCATAATGCACTTCCGGGGTGCCCACAGATATCGGCTATCTTTAAGCGATGTAACAACATCGGCTCTTGCTTTGAACCATTTTAGAAATCGGCCGCACTCAACCGATTCAGGAGTTGATCCAAACGCTCAGATAATACTTCTTGAGGTATTTCCCATTAAGTGCTTTAGCAAACTCTGTCCCCTCAAGATCTTCCAATATATAGGCATTGCCAGGTACACAACGATTAATCCGATAGGGCCCTTCCCAATTAGGCCACCACTTTCCGAATTTACTATCTCTAGACCCGATCGGCAAAATTAACTTTCATACAAGATCTCCCTCAGTAAACGATTTATTCATCACCTTTTTGTTATAATGCCTAGCCACCCTAGCTTTATTTTCCCTGATCCTTTCCAGCGCCCTCAACCGATTCTGAGCCAAATCCTCGAGTTCATCTGTCATCAAATTATAATAATCATCGGCTGTCAGCTGGTTTTGTAAAGAAATTCTCCTAGAACTGATGTTACTCTCCCAAGGCAAAACTGCTTTATGTCCATATACCAATTGGTATGGTGGCACCCGAGTAGACCCATGACATGCCATCCGATAGGCCCATAATGAATCGGCTAACGTAGTATGCCATCTTCGCGACTATTCATCAATCTTCCGCTTAATTAATTTGATTAAACTCTTATTCGAAGCTTCTGCCTGTCCATTAGCTTGAGCATAATAAGGTGATGAATTCAATAACTCAATTCCCATATTGGCAGCAAATTGTTGAAACTCATCGGACACGAAAATAGATCCCTAATCGGTAGTTATTGTCTGAGGAATTCCAAACCGATAAATTATATGCTCTTTTACAAACTCAATCACATCTTTGGACGTGACTTTCTTCAAAGGAATTGCTTCCACCCATTTTGTAAAATAATCTGTTGCTGCCAATATGAATTTATGTCCTTTACTTGATGGAGGATAAACCTGGCCGATCATATCAATTCCCCATCCTCTGAACGGCCACGGTTTGATGATAGGATTCATAGCCGATGCTGGTGCTCGCTGTATATTTCCAAATTTCTGGCAATCTTGATATCCTTTATAATATTTGAAGCAATCCTCCAACATTGCGGCCAAAAATATCCTACTCTTCTT
This sequence comes from Oryza meyeriana var. granulata, assembly GCA_003991445.1. Taxonomy (NCBI): domain Eukaryota; kingdom Viridiplantae; phylum Streptophyta; class Magnoliopsida; order Poales; family Poaceae; genus Oryza; species Oryza meyeriana. The sequence goes on along the minus strand of RYFJ01000920.1, from coordinate 84,790 downwards.
AATATCCACTTCATCTTATGAGCCGATTGATGAGTTCCACAAACACCCTCATGCACTTCGCACATAACCACTTTGGCTTCTTCTAAATTTAGGCATCTCAGCAGAACCCCTTCAAAAGTCCGATAATATAACTCCCCATCAAGCTACTTAGTAGCTTTATACCGAAGTTTCCTAGAAACCGATTGAGACGGATTTTGTAAATAACCAATTATTTCCTGTCTCCAATCATCGGCTTTATCCTGAATATCACTATCGGCTATTTCAACCTCAATCTGTCTATTCAGCCAATACCCTGAAGCAATTTGTGCAAGATCATTAGCTTCTAAATTCTGTTCTCTAGGAATATGATCCAACGATACTATCCTGAACTCCTTCAATAAATCTCTACATTCTTCATGATATGATCTTAAAACATCATCTCTGCACTCATACTCCCCAGACAATTGCTTGATCACTAATAAGGAATCTCCAACAATCTCTATGATATCGGCCCCGATCTCCTTTAAAAGTTGAAGTCCTTTCAACACCGCCTCGTATTCCGCTTGATTGTTGGTCCGATAGGGTTTAATTGTAAAAGCAAATTCAAAACTTGCCCCTTGAGGTGATGCAATGACCAATCCGATACCAGACCCATGCTTGCAAACCGATCGATCAAAAAATAAAGTCCACGGGATCAGCTCCACATAATTTCCATGAACCCCTTTGTGTTGCACAATCAAATCGGCTATTGCCTGCCCCTTGATCGCTTTAACCGATTCATATCTCAAGTCAAACTCTGTTAAGGCAAAAATCTATTTACCAACTTGCCCTTTTAAGACTGGAGCCGACAACATGTATTTTACCACATCGGCCTTGCAAACCACCGTATATTCAGCCAATAGGATGTAATGCCTTAACTTTGTACATGAGGAATATAAACAAAGGCATAATTTTTCTACCGCAGGATATCTTGTTTCACAATCCAAATGCCTTCTGCTTAGATAGAACACGACTCGCTCCTTCCCTTCAAATTCCTGTATCAAAACAGATCCGATAGATTTTTCATCGGCCGATAAGTATAACTTGAATGGCATTCCTTTTTGCGGCGGAATCAAAACAGGCGGGGAACTTAAATAATTCTTAACTTCATCAAATGCCCTCTGCTGTTCTGCCCCCCACACAAACTCTTGATTGGCTTTCAATTTCAACAACGGAGTAAAAGGCTCAATCCTTCCTGACAAATTTGATATGAATCTCCTTACAAAATTAATCTTGCCGATCAACGACTGTAGCTCTGTCTTGTTGCTTGGTGGTTCTATATTCTTGATGGCTCTGACGCTCCATTGACCAACTTCAATTCCTCGCTCATGAACCATGAAACCCAAAAACTGTCCAGCCGATACACCAAAAGCATATTTATTGGGATTCATCCTTAATCCGTACTTCTTTGACCTTTCCAGCACTTTTCGCAAATCGGCTATATGGCTTTTATCACTCTTAGATTTAACCACCACATCATCAATATAAATTTCCACTAATAAGCCGATGAGATCATGAAATATATAATTCATCGCCCTCTGATAAGTCGCACCAGCACTTTTTAATCCAAACGTCATTACTACCCACTCATATAAGCCGATAGCTCCAAGACATCGATTGTATATCCTCTTCTGCCATAAAAATCTGATTGTATCCTGCATTGCCATCCATGAAGCTAATAATCTTGTGGCCTGATGCTGCATCTACCAACAAATTTGCTATCGGCATCGGGTACTCATCCTTGGGGGTAGCCTTATTCAAATCCCGGAAATCAATACATATTCTCAATTTTTCATTTTTCTTTTCCACTGGGACGATATTAGAAACCCACTCAGCATATCGGCATGGCCTTATAAACTTTGCATCATATAACCTTGTGATTTCTGCTTTGATTGGCTCATATAACTCCGCTTTAAATCTCCTTGGAGCCTGTTTAAACGGCCGATATCCTGGTTTAATAGGAAGCCGATGTTCAACAATCGATCGGCTTAACCCTGGCATTTCATGATATTCCCAAGCAAAACAATCCCGATACTCTTTCAACAATTTTATCAATTCTTCTCGAAATTCAGGACGCAATTTTTTACTTATGTACGTCGACCTTGGCCTATCTCCTGGTCCTATATCAATTTCTTCCAAATCATCGGCCGACGTAAATCCTTGTCCCAACTTTCCTTCGAAATCTTCAATGGTGCCCATCAGAGTAATAATTATGAGCCGACTTGCCGAATCGGCTGTATCTCCTGACTGGTGATCTTAAGATAATCCCCCTCCCATACTTTTCCAGACAAACAATCGACACCATCGGCCTCCCAGACCGGCAAATCGGTCATTGCAATGTTGGTCGATTGATCTGCTAGGATTATTTCAACTTGATCTCCTTGCCACTGTATCAGACTTTGATGCATTGTTGAGGGCACGCAATAGTTTGCGTGAATCCAATCCCTGCCAAGAAGCAGACTATATGATCCTTTTCCATCGATAACAAAAAATGTGGTAGGTAATGTCTTATTCCCCACTGTTAATTCCACGTTCAACACGCCTTTCGTCTCCGATGGATTCCCGCCGAAATCTTTTAACACCATATTTGTCTTGATCAAATCTTCAGCGGTTTTCCCCAACTTCTGATACGTAGCATACGGCATTAGATTAACAGCTGCCCCCCCCCCATCAACTAGCATCTTCGTCATCGGCTTCCTATTCACATAACCCTTGATATATAATGGCTTCAAATGCCGATGCTTTGATTCTTCAGGCTTATCAAATATAGCTTGATCAGGCTGCAGCGTTAACTGAGCAAAAACCTCTTTATTGCCCTCCTCATCAGATGAAAGTGCTTTATACTCCCGAGGCAAAAAGAAAACCATGTTTACCGGAGCCGATGGATCGACCTCATTGTCACTTCTCTTCACACGCCATACCCGTTTAGTCCTCTTGTGACAATGATCGGCTCCCCTGTGATCTCGTCGTTGTTCTTCCTGTTGCTCTCGGTGTTGTAGCCGCTGCGCCCTTCTTTTCTGATTTTTTGTAAATATTCCACTAGGACACCACTGAGGATTCTGGATTTGTTGTTTTTCACGCAACCCCTCTCCATCATTTTCTTCAAAAAATTCTTCATGGATCGGCCCTAATCGGCTACGTACCGATCCTCGTTTTTCAAGTGGCTGATCTTGTGAAAATCCTTCACGCTCAAAATTCTGAGATCTTGTAGCATTACATTCAGGACAATCTCTGATCGATGGCAATCTTATCCCTCGCTCCCAGCAAAATTGAAAGAACGGGCAATCCCAATGTGGATTGTATCCCTCCTCATATGACGAAGCCCGTTGTTCCTCTTCGTGCTTTGAATATTTATCTATCAGCTGCGATGAAGTAATTCTAGATCTTCTAAATTCTCGACACCTTCCTTCATCGGCTTGATTCATCGATGATCCCGCATAAACCATGTTCACGGGGAATGGATGTCCGTCAATTTTCATCGGCTTTTTGTCCTCAAATTTGATCCTTCCCTGTTCGACAGCCGATTGGATTTGTTGCCGAAAAACTTTGCATTCATTGGTGTGGTGCGATATCGTGTTATGCCACTTGCAATATCTCTTCTTCTTTAGCTCTTCGGCTGATGGAATTACGTGATTTGGCGGAAGCTGTATCTGTTTCTCTTGTAGCAATAGATCAAAGATTTTATCGGCTTTATTGATGTCAAAATCTGTTGACGCCGAAAACGCCGAGGCCGTTCGGCGCCTTGGAGACACACGAAGGCCTGGGAGATTTGCTTCACTCCAGTGCAGGTCCTAAATTCTTAAGGTTCGTAGGCGTGCTAGTCAATTTGACCCTGTAATTGACAAGGAGAGAAAATATTAGATTCGTGAGCCAATCGGCTGGAAGCCGATCTGGACTCGTCTCATCGGCCGATGGCCGATTTTCACTGTAGCACTTATACACCGACTGGAAGCCGATGATGGCATGAGCAATATCGTAATAATAAACAAGTATTAAACTAGCCGATCATCGAAGGGATGCTCAAAAATCGGCTGTAAACTTGATAAAATAAAATAAGCAGGATGCGTAAGCAAATAGATTAAATAAACTCCAGCAGATCGTGGTTAAAATTACTAGTGTCGCTGCGAAGACACTGCCCGCACCCGTGCCCGGGCCTTTGCTCGTGCCCACGCCCGGATCTTCGTTTGCTGTCCGTGCCCGTGCCCGGGTTCTTACCTATGCTTGTGCCCGGGTCCTTCCTTGAGATCGTACCTGTGCCTGGGTCCTCGTTTGTACCCGTGCCCGGATCCTTGCCTGCCGCCCGTGCCCAAGTCCTCGCTTGTACCCGCGCCCGGGTCCTCGCCTGCTGTCAGTGCCCGTGCCCAGGTCCTCACCTATGCTCGTGCCCGGGTCCTTACCTAAGGTCGTGCCTATGCCCGGGTGTTCGCTTGTACCCGTGCCTGGGTCCTTGCACACTGATCGTGCCCGGGAACTTGACTGAGCTCATGCCACCTGTGCTCGCGCTCGGATTGGCAGAGTAAACCAATCGGCTAGCCCTTAGCCGATTGTAATAGTAATGCAGGCAAAAAATGTATAACAAGGCAAGCAGTATAATCGGCTGTATTTAAGAGGTAACTTATTGGCTAAGCACTCCGACAAAAACACCGCATAAAACCCATCGGCTTATTAAGAGTAAAGTTATTATCGTCAGTCTAGTAGATCGGACCTAACCGTTGCAGCATAGACTGATGATGATAACAATACCTCGATAGGCCAATAGATCTGATGCAATCGTGATGTAAAATATGATAACTTATCGGCTATACATCCCGATAAGACGCTTGCGCACAAGGTATCAACCTAGCAGGAACGATTTATCACTGGCAGTTTAATAGGTCGGACCTAACCGATGCAGCACAAACTGATGATAAACCGCTCCTAGTAAGCCGATGCGATCTACGCACGCGTGATGTGATATACCTAATCAATCTATGAGATCAAACTGAACTGATGCAGCCATAGACAAAATAAATATATCGTGGTAAGACGACTACCATAAACCGACTAGAATATCGGACCTAACCGAGGAAGTCCTAGCTGATAGGTAGCCGGGGTGACGAGACTTACCCTCTCGCAGGAGGTCGAACTTAACCGATGCAGCCCGGCTCGAGAAGCAAGAACCCGTCGAAAGGGTGGCGATGCGCCGAATTTGTATTGATCGAGAGATGATTTTTACACAGCACCCGGGCATACGTATTTATACCCCGAGTTACATGAGTCCTTATTGGACACGGTACATGATTTCCTACTTATAACAGAAAACACTAATAAGACCCGACCGGACACGGAGTCAGGTTTCCTAAAGATAAGCACTTGCCTAATTAATAGATACAGTAATTAACTGCCATACTGTGGTCTTCACGGCTCCTTCCTGGATTTGGTCCCTTCTGGATCAACTTCCGTTAATTATCTGTAATTTCTTCTTGACCGAATCTGATACAGGGCCTTACCAAATTTTGGCGTTAACAAAATCATATCGTTCTTCCTTATCGATATCCTTCACCGACGGGCACGATACTGATTTCTTATTTCTAGCCCACTCCGCCAATCCAACTTCAACATCGGATCCTTCGTCATTTGTGTCCGATGAATAAGCTTGCACCTGAGCAACCCTTCTCTGAAACTTCTCCTTTTTTGCTTCTTGAAATCGGCTTTCATGAGCCGATACCTTCTGTACAAGGTGCGCCAGACTCTCGAACTCCTACGATGAAAACCTCTCTTTAATGGGGGCTAAGAGACCCTGGAAAGCCAACTCGGCTAGATGCCCATCACTTAGATTCAAACTATAACATCGGTTTCTAACGTCCCGAAACCGCTGGACGTATTCCGGTACCGTTTCGTCTGGCCTCTGTTTAACCGATGTTAGGTCCGTCAGCCTCATCTCGTGGATCCCAGCAAAAAAGTACTTGTGAAACTATTTCTCCAGATCGGCCCATCCCCGAACTGAATTTGGTGGTAATGAAGAGAACCATGTAAAAGCCGATCCAGACAATGACAAGGGAAAAAATCTAACCCTCAGGGCCTCCTCAGCCGATGCCTCTCCACACTGTGCCAAGAATCAGCTAATATGCTCTACTGTAGATATGTTGTTCTGTCCTGAGAATTTAGAAAAATCTGGGACTCTGTATCGGTGTGGTAATGGAACTCTGTCAAACCACTCAGGATACGGATGCCGATACATAAATGTTTGCTCCTTTGGTTTTATCCCAAACTGTTCTCTTACTATTTCTGCAACCCTTGTCGATAAATCTTCCTCCCTTGGGATCTCCTGTTGATATTGTATAGGTGGAGTTGGCAGCCGATTCTGCTTAGGATATTCTCTCTGATAATTACCTGAATCAGGAACACCTCCTGGGTAATTTTGTTGATACCCCCCATAATAAGCCGTTCGATGGTATCCTGAAGGAATATCTTGTTGCCCCCATCCTGGTTCTGTATTTGTGAAATCAAGTTTTCTGGTACATCTTTTCTGGTGTCATAAGTGACTTGATTTGGCTCTATTTTTGGCGGAAGGTAAACAGGACCTCGATTAGGCTCTTGAGCAATCGACCCATCCACTGCCTTCTTGATAAGGTTATGCAGCGTGTTCACCAATATTCCTAATTGATTGATAAGCGCGTGATGCACTGCTTCATTTACCATCTCTTGTAAGGGTTTTGGTGGACTTTCAGGTGATGCACGGCTCGATTCACCAACCAGAACTGGTTTTGGAAATTGTGTTTTCTGAATCGGCCCTTGTCGCATCATGCCAAAAGATTCCAAACAGAGTTTCTGAAAATTGGCCATATTCTGCTCGACTTGCTGTTTCTGCTCGTCAGTTAGATCTTCCATGCTGACCGGAATCACGTTGTCTGTTTTGATCACTTTTCCGACCATCTCGAAATTCCATGTCCCACCGGGCGTGCCAAAAACGTGTTGACACCGAAAATCACCAGCAGCGTTGAGAACAAGCTGTTGATCTGGTTCGATGCACTAGACACGCGAAGGCCTAGGAGATTTGCTTAACTCCAGTGTAGGTCCTAAATTCGAGGTTCGTAGGCGTGCCAGTCAATTTGACCCTGCAATTGACAAGGAAATAGAAATATTAGATTGGTGAGCTAATCGGCTGGAAGACGAATTGGACTCGTTTCATTGGTCAATAGCCGATATGAACTAAAGCACTTATACATCGACTGGAAGCCGATGATGGCATAAATAGGTAAAATAAATAAATCAACCGACTACCAATAGAACATGTGCATCAGCTAGAAAACCGACGATAGTGTAGATAATCAGAATAATAGACAATGCAGTCGACTTAAAAGATAACTTATCGGCTAGGCACTCCGATAAAACATTGCATATACACCCATCGGCTTAACAAGGATAAATCTATCATTATCAATCTAGTAGGTCAAACTTAACTGATGCAGCACAGATTAATAATAATAAAAGAACCTCGATGAGTAGATAAATCTAATGCAATTGTGATGTATTATACGATAACTTATCGGCTATACACTCCGATAAGACCCTTGCGTGAAAATCTATCAACCTAGCAGGAACAACTTATCATTAGCAGTTTAGTAGTTCGGACCTAACCGATGTAGCACAAACTGACGATAAATTGCACCCAGTAAGCTGATAAATCTACTCAAGTGTGATGTGATATAACTATTCGGACTAAGAGATCAAACCTAACTGATGCAGCCGTAGACAGAATAGATACATCATGGTAAGCCGACTACCGTAGACCGACTAGAATATCGGACCTAACCGAGGAAGTCCTAGCCGATACGATAATCGGGGTAACAAGACTTACCCTCTCGCAGGAGGTCGAACTTAACCGATGCAGCCCAACTTGAGAAGCAAGAACCCGTTGAAAAGGGTGGCGATGCGCCGAATTTGTATTGATCTGTGGTAATTTACAAAGTACCCGAGCATACGTATTTATACCTCGAGTTGATACAAGTCCTTATTGGACACGATACACAATTTCCTAATTACAGAAGGAAAACACTAATAAGACCCGATCGGACACGAGATCAGGTTTCCTAAAAAAACAAATACTAATATTGCCTAATTAATAGACAAGATATTAACTGTCTCTCCGTGGTCTTCACAATTCCTTCCCAAACTTGGCTTCCTCCGGATTAATTCCCGCTATCTAACTGTGATTTTTTTCTTAACCGAATCTGATAAAGAACGATACCAAATTTTGGCATTAACAGCACTGCGATTTTAACCCAGCCTGCGAGTGGCCCATATTGAGCATGCTGCTGTAGAAACTCATATTTTGGTGGTTGCTACCAAATAAGCCGGCCTGAACCGACCTACCCAGCATAGCTCTATAGAAGTAGTATCCATCGCATGTCTGGACGAGTACTCCAGCGTCGGTAACCACAACCAGCCAAAAGAATTCCTATCCGCAAGCCTTTCCGACTTATGTTCTAGATGCAACATGGTTGCCATAGATGCCTAAGCAGGTATATTGCAGAATCTACTTGCCCTCCTCAGGTGTGATGCAGTGCATGAGAACTCCAGATGCGCTTTGATGATACAGGTCTTCTCTGACTTCGGTAAAGCCGGATAAGGTACCCGAACCTTGCATTAGCATAGGATTCAGCCGGCGACCCTCATGGGGCATACCCTATCCAACAAAGTTATGGCCAAATGAGGTACCCGAATCTTGTAGGATTCGGCTGGCGACCCTCATGGGGCGTACCCAACTCAGCGAAGTTGTACCCGAGCCCCGACTGGCGCCGGAGGTCGGTTGTTAGCCGAATAAGGTACCCGAACCTTGCATTAGCATAGGATTCGGCTGGCGACCCTCATGGGGCATACCTTACCCAGCCGAGTTGTGACCGAATAAGATACCTGAACCTAGCATTAGCGTAGGATTCGGCTGGCGACCCTCATGGGGCATACCTCACCCAGCTGAGTGGTATACGACCCCCGACTAGTGCCGGAGATCGGTTGTTAGCTTACATGGAGCGTAGCCGGGGAAGATGATGTCCCGACTGGTGCAAGTGCCCGGTTAATAGCCCTCATGGAGCATTCCGAGAGTATCTTGGCAGACTGGTCTAGCCCCCGAGCATAGGAGATGGGCTCGTAGCCCTAGGTTCCTATCACGCGTATCTGAAACTGGCCCTGTGGGCACCCCGGAAGTGCATTGTGTAGAGTAATTATTACGACAACGCGAAATATCTAGATGGATGGGGTCTCGAATAAAAACCGAATAAATGCGGTAACCATCCATCCTCATCGCAGCCTTGCCATAATCTTTACCCATTCACAATACAAATCCAATGCACCGAATTCAAAAATAAAGAGATATTTGGAGAGTTGATTCACCAGTCCGAAACGGTGAAGTGTGCCTGTCAAACCACACGAAGGTGGCGACCAAACACGATACACACTTCTGGGGACATGGTCTACGGTTGAATCAATATCCATGCATCTCATCATTTCTAAATTCTTACTAGTGTGTGACTAGCCCAGGAAAGCTCTAGTCCCACATGTTCATCTTAGCAATTGATAAACATCACAAGTACTCTAAATATGAATAAAAGTGCAGCAGGGTTATATATATTACATAGAGGGTTCACACACCCCAATTCATCTCAGAGTAGCACAAAAGATAGCAGCGGAAATGTAAACATAGAGGATAAAACCAGTGGTGCCATACCAAACCACAGGGCAACTGATACGGGGAGCGCCCGACCTTCTCGACGTAGAATCTGGATACACCGTGCAATCTCACGAATTGGATGAACAACACGCTACCCGTGCAACGCACCTTTCGCCTCGAATTCGCACAACCACACGCTTTGATAGATTGATCCACTGGACCACGCAAGAGTGGACCTATTGAACCCTCAATTCCCCGGAAGGAAAAGCAAGAACAATCTTTGGCAGAACTCCCAATTCCCCTATCTAGATTGGCGGCGGCGGCACAAACCCTAGGAGAAGAACAAGAGCAATGTTTGCATCTGAATAAACGTGGTCTCTCTTGGTTTGGTCGAGTACATGGACATATATACATCCCTAACACTTGGAAACAAACTAGGACTCAATCTGATAACTACAGATTACATGCCGCTGATTGTTTCAGTCATTGCAGCTTAACCATAGCGAATCTGGTGGCCCCTGAGTACAATCTGGATCGGGCTTGACGTCAGCTTTCCAACAAGTACTCAAACGTCCAAATTGGAGTCCGTATGAGGGCGTTTAGGCCAAATTAATTTGGGCTGCTCCAACAGCCAATCCGAGTCCGAGTTGGGCCAAATCTGAATTTGCTTCTATTTCCTTCTGAGGGAAGGGTTGAATTCGTGTAGGCCTTTCCGGTAAAGTCCTCCTCCACTTGTAATAGGAACCCATCTTCCCCATTAAGCAATTGGACCAATACGAATAGATCTTGCTCAACTCCTGTAAATAGTCAGGCTTGCCGTCAAGGTTGATGCAAACTTCACCGTGCTTTCCATGCATCGATCTGGACGCCGCCACTAAACATAGCGTTGGGCTAGCAAGCTCCTCCTCTCGTTTTCCAATCTCCAATGATGCAACTCCCTCAAACCTAAGCACAAGCAAGGTACAACTATTAGGAAGCAAACTATTCTCACTGATATCATAATTAAAAGTACTTAGGAACAGATTCACCTTGTTTTGAATTTCCCGTGCACATGCTCGTGTGATAGGTCCTCTATATGCATTGTCGACACTTGGATCTGGAGCAGCAGCAGTAGATGAAGAATGTGAGGAGTTAGGCTGATCCTCATCAGCAACCGACTGGGGATAGAGCATAACTCCAACTACACATTATCCTCGCCACCCTCGGCGGGATAATAGTAGACCACATCAATGTTGTCATTATCCTCACCTGAAAAATAATCAGTGTGAGTACGAATAGTACTCAGCTAGACTTACACAATATTAGTAGTACAAAGGAGTAATGCTGGTCTCTACATCAAGGAATATGGATATGTTGATCTGGTTTTGCATAAAGCTAAGTTTATTGAGCAAAATAATAACTTGAAACTATAAGCATTTGCGAAAGAATAGCAATCTGAAATTTTAGGATAGCAAGTAATATGTTCTGAAAAAGAGGTGAAAATGAGCACAATCCCGTGCTCTAACATCAACAATGGGCCACCATTGCCCAAATAAATATGCTACACAAGCATACCATCTTTCATGACTAAAACCAAGTCATATTTAATACCAAAGCCTTTCACATAAACCCATCCATCCATGACTATCCTAAGTCATGATATAACCACATAATCCCATAACCATATATCCCAAGTTTGATGCTAACATGAGTGAGGAACACATCAAGCGGTCGTCCGTAACCATGGACACAGCTATTTGAATAGTTCTTACTCTGATAAGAGGTGTACATCTTTACCCACACGATGTGATAGAAGCCAAACGGCTACACTCTAGTTTGATCCGTACCCGTCGGTACCCACACTCTACATATTGAGTGCGGACTAGAGGTCACAACAAAACCTTTCCCACGCTTAGCTCCATCCACCTAAACCACGTCTAGGCCCCTGACGACTTAGTCACGTGCGTGCGTGGTGACCAAGGTGGGCTCACCGTCGCGGGAGGCACCTCCGGCCAAAACCAGGCGCGCTCGAGGCCCTCCAAAGGAAAAACCATCCTCACGACTGACGGATGGGCGTAGATGGCCACAGCCTCCCATGCTACTGAGTCAAGCCGTCCCATTCCCAGTGTGTGGAAGTACGTAGGGTGCTTGAATAGACGTCAACATGTTCGGTCCTTAATGACCCAGACGAAGCTACATGCATCGGGGAAACACCATCCCGTCATCGCCCTATCATCCGTCCAAGTCAAACATATTCTCAATTATAAATCAGAAGTTATTCTTTTCAGATTTTAACCCATCCATTTGTATTAAACTAGTTTTGAACCGATAGCTCCATCTATTGGATTTTTCTAAGTCTAGAACTAAGCATGGCTAAGCATTCGGTAAAATAAAAGTATCCCAAAGTCCTTAACCAGGGGTGACAAGGTATAACATGAAATCAACAACCAAGGAATGGAAATGCATACAATTGGGCAATATTGACTCTACTCGTTTTTCCATTTTAAATAGACCGAAACATGCATATAGATATTGTTTTCGCAAACAAATAAATTTATAGAAGACATAGGTTCAATATGCTTAGATGCTTGCCTTGCTGCAGCGAGTGGTCACACTCAACCTCAGGTTTTTGTTCCACGTACTCCGAGTTGTCTGAATCTACCGATAAAAAGCGAATATGCAAATAAGAATCAATTAAATATGCCAATGCAAAAATGATCAATAAATGCTGAGATAAATACAGTAGGTAGGCCACATTCTAAAGTGAATTTTAGTGAAAGAATCTTTTCAAAATCTTTTACGGTTTATGAGTTACAAAAATAACAAGATGAAAAGGCTGAAAATGGCAGTTTTGTAATTATTTATATTGTAACCTTAAGTTATTATATTTGACTGACATTTTCTATTAAGGTTCCAAGAAGGCATGTATTTATATATAAAAGAGCATAACCTACTGGTCCTAACAAAGTTGAGTTTACTATATTTGGATTTATAAGCAATTTATTATAAATTTTGGAAGTTCCTATACATTAATGATTATGGAAATACATTTTAGTATATAAAAGTGTTATAACTTTACAGAAGTGATAATCATGCCAAGAACGAGCCTACTGATTCTGAGTTGGAGAATATATGGATTTAGAACATATTTATCAACTTTATACATAATTCATGCAATAAATAACATATATATAAGTAATACAATTTATAGGGCTCGTTTTCTCTACTGTGTGTGCCACTTTTAAATTTACAGAAATAAAGTACATGTTTTACTGAATCCAACAAAATTTGGTTCACTCAAAAAGGAGTTAAAATGGCAAAGTTATGGATTTTCAAAGTTTGACCATTTTTTAGTTAGAAAATAAATCAGTTCATCTTTTCTTTTCTTTTCTTATTTCTCTCCAGTTCGGGCCCACCTGCCAGTGAGACAGAGCAGGGGAGGCGCAGGCATAGTGGAGGCGGCAAGCTTCTCGGCGGCGGCGACGGCGAACAGCGGCTCGGCTCAGGTGGCGGCCAGCAGAAGAAAGATAGAGGGGACCAAAGCGAAGCTATCGGTGGTGGTCTTGTTGCCGACGGTGGCCGGAGCTAGGTACAGCGGCGGCGCAGGCGGAGAAGCTTCTCAGGTCGACGAGGCAAATCGAGCTACGGTCGGTTTCCCACCGAACCAAAGCATGCTTATGAGTCTAAGGGGTACCAGAAAGCTCACCGAGGGTTGCGTTGGTTCTGGCGACGCTGGAACAGTAATGGCGACGGCGAACACAGTCCGGCAGCGGCGGAAACCTTCGGGACCACGTCGTCGGCCTTCTCCCGGGGTACTGTGACGAGGTTGAGGTGCCGAAAAGATTAGAGACCTCCTAGAGGTGGTCTCAGTGCGAGGAGTCGAATGGAGGCTCACCAGTGAAGGAGAAAAGGACGGCGGTGGTAGTTGGCCGAAGAGGGAGAAGATGAAAGGGATCTCATGGCTCGCGGCTTCTCAGCTCGATTCCTTAGGGCTTCGGGGTCCTGGGGTTGAGGTGACGCTGGTGGCACAGTGGCCCAGCCGACGATGCACCATGGCGGCCGGAACGGCTGCGACACCACGGCGGCGGTTCTGCAGAGCAGAGAACAAGGACAACGGTGGCACAGCAACTTCAACCAGCGAACCTAGGGCGGCCAAGTACAAAAATGGAATGATTACAACTTGTAGATCACGTTCCCGAGGTCAAGAAGGGATGGAACTCACCGGAGCTAGCTTGGGCTCAACCGAACACCTTCGGCAGAGGAAAAGATGAGCTTGCCGGCAGTGATCTTTGAGGATTTTCTTGGTTTTCTCGGTGGGAACGTGGAGAGGAAGAAGAGGAGAGACGGCTAGAGAAATTTGAGGCGAAATGGCCGAGGTCTCCAAGCTAAGCTGTCCAGGATGCTCTGTAAACTATGAGAGAGAGGAAGGAGGCAGTGACACGTCAGCCATGCAAAAGCTGAGTTGTATCCACTTCTACAGTGGCATAGGTGGGTCCCACATGTAAGGCAACATTGTTCACACACTTTTGGCTAGGTTTAGCCTATGACTAGTGGGTCCAAGTAGTGGAAACATAGGAAGAAGAGAGGAGTGTGGGTAGAAACCTTGGTGCATCACACTGTCCAAAGAAGATATGAGGCTTACAGGTGGGCCAGGGTCTTCTGGGTCCCACTTGGAAGTGAAATAGAGAGGAGAAATCTCTAGAGACTAAGTCTGAAAAAGTGTGCTAGATAGCTGTCTTGCATCTGTGATCTCAGCAGGTTACCAAGGGGTATAATTTATGGAAAAATTATTGGAGGTAGGAGGATGTGTTTAACCTGCTGACCAATTTTCATGGTTAGAAGTGGTCTGGTTTATCTTTGGTGAAAATGCAAAGTAGGGGTAATGATCCAGTTTTTCTGTAGTGTAATTTTTGTCCCTAGGGCTTTGCTCTTATTATTTTATGTGATTTCTTTGGGAATTAAATTGAGCCAAAATTACTGGTGGTAGGGTTCATGTTGGCACACACTTTGGCAAAAGGGCTCTGTCTAATTAGTCTTCATTTTCATTTGGTGAATTTTAGAAGTATACCTATTCATTTTTAGCTAGCTCCCTAGTCTAGCTGATTTGAGGGATTTTATTGGAGTACTTACTGAAGTGATAAAATCATGTAAAATTTACAGTGGATCAATTATGTTGGATAGTGTTTACAGGAATTTTTCCATGATTTTATGTTTGACCAATCATTTTTAGAAATTCCTTAGGCTATACAAATGCATATGCATCCTATTATGAAAATGCACTTTTTAGTAGTGTTTTATTTTTGCCGATTTAGGGTATTATTATTGCAAATTTTAACTTGCATGAAGTGACAATGCAAAAATTTAAGTTGTGCACTCTAATGACAGTAGGGCATAACACTAATTACCTGAAATTAAATCTAGGGCTGTAACAGGCCCTGCATTATAAACATATCGGGTGAGTAGCATCTGATGATGAAAACAATCACCCGAATAAAATTTATGTATTTTACAATATATGTAAATACATGTTCTTCCTCTTGTTGATATTAATTTTCCCGAGTTGTTGATCCCTTACGTTTAAGCACTCTGCCCGACTAGTCATACCCCCCTAGCGTCGGGAGTTGGCTCATGGCTCTTTCCCAGACACGCATTTTGGGTGACTTGAATTCATCTTTCATGGAGCAAAGTTTCACGGATCAGAATTTATACTACTCGAGTACTTTTGCAATCATCAAGAGAAAAAACAGAGAATAATGTGCAGCTTGTACACCTATTAGGTATAAGCGGCTACGGCACTGGCGAGGCCAAGTGAGGTGTGGGTGCCATGGGCCCCGGGTACCTCATGACAAGCATATGGGCCACTCGGATAGAGGATGGGCCTAGCCTTGTAATTAGAGATATAGCTAGATTCGGCAGACTTCGCCTTGTATAGAAAGGAATATACAGTCCTAGTCGGGTGCGTTATATCTCTAAGGGGAGATCTCCTAGTCGTAATCCGATGGGGACTCCTACCTTGTAACCCTGTCCCCCAGTATATAAGGGGAGGCAGGGCGCCACATAAGCTGGCAGGTGCACACAAGTTCATCAGAACCACCACCGTATATCCTCAAAGGAATACATACAAACTGGACGTAGGGTATTACCTCACATCGAGGGCCTGAACCAGTATAAAATCTTCCCGTGTTCCTTTGCAATCCACCGAGTTTCCATCCACCGACTAGCCCCATATATTTATTGCCGGTGTAAAACATCGACAGTTGGCGCGCCAGGTAGGGGATTCGGCGCGATCTACATCTACAAGCTCGACGGATCCAACAACCGGAGTCGACGGCGGCAAATTTTCTCCCGAAGATACAATCTCATTCGGAAGCCTCGACTTCGTCGCCGACCAGATCGGCAACCTCACCTTGGCCGACTCGGACCCGATCCAACCGGCCAAGGAACCAGCCGGCTTCGCGCCAGTCGGCTTACACGACGCTGCAGCAATCTTCCACGACATGCTGTGGCGATCTCCAATACGCCCGAGTCCAGGGACAACTCTTCCTTTCAGTGTTCGACTCGGACTCGGTTCTGAGCCGGCCGAGATCGGGCCGAGAAGGGAAGAGATCGTCAACTTCCCGTTCGGGCTCGGCGACGCCGCGGATATCTACAATCTACATCCGACGCGGCAAACCCGATCCCCTGGAGTTCGACTCGGATACGGCTCCGAGTCGCTCGAGATCGGATCTAGGGAGGTCGGAGTTACACTCATCCCCGTCAACCATCCCGACTTCTACTCGAAGTCGGACTCCGACTTCCAGTCGGACTACGACTCTAAGTCGGACAGCAGCTCGGCAAGCTTCTCTCCGCCACGAGAAATCTTCATGGCATCCAAAGGCTCTACTCCGGAATCACGCCGACTACGCGAACAGCAAGAGGAGGAGGCCTGCCGACTGCAAGAACAACAGGAGGAAGAAGCAAGACGCCTGCATGCCCACAACGACGATCTACGCAGGGCTGGGCAAACCACTCAGCAACAAACCCTCCAAACAAAAGTCGGCGACCACGACGTCTTCGTCACGCCACAACAGAACATCGTGGCCGCCGCAACCCTACTGGACACGATCCAGCTTGGGCCTGATCACCAGGCCACCCCGACGATCACAAGGATAAAAGCCATGCTTACCGCTGCTGCATGTCAGCAGCACCAACAGTCGGGAGATACCCTCATACCGACCAACCGGTCGGCATCCCCAATGGCAGTCTCGTCTACCTCAAAGCGACGCCGAGTGGCCGGCTCTAGTCGGCTGCACACGGAGTCACGCCAAACGTCACTCGGCAACCCAAACAACAACCGGCAACGTCGAAGTGACCGTCGGGACAACCGGGATCTCCGAGGCCAACTATGGCGTGATCTTCGGCAGGACACCAATGCTTGGCGCCGCGAACGAGAAGAAGACGAGCAACGCCAGCTGGAAGACGAGAACGAGCATTTCGGCCTCCACCACGAGCGGTTTCGCCGCCGTACGTGTTCTTCCTCTTTTTGATATTAATTTCCTCGAGTAGTTGACCCCTTACGTTTAAGCACTCTGCCCGACTAGTCATAGCCCCCTAGCGTCGGGAGTTGGCTCATGGCTCTTTCCCAGGCACGCGTTTTGGGTGACTTGAGTTCGTCTTACATGGAGCAGAGTTTCACGGATCGAGATTTATGCTACTCGAGTACTTTTGTAATCATTTAAGAGCAAAAATGGAAAAAAGTAAATGCGCAGCTTGTACACCTGTTAGGTGTAAGCGGCTGTGGCACTAGCAAGGCCGAGTGAGGAGATGTTTATCAGAAAGCGACTTAGCTGTTCGGTATTTGGGAGTGGGGATGCCATCCTCGTGTTTGAGCTTGTGAGCCCCCGAGCATGTCACTTGTTGTTCTGCTAATCTTCAGTTGTTGAAGGTCGAAGGCGGTTGTGACCGACTGCCACAATGGAGCCGTCTGACTTGCGTTTGCGATTCCCAGCTTTAGTCGGGACCGCGTCGTCGGTGTCGTCCCGCTTCTTCTGTCAGGGTGACTTGTTGTCATCGAGGGCCTCGGCTACAGCGTGGGCTGAGTCGGCGTACTTGTTTGCCATGTCGAATAGGGCCTTGACAGAGTTGGGAGGCTTCCGCGTGAATTTGTCGATGAACGAGGTGTCTTTGACTCCTTTTCGAAAGGCGGCGATGACGACCTCATCCTTGATGTTTGGGATCGAATTTTTCTTCTCAGAGAACCTCTTGATGAAGTCACGAAGAGACTCGTTCTTCCTTTGATGCAACTGATATAAGTCGTGCTCGGAAGATGGCCTCTCGTACGTTCCCTGGAAGTTGGTGATGAAGCGTTCCCGGAGTTCTCCCCAAGAGCCGATTGATTGCTTGGGAAGTCCTGTTAGCCATGTCCTCGCTGAGTCGGCTAGAGCGACTGGGAGGTAGTTAGCCATGACTTTGTGATTTCCCCCAGCTGCTCGGATCGCCAGAGTGTAGACCGTGAGCCAGGACTCGGGATTGGTCTTGCCATCGTATTTGTTGATGCCTGTAGGCTTAAAGCTGACTAGCCAGTCGACCTGTCATAGTTCCTGGGTGAAGGCCGGTATGCCTTCGTCTTCATGAGGACTCCGACCCCGACTACGGCGGCGAAACCGCCCGTAGTGGAGGCCGAAATGCTCGTTCTCGTCTTCCAGCTGGCGTTGGTCGTCTTCTTCTCGTTTGCGGTGCCGAGCATTAATGTCTTGCTGAAGGTCGCGCCGTAGTCGGTCTCGGAGGTCCTGGTTGCCCCGACGGTCGCTTCGACGTTGCCGGTTGTTGTGGTTGCCGAGTGACGTCTGGCTTGACTCCGCGTGCTGTCGACTAGAGCCGGCCGCTCGATGTCGCTTTGAGGTGGATGAGACTGCCGCTGGGGAAGTTGACCGACTGGTCAGTACGAGTGTGTTGCCCGACTGTTGGTGCTGCTGACATGCGGCAGCGGTAAGCATGGCTTTTATCCTTGCGATCGTCGAGGTGGCCTGGTGATCAGGCCCAAGTTGGACCGTGTCCAGTAGGGTTGCGGCGGCCACGATGTTCTGTTGTGGCGTGACGAAGACGTCGTGGTCGCCGACTTTTGTTTGGAGGGTTTGTTGCTGAGCGGTTCGCCCAGCCCTGCGTAGGCCGTCGTTGCGGGCGTGCGGGCGTCTTGCTTCTTCCTCCTGTTGTTCTCGCAGTCGGCAGGCCTCCTCCTCTTGTTGTTCGTGTAGTCGGCGTGATTCCTGAGTAGGAGTAGAGCCTTTGGATGCCATGAAGATTTCTCATGGCGGAGAGAAGCTTGCCGAGCTGCTATCCGACTTAGAGTCGTAGTCCGACTGGAAGTCGGAGTCCGACTTCGAGTCGAAGTCGGGATGGTTGATGGGGACGAGTGTAACTCCGACCTCTCTAGATTCGATCTCGAGCGGCTCGGGGCCGTATCCGAGTCGAACTCCAGGGGATCGGGTTTGCCGCGTCGGATGTAGATTGTAGATATCCACGGCGTCTCCGAGTCCGAACGGGAAATTGACGATCTCTTCCCTTCTCGGCCCGATCTCGGCCGGCTCGAAACCGAGTCCGAGTCGAACACTGAAAGGAAGAGTTGTCCCTGGGCTCGGGCGTATAGGAGATCGCCGCAGCATGTCGTGAGAGATTGCTGCAGCATCGTATAGGCCGACTGGCGCGGAGTCGGCTGGTTCCCCGGCAGATCGGATCGGGTCCGTGTCGGCCAAGGTGAGATTGCCGAACATGTTGGCGGCGAAGTCGAGGCTTCCGAATGAGATTGTATCTTCGGGAGAGAATTTGCCGCCGTCGACTCCGGTTGTTGGATCCATCGAGCTTGTAGATGTAGATCGCGCCGAAGCCCCTACCTGGCGCGCCAACTGTTGATGTTTTACACCGGCAATAAATATATGGGGCTAGTCGGCGGATGGAAACTCGGTGGATTGCAAAGGAACACATGACGATTTTATACTGGTTCAGGCCCTCGATGTGAGGTAATACCCTACGTCCAGTTTGTATGTATTCCTTTGAGGATATACGGTGGTGGTTCTGATGAACTTCTATGCACCGTGAGCTTATGAGTGCTCTTCTGCCCTCATGAGGCGCCCTGCCTCCCCTTATATACTGGGGGACAGGGTTACAAGGTAGGAGTCCCCATCGGATTACGACTAGGAGATCTCCCCTTAGAGATATAACGCACCCGACTAGGACTGTATATTCCTTTCTATACAAGGCGAAGTCTGCCGAATCTAGCTATATCTCTAATTATAAGGCTGGGCCCATCCTCTATCCGAGTGGCCCATATGCTTGTCATGAGGTACCCGGGGCCCATGGCACCCACACATCCCATCAGCCCCATGCAAACCAGGTTGGCCCCACTAGCGTTAGAACGGGATAAAACGCGAGTAGAGCTGCTGCTGCTAAATTCCCAATTTTGCCGGTCGTCGTTAACGTACGAAGATGTGTAGTTTGCGTGTACGAAGACATCGTTTTTGGACCGAGGTGTTCACCGCTACCGAAGCCTTCCCATAGATTCCACTTGTGCATCCAGTGACCCCTAGGCCCTAGAAACCCTCCACGCCTCCAAACGCCTTAGATTATACTTCACGCCCGGTGAATTTCACGTGTTAGGCCATTTTAGCGACGTGTGAGCGTGTGCGATTAACATCCTAGCGAGTTGGAGTATATCCACTTCTGGGAGCTGTCCTTAGGTTCACAGTAGCACATATGTAGGTTTCGTACCATATAAATGCCCCTAGAACATAAAACGTCCCAAATAGACCACCCGTTAAGTCGGTAGAATGTTTTCAGCCGTTTTAGCAGTTCAGTCGAGCGAGAACGCTGTTTCTAATTTATTTTCGATTTTAGGACAGAGCAGACTTCGTTTAGCCATTTCTCCCTAGTATGAACTCGGATTCAAGCGATTCTTTTTCCTAAATTCATCCAAAATCATGCACTTCCATATTCTGCAAAAATATTTGTACTTCCTGTTCTGTTAAATTTTTCTGTTGTTTTCATTGCATTCGTTTGGTATTCTCATAGAGCACGACGTTGCTGACCCAGTTGAGGAGGAACCAGAGGAGTACCAGGAAGTCCAGGAGCAAGGCAAGCACCCCCTTGATCAATTGCTCCTATATTTCAAACTTACAAACTATATTGATTGCAAACTATTATGCATGCGATGTTTTACTCAGAAATGTGTTGGATTCTTGGGTAGTTAACCTCTTGTTGCATATGCCTTGTCCTTGTTACTTGAGTATCTTGAATTCCTTGTAACCTATGCTGCCACCGAAAATCTGGGTTCATGTGGTTGGGAGGATGTCAATAGGTATGCTTAGTTTGCTAATTAATCAATGCTGCTTGTTACTTGATTTTGGGATGTTGGGGAAATGAAGCATTTGTGAAATTATGGAAATGAACAGTGGGTAATTCCCCTGCGCTCTTGGTGGAAAACAAAAACTGAAAACATGCTTTTGACTTGGGCGAGTGAATGTAGTGTTTGGTGCCTTGTTTGTGGTACCGATTAGATGGTTGTCTCGTCCGGGTCGCTAAGGACAGATTCTATGGTGTAGCTAGAACCAAGGAACATAGTACAAACCACATGTGGCTCTTATGGGGAGTCCCTGGCTCAGTATAATGTTGATACCTAGCAATAGACCCGCCGGTGGTAGTTGTAGGTCATTATTGTTGACATTGGGTTAGTGCGAGTTATGGTTATTGTCCATGGCCTGAAGGTACCTTGATTATTGTTCAAGAGTGACCAGCACATCGTGTGAGCCTTGGGGTTTTAGGAGGCCTACCAACTGCCTAGGGATAGATCATAAGCGCGGGATATTGCTAGGTCAACGGTAGAAAGGCTTTGTCATTGATGGTGTGTGCCTCCTGTGTGGTAGCTCATATTGTCCTTGTCATGTGGGTACAGTTGTACACACTCTCGAGAGTTAAAACTATTCGGATAGCCGTGTCCTCGGTTATGGATGACTTGGGAAATTCTCCACCGTAGTAGATTTAAATTTTGGGAACTGTTTTGGGGAAAATCATGGTGCGAATAGGGAGTTCTCTATGCTGGTTGTGGCAGCATGTTGCCACAGTTGGCTGGCATGGGCAGGGAGCCTAGATGGTTGGAAACACTTGGGGTCGATGCTTATATACTTGATTTACTAGGCTAGCTTGATCTACGAAAATTTCGTTGTAAAACCGCAATGTTTTCGCTCTGCATATTATGATTTATGCAAAGTGCAAAACCTGAACCATTCCTTGTTTATCTTCGCATATTGTGGAATACCATTGAAAATACTAAAAGTCTTGCAGAGTACGTATTGTACTCACACGCGCTTGTGTGACTTCTTTTTCTTTAGAGATGATTGATGGGGACCCGACAATCGGGTACTTCTATGAAGCAGGTTTTGGAGACGACGACGACGGTGCTTACCAGGGCTTACCGATCGGTTGCCTATGGGCGAGCCGAGGCACACTTGCTGGCTTTCGGTGCCTATATTATCTTGTTTCCACTATTAAACTCTTTGTTATTTTGTTGTTCTATTTGGCCGGTCGGCCTCTATGTAATCGCTAAGTCTAGAGTCTTGTACGACTTATGTTTGGACTGCTGTGAGCTGAACCTGTGATGTATGGATTATGATGTCGATGTTGAATGTGTGTACTAGCAATTGATCGTGGGACTAGCATGGTACACACATAGGGTTCGGGGTCAAACCCGGGTCCGAGAGCCTCCACACGTGGCCTACTCCGAGTCCTCTTCCTTTTCTTTCCTCAACGTGGCAGTTCAGAACTAACCGCTACGGTGAGACCAAAACGTGAACAGAACTCGAAAATCTAGAGAAACTAGACACTAAGACCAGCAAAGAAAAGGACAATGCAACCGAAAGTTCAAGAATGCAATGTACTGAAAAGAAAAATTGTGAAGCTAAGACTGGTTTGGATAGATTGATCTACTGCTAATTAGGGCTTAGGGTTTAGGGTTTAGGATTTAGGGTTTTCGTCTATCTTCTAGTTTTTTTTCCAACGGATCAAGAATCGCCTCAATCGAAGGTCGTATGCAAAAGATACACTATTTTTTCTCTTTTTTTCACACACATGACACTTTCCTGGTTGAATGCGAAACCACCTTGGCCAAAATCGTGTCCTACTCCGAGTCCTCTTCCTTTTCTTTCCTCGACGTGGCAGTTCGGAATCAACCGCTACGGTGAGACCAAAACATGAACAGAACTCGAAACCCTAGAGGAACTAGACACTAAGACTAGCAAAGGACACGACGATGCAATCGAAAGTTCAACAATGCAATGTACTAAAAAGAAAAATTGCGAGGCTAAGACTGGTTCGGATAGATTGATCTACTGCTAATTAGGGTTTAGGGATTAGGGTTTAGGGTTAAGGGTTTAGGGTTTAGGGTTTAGGGCTTTCGCTCTATCTTCTCATTTTCTTTCCAACGGATAAGAATCGCCTCAATCGGAGGTCGTATGCAAAAGTTACGCTGTTTTTTTCTCTCTCTCTTTTTTTGTTCACGCACGACGCTTTCCTGGTTGAATGTGAAACCTCCTTGGCCAAAATCTTGTCCTACTCCAAGTCCTCTTCCTTTTCTTTCCTTGATGTCGCAGTTCGGAACCAACCGCTATGGTGGGACCAAAAATTGAATAGAACTGGAAATTCTAGAGGAACTAAACACAAATACCAGGAAAGGACACGACGATGCAATCGAAAGTTCAGTAATGCAATGTATTTAAAACAAAAATTGCGAGGCTAAGACTGGTTCGGATAGATTGATCTACTACTAATTAGGGTTTAGGGTTTAGGGTTAAGGGTTTTCACTCTATCTTCTCGTTTTCTTTCCAACGGATCAAGAATCGCCACAATCGGAGGTCGTATGCGAAAGTTACAGTGTTTTTTCTCTTTTTTTTCACACACATGACGCTTTCCTGGTTGAATGCGAAACCACCTTGGCCGAAATCGTGTCCTACTCCGAGTCCTCTTCCTTTTCTTTCCTCGACATGGCAGTTCAGAACCAACCGCTACGGTGAGACCATAACGTGAACTGAACTCGAAACTCTAGAGAGACTAGACACTAAGACCAGCAAAGGAGATGACGATGCAACCAAAAGTTCAACAATGCAATGTTCTGAAAAGAGAAATTGCGGGGGTAAGACTGGTTCGAACAGATTGATCTACTGCAAATTAGGGTTTAGGATTTAGGGTTTAGGGTTTTCGCTCTATCTTCTCGTTTTCTTTCCAACAGATCAAGAATCGCCTCAATCGGAGGTCATATGCAAAAGCTACAATGTTTTTTCACTCTTTTTTTTTACACACACGATGCTTTCCTGGTTAAATGCGAAACCTCCTTGGCCGAAATCGTGTCCTACTCCGAGTCCTCTTTCTTTTCTTTCCTCGACGTTGCAGTTCGGAACCAACCGCTACAGTAAGACCAAAACATGAATAGAACTCGAAACCCTACAGGAACTAGACACTAAGACCAGCAAAGGACACGACGATGCAAACCGAAAGTTCAAGAATGCAATGTACTAAAAAGAAAAATTACGAGGCTAAGACTGGTTCGGATAGATTGATGTACTGCGAATTAGGGTTTAGGGTTTAGGGTTTTCGCTCTATCTTCCCATTTTCTTTCCAACGGATCAAGAATCGCCTCAATCGCAGGTCATATGCAAAAGTTGCGCTTTTTTTCTCTCTTTTTTTGTTCACACACGGCACTTTCCTGGTTGAATGAGAAACCTCCTTGGCCGAAATCTTGTCCTAGTCCAAGTTCTCTTCCTTTTCTTTCCTCGATGTCGCAGTTCGGAACCAACCGCTACGGTGAGGCCAAAACTTGAATAGAACTCAAAATTCTGGAGGAACTAAACACTACGACCAGCAAAGGACACGATGATGCAATCGAAAGTTCAGTAATGCAATGTATTGAAAACAAAAATTGCGAGGCTAAGACTGGTTCGGATAGATTGATCTACTACTAATTAGGGTTTAGGGTTTAGTGTTTAGGGTTAATGGTTTAGGGTTAAGGGTTTTCGCTCTATCTTCTCGTTTTCTTTCCAACGGATCAAGAATCGCCTCAATTGGAGGTCGTATGCAAAAGTTACACTGTTTTTTTCTTTCTGTTAACGCCAAAATTTGGTAAGGCCCTGTATCAAATTCGGTCAAAAGGAAAATTGCAGTCAACTGGCGGAAATTGATCCAGAAGAGACTGATTCCGGGAGGGAGCCGTGAAATCCGCTGTTCGGCAGTTATTTACTGTATCTATTAATTAGGCAAGTGTTTATCTTTAGGAAACCTGACCTCGTGTCCGGTCAGGCCTTGTTAGCATTTTCTGTTATAATTAGGAAATCATGTACCGTGTCCAATAAGGACTCATGTAACTCGGGGTATAAATACGTACACCCGGGGACCTTGTAAATTATCACTCGATCAATACAAATTCGGCGCATCGCCACCCTTCCGATGGGATCTTGCTTCTCGAGCCGGGCTTCATCGGTTAGGTCCGACCTCCTGTGAGAGGGTAAGTCTCGTCACCCCGGCTACCTATTCTAGTCGGTTTATGGTAGTCGGCTTACCACGATATATTTATTTTGTCTATGGCTGCATCAGTTCAATTTGACCTCATAGATTGATTAGGTATATCACATCACGCGTGCGTAGATCGTATCGGCTTACTGAGAGCGGTTTATCATCAGTTTGTGCTGCATCGGTTAGGTCCGACCTACTAAACTGCTAGCGATAAATCGTTCCTGCTAGGTTGATACTTTATGCGCAAGCGTCTTATCGGGGTGTATAGCCGGTAAGTTATCATGTTTTAGCATCACGATCGCATTAGATCTATCGGCTTATCGAGATCTCGTTATCATTATCAATCTGTGCTGCAACGGTTGGGTCCGATCTACTAGACTGACAGTAATAACGTTACTCTTAATAAGCCGATGGGTTTTATGCGATGTTGTTATCGGAGCGCTTAGCCGATAAGTTATCTCTTATTAAATATAGCCGATTATGCTCCTTGCCTAGTTATACATTCTTGCCTGCATTACCATTATGATCGGCTAAGAGCCAGCCGATTGGTTTACTCTGCCGATCCGAGTGCGAGCACAAGCAAGTTCCCGGGCACGACCTCAGCCAAGTTCCCGGGCACGACCTCAGGTAAGGACCCGGGCACGAGCATAGGTAAGAACTCGGGCGCGGATACGGACAGCAGATGAAGATTCCAGGCGCAGGTGCGAGCAAGGGCCCGGGCACGGGCAATATCTCTACGGCAATACCAGTGACCTTAACTATGATCGGCTGAAGTTCATTTAATCTATTTACTCACGCATCCTGCTTGTTTATTTTACCAAGTTTTTAGCCGATTTTTGAGCATTCCTTCGATGATCGGCTAGTGTAATACTTGTTTATTATTATGTTATTGTTCTTGCCGTCATCGGCTTTTAGCCGATGTATAAGTGCTACAATGCATATCGGCCATCGACCGATGAGATGAGTCCAAGCCGGCTTCCAGCCGATTGGCTCATGAATTTGACATCTTTTCTCCTTGTCAATTGCAGGGTCAAATTGACTGGCACGCCTATGAACCTCAAGACTTTAGGACCTGCACTAGCGTGAAGCAAATCTCCCAGGCCTTCGCGTGTCTCCCAGACGCCGGATGGCCCCCGGCGGGTTTTCGGCGTCAACACTTTCTCTCTTTTTTTGTTCACACACACGACGCTTTCCTGGTTGAATGCGAAACCTCCTTGGCCGAAATCGTGTCCTACTCGAACTCCTCTTCCTTTTCTTTCCTTGACGTGTCAGTTCGAAACCAACCGCTACGGTGAGACCAAAACTTGAACAGAACTAGAAATTCTGGAGGAACTAAACACTAAGACCCGCAAAGGACACAACAATGCAATCGAAAGTTCAATAATGCAATGTACTGAAAACAAAAATTGCAAGGCTAAGACTGGTTCGGACAGATTATTCTACTGCTAAATAGGGTTTGGGGTTTTGGGTTTTGGGTTTTGCTCTATCTTCTTGTTTTCTTTCCAACGGATCAAAAATCACCTAATCGGAGGTCATATGCAAAAGTTACACTGTTTTTTCCCTCTTTTTTTTTCACACACACACGATGCTTTCCTGGTTGAATGCGAACCCACCTTGGCCGAAATTGTGTCCTACTCCGAGTCCTCTTCCTTCTCATTCCTCAACGTGGCAGTTCAGAACCAACCGCTACGGTGAGACCAACACATGAATAGAACTCGAAACTCTAGACGAACTAGACACTAAGACCAGTAAAGGACACGACGGCGCAACTGAAAGGTCAATAATGCAATGCACTGAAAAGAAAAATTGTGAGGCTAAGACTGGTTCAGACAGATTGATCTACTGCTAATTGGGGTTTAGGGTTTACGGTTTTCGCTCTATCTACTCGTTTTTTGTCCAACGGATCAAGGATCGCCTCAATCGGAGGTTGTATGCAAAAGTTACACTGTTTTTTCTCTCTGTTTTTTTCACACACACGACACTTTCTTGGTTGAATGCGAAACCTCCTTGGCCGAAATCGTGGCCTACTCCGTGTCCTCCTCGTTTTCTTTCCTCGACGTGGCAGTTCGGAACCAACCGCTACGGTGAGACCCAAACGTGAATAGAACTCGAAATTCTAGAGGAACTAGACACTAAGACCAGCAAAGGACATGACGATGCAACCGAAAGTTCAAGAATGCAATGTATAGAAAAGGAAAATTGCGAGGCTAAGACTGGTTCGGATAGATTGATCTACTGCTAATTAGGGTTTAGGGTTTAGGGTTAAGGGTTTTCGCTCTATCTTCTCGTTTTCTTTCCAACGGATCAAGAATCGCCTCAATCGGAGGTCGTATGCAAAAGTTACATAGTTTTTTTCTTTCTCACTTTTTTTGTTCACACACACGATGGTTTCCTGGTTGAATGTGAAACCTCCTTGGCCGAAATCGTGTCCTACTCTGAGTCCTCTTCCTTTTGTTTCCTCGACATGGCAGTTCGGAACCAACCGCTACGATGAGACCAAAATGTCATAGCCCCAAATCTAATTCCAGGTAATTAGTGCCATGACCTGTCATTAGAGTGCACAAATTAAATTCTTACATTATCACTTCTTACAAAATAAAGTTTGCAATATTTAAAACCATCAATACAACAAAACCCTAATCGGCAAAATTAGACCAACTCCAAATAGTGCAGCAAGTTGAACAGAAACATATGTGGGAAATATTTTATTCAAATACTAGCTAATTCATCATGAAACAATATAATTTTTCCAGAATTTATTTCATTGGTTTAGACCTCTTAAAAATTCAAACAAGCTTCAGCCTGGAACCTTTCCCTTGACCTATGCCTTTGTATGGTCTAAGGATTTTCTGAAGATGTTAAGTTGCACATAAAATCATGGAAAACTTCCTGTAAACACTATCCTACATAACTAATCCACTGTAAATTTTACATGATTTTATCACTTCAATAAGTACTTCAACCAAGTCCCTCAAATCAGCAAAGCTGGGAAGCTAGCTGAAATAAATTGGCTTAATTCTAAAATTTACCACATGAACATGAAGACTAATTAGACAGAGCCCTTTTGCCAAAGTGTGTGCCAACATGAATCCAACAACCAGGAACTTTGGTTTAATTTATCTCCCAAATAAAACACATAAAATGATAAGATCAAGGCACTGGAGAAACAAATGAGACTGCAGCAAAACTGGATCAGTGTGCCTACTTTGCTTTTTCACCAGAGATGAACCAGACCACTTCTAGCAACAAAATTTGGTGAGCATGTTAAACACATCTTCCTCTATCTCTAGTAATTTTCCCATAATTTATCTCCCTTATTTATCTGCTGAAATCACAGATGCAAGACAGCTGTCCATACAGCTCACAAAACAGTCTCTAGAGTATTCTCCTCTCTTTTCTCACTGACCAGTGGGACCCACAAGACCTGGCCCACTTGTCAGCCTTACCACATCATGGGACAGTGTGTTTCACCAAGTCTTCTACCCATACCCCTCTCTCATCCCTAGGAACTAACTTCTTGGACCCACAAGTCATAGAGTAAACCTAGCCAAATGTGTGTAGAAAAATATTGTCTTACATGTGGTACCCACCTTGACCACTGTGGAGTTGGAGCACCTTAGCATTGCATGGCACAGGTGTCGTTTCCTCCTTCCTTTCTCCTTCCCAGCTCACAGAGCAAGCCCTGGACAGCACACCCTTGGAGACCTCGACCATTTCACTCCAAAATTCGCCAGAGAACTCCTCTCCTCTTCCTCTTCATGTTCCCACCGAGTAAACCAAGAAAATCCTCAAAGATCACCGCCGGCAAGCTAATCTCCTCCTCTGCCGAAGGTGTTCGGTTGAGCCCGAGCTAGCTCCGGTGAGCTCCATCCTTTCTAAACCTCAAGAACATGATCTGCAACTCCTAATCGTTCCATTTTTGCGTTACCTTGCCCTAGGAACTGTCGGCCGAAGTCGCCGTGGCACCGCCGTGTTCTTTTTCTGCTCTGCAGCGCCACCGCCGGTGTCATCCTGCCGTTCTGGCCGCCTCGGAACATGTTTGATCGAGCCCTTGCGCCAGCAACGTCGCCTCGCCTCTAGAAGCCTGCTAACCGAAGGAAACGAGTTGCGAAGCCCCGAGCGCCGAGATCGGCCGTCATCTTCCCCGGCGCCGATCTGAGCTGCCGCCGTCATTTTCTCCTTCTCTGGTGAGCCATGATCCGATCCTTTGCATTCCTGCCATCTCTAGGGAACCTCTAACACAGTAGACACCCTGCCTTGGCTGCAGCTCAGCTGGAGCTGCCCAACGCCGTGAGACCGAAGGATTTCACCGCCTCCGGACCAAGTTCACCGTCACCACTGCTGTTCTAGCTTCACCAGGATCGGCGTGACCCTTCGTGAGCTTTCCAGTACTCCTTAGACGCTTATGCATGCACTGGCTGGACCGGTTTAAGCCCGTAGGGCGATTTGCCTCAGTGTCCCAAGAGCATCGGCCGCTTATCCTCACCGCCGGCGAGATTCCGGTCACCCGAGGTGTCAAGAAGACCACCCTTAGCTTCGCCGTGAACTCCTCTTCCTTTTCTCTTTTGGCCCCGACTGCAGCCGACGCCACCATCGCCGCTGCCGCCGCGGAGACGCTCGTCGACTAAACCTCCTCTGTTTCGCCACGCCGGACCATCCTCTCCTAGACTGGACAATCCGTTCCATTGTCTCGTTCGCCCTGTGCTGTTCTGTCTCTATGGCGCACTGGCCCCACCTGCAAGAGAGATAGAGAGAAAAAGATAATCCAGGAAAAGCAAATAATTGATTTATTTTGTGACTGAAAAAGGGTAAACTTCCAAAATACATAAGTAATTCATTTTAACTCCTTTTTGATTGAAACCAATTTTGTTAGTTCTGTAAATTTGTGAACTTTAATGCTGTCCAATAAAATATAACCACTTCTGTACAGGAAATATCCATAAAATACTATGAAGCAAAAATGACTTAATTTGTGCCTAGGAACTTGAAGTATTTTATAAAATCATTTATAACTCCTTTTGAGGTGAACCAAATTTCTATGGATTCATAAAAATGTTCTCTTCAATGTTATAAAATAAAATGTGAGAACTTCTGTGTAGGATTTTACTCTAAAAATGGAAATATCTTTTATATACCTTTTTATAACCTAGAAGTTTATAAATTTCTAGAAAATTCCTCCTAATTGCGAAAAATGTGAAACCATGTTTATTTAACTCAGAAAATTGTAACCTTACTGTGGAAAATTTGTATTTGATAAAAATACCTCCCAAAATAGGCCTAAGTAATTTTCTAACCTTTCCTTTTGTTAAACTTGTAAAATCTATATCTAAATCATTTTAAATCCAATTTCAGTGAACTCAATTTTGTTAGAACCAGTAGGTTATACACTTTCATCTAAAAATGATCACATAAATAAAACCTTAATGGGAAATGAAAGTTACCCCTAATACACTAGGGTGATACACAAATAATTCCAAATCTGCCATTTTCAGCGTATATGGCTTGTTATTTTTGTATCTCCCAATCCAGAGATGCAAATGACCTGGTTCTTTCTCCTAAAATCTTGTTAGGATATGCCCTACCTACTGTATTTATCTCATAATTTTTAGAGCACGTTGCATATGCATGTTTATTTCGATCTCTTATTTGCATATTGCTTCTTATTGATAGATTCTGAGGATACGGAGTACGTGGAAGTTAATCTAGAGCCTGAGTGTGACCCATTGCTGCAGAAAGGCAAGCATCTAAGTATATTGAACCTATATTTTCAATAAATTGTTTTCTTTGTGAAAGCAATATCTATAGGCATGTTTCGGTCTTTTTAAATGGGAAAAACGGGTAGAGTCAATATTACCCAATTGAATGCATTTCCGTTCCTTGATTGTTGATTCCATATTTATACCTTGTCACCCCTGGTTAAGGACTTTGGGAGACTTTTATTTTATCGAATGCTTAGCCATGCTTAATTCTAGACTTAGAAAAATCCGATAGATGGAACTATTGGTTCAAAACTAGTTCAATGTGAATGGATGGGTTAAAATCTGACAAGAATAACTTCTGATTAATAATTGAGAAAATGTTTGACTTGGATGGATGATAGGGCGATGACGGGATGGTGTTTCCCTGATGCACGTAGCTCCGTCTAGGTCGTTAAGGACCAAACATGTTGACGTCTATTCAAGCACCCTACATACTTCCACACGCCAGTATGGGACGGCTTAACTCAGTAGCACGGGAGGCTGTGGCCATCTACGCCCGTCCGTCAGTCATGAGGGGAGACCGTTGGAGGACCTCATTGCGAGCCTGCACTTGGCCGGAGGTGCCTCTCGCGACGGTGAGCCCACCTTAGTTGCCACGCACGCACGCGACTAAGTCATCGGGGGCCCAGACGTGGTTTAGGTGGTTGGGGCTAAGCGTGCAAAAGGTTCTGTTGTGACCTCTAGTCCGCACTCAATGTGTAGAGTGTGGGTGCTGACGGGTACAGATCAAACTAGAGTGTAGCCATTTGGCTTCTATCACATCGTGTGGGTAAAGATGTACACCTCTGATCAGAGTAAGAACTATTCGAATAGCCGTGTCCACGGTTACAGGACAACTGCTTGATGTGTTAGTCAGTCTATGTTAGCATCCAACTTGGGATTATTGTGGTGATACCATGACTTAGGATAGTCATGGATGGATGGGTTTATATAAAAATCTTTGATGATTAAATATGACTTGGTTTAGTCATAAAAGATGATATGCTTGTGTAGCATAATGGTTTGGGCAATGGTGGCCCATGGATGATGATTAGAGCATGGTTTGTGCTCACTTTTAATTACATTTCAGAACTATAAGCTTGCTGTCCTAAATTTTCAGATTGCTTTATTTTACAAATGCTTATGTTTTAAATGTAGTACTTACTCAATAAAATCAGCTTTATGCAAAATCAGACCGACATAGCCATACTCCTTGATGTGGAGGCTAGCATTACTCCTTTGAACTATTATTATTGTATAAGTCTAGCTGAGTACTTGTGTACTCACGCTGCATCTTTCCGGTGAGGACAACGACGACATTGATGTGGTCTACTGTTATCCCACCGAGGGTGGCGAGGATAATTTGTAGTTGAAGTTAAGCTCTATCCCCAGTCGGTTGCCTTGTGGTTTGGTTTGGCACCACTGGTTTTATCCTTTATGTTTATATATTCCGCTGCTATCTTTTGTGCTACTCTGTGATGAATTAGGGTGTGAACCCTCTATGTAATATTTATAACCTTGCTGCTCGTTTATCCATATTTAGAGTACTTGTGATGTTTATCAATTGCTTGCGATGAAAGAGTGAAGTTAGTCGCTTTCCTGGGGACTAGCGGAACATGAGTATGAGTTGTGTAGAATTGAGATGGTTGGGGGATAGCTATTGTGGTTCGAGTCCTCTGGGGTACATATCGTGTTTGGTCGCCACCATCGAGTGGTTTGACGGGCGTATGACAGGGAGGACTGGCAAGCTATCCTTATGATTATCTCTTTTGTACACTTCTCGGCATTTTGGATTTGTATTATGAACGAGTAAATATTATGGCAAGGCTGTGATGAGGATGGATGGTTACCGTACTTAATTGGGTTTTATTCGAGATCCCATCCATCTAGATATTTCGCATTGTCATAGTAATTACTCTCCATAATGCACTTCCGGGGTGCCCACACAAAACGTGAATAGAACTCGAAACTCTAGAGGAACTAGACACTAAGACTAGCAAAGGACACGACGATGCAACTGAAAGTTCAAGAATGCAATGTACTGAAAAGAAAAATTGCGAGGCTAAGACTGGTTTGGATAGATTGATCTACTGCTAATTAGGGTTTAGGGTTTAGGGTTAAGGGTTTAGGGTTTAGGGTTTTCGCTCTATCTTCTCTTTTTTTTCCAACAGATCAAGAATCGCCTTAATCGGCGGTCGTATGCTAAAGTTACAATGTTTTTTCTTTCCCTCTTCTTTTGTTCACACATAGGGTGCTTTCCTGGTTGGATGCGAAACCTCCTTGGCTGAAATCGTGTCCTACTCCAAGTCCTCTTCCTTTTCTTTCCTCGACGTGGCAGTTTGGATCCAACCGGTATGGTGAGACCAAAACGTGACTAGAACTCGAAACTCTAGAGGAACTAGACAGCAAGTCCAGCAAAGGACACGACAATGCAACCAAAAGTTCAACAATGCAATGTATAGAAAAGAAAAAATTACGAGGCTAAGACTGGTTCGGACAGATTGATATACTGCTAATTAGGGTTTAGGGTTTAGTGTTAAGGGTTTTGGGTTTAGTGTTTTCGCTCCATCTTCTCGTTTTCTTTCAAACGGATCAAGAATAGCCTCAATTAGAGGTCGTATGCAAAAGTTACACTGTTTTTTTCTCTCTTTTTTTTCCCACACACGACACTTTCCTGGTTGAATGCAAAACCTGCATGCCCAAAATCGTGTCCTACTTTGAGTCCCCCTCCTTTTCTTTCCTCGACGTGGCAGTTTGGAATCAACCGCTACGGTGAGACCAAAACGTGAACAGAACTCGAAACTCTAGAGGAACTAGACACTAAGTCCAGCAAAGGACACGACGATGCAACCAAAAGTTCAAAAATGCAATGTAAAGAAAAGAAAAAATTACGAGGCTAAGACTGGTTCGGACAGATTGATCTACTGCTAATTAGGGTTTAGGGTTTAGGGTTAAGGGTTTTGGGTTTAGGGTTTTTGCTCTATCTTCTCGTTTTATTTCAAACGGATCAAGAATGGCCTCAATCGGAGGTCGTATGCAAAATTTACACTATTTTTTTCTCTCTTTTTTTTTCCCACGCACGACACTTTTCTGGTTGAATGCAAAACCTCCATGGCCGAAATTGTGTCCTACTCCGAGTCCCCCTCCTTTTCTTTCCTCGACGTGGCAGTTTGGAATCAACCGCTATGGTGAGACCAAAACGTGACTAGAACTCGAAACTCTAGAGGAACTAGACAGCAAGTCCAGCAAAGGACACGACAATGCAACCAAAAGTTCAACAATGCAATGTATAGAAAAGAAAAAATTACGAGGCTAAGACTGGTTCGGACAGATTGATATACTGCTAATTAGGGTGTAGGGTTTAGTGTTAAGGGTTTTGGGTTTAGTGTTTTCGCTCCATCTTCTCGTTTTCTTTCAAACGGATCAAGAATAGCCTCAATTAGAGGTCGTATGCAAAAGTTACACTGTTTTTTTCTCTCTTTTTTTTCCCACACACGACACTTTCCTGGTTGAATGCAAAACCTGCATGCCCAAAATCGTGTCCTACTTTGAGTCCCCCTCCTTTTCTTTCCTCGACGTGGCAGTTTGGAATCAACCGCTACGGTGAGACCAAAACGTGAATAGAACTCGAAACTCTAGAGGAACTAGACACTAAGTCCAGCAAAGGACACGACGATGCAACCAAAAGTTCAAAAATGCAATGTAAAGAAAAGAAAAAATTACGAGGCTAAGACTGGTTCGGACAGATTGATCTACTGCTAATTAGGGTTTAGGGTTTAGGGTTAAGGGTTTTGGGTTTAGGGTTTTTGCTCTATCTTCTCGTTTTATTTCAAACGGATCAAGAATGGCCTCAATCGGAGGTCGTATGCAAAATTTACACTATTTTTTTCTCTCTTTTTTTTTCCCACGCACGACACTTTTCTGGTTGAATGCAAAACCTCCATGGCCGAAATTGTGTCCTACTCCGAGTCCCCCTCCTTTTCTTTCCTCGACGTGGCAGTTTGGAATCAACCGCTATGGTGAGACAAAAACGTGAACAGAACTCGAAACTCTAGAGGAACTAGACACCAAGTCCAGCAAAAGACACGACGATGCAACCAAAAGTTCAACAATGCAATGTACAGAAAAGAAAAAATTACGAGGCTAAGACTAGTTCGGACAGATTGATCTACTGCTAATTAGGGTTTAGGGTTTTCGCTCTATCTTCTCGTTTTCTTTCAAACGGA
This sequence comes from Oryza meyeriana var. granulata, assembly GCA_003991445.1. NCBI lineage: Eukaryota > Viridiplantae > Streptophyta > Magnoliopsida > Poales > Poaceae > Oryza > Oryza meyeriana. Next base: position 49,652 of record RYFJ01000920.1, on the reverse strand, counting down.
TCAAGAATGGCCTCAATTGGAGGTCGTATGCAAAAGTTACACTCCTTTTTTTCTCTCTTTTTTTCCCACAGACAACGCTTTCCTGGTTGAATGCGAAACCTCCTTGGCCGAAATTATGTCCTACTACGAGTCCCCTTCCTTTTCTTTCCTCGACGTGGCAGTTCGGAACCAACCGCTACAGTGAGACCAAAACATGAACAGAACTCAAAACTCTAGAAGAACTAGACACTAAGACTAGCAAAGGACACGACTATGCATCCGAATGTTCGACAATGCAATGAACTGAAAAGAAAAATTGCGAGGCTAAGACTAGTTCAGATAGATTGATCTACTGTGAATTTGGGTTTAGAGTTTATGGTTTTCACTCGACCTTCTCGTTTTCGTTCCAACGGATCAAGAATTGCCTCAATCGGAGGTCATATGCAAAAGTTACACTGTTTTTTCTCTCTTTTTTTTTTACACACACAACGCTTTCCTGGTTGAATGCAAAACCTCCTTGGCCGAAATTGTGTCCTACTCTGAGTCCTCTTCCCTTTCTTTCCTCAACGTGGCAGTTCGGAACCAACCGTTGCGGTGAGAGCCAAACATGAACAGAACTCGAAACTCTAGAGGAACTAGACATTAAGACGAGCAAAGGACATGACGATGCAACCGAAAGCTCAACAATGCAATGTACTGAAAAGAAAAATTGCGAGGCTAAGACTGGTTCAGACAGAATGATCTACTGCTAATTAGGGTTTAGGGTTTAGTGTTTTTGCTCTATCTTCTCGTTTTCTTTCCAAGGATCAAGAATCGCCTCAATCGGACGTCGTTTGCAAAAGTTACACTGTTTTTTTCTCTTTTTTTTTCACACACACGACGCTTTCCTGGTTGAATGCGAAACCTCCCTGGCTGAAATCATGTGCTAGTCTAAGTCCTCTTCCCTTTCTTTCCTCGACGTGGCAGTTCGGAACCAACCGTTGCGGTGAGAGTCAAACATGAACAGAACTCAAAACTCTAGAGGAACTAGACAATAAGACCAGCAAAGGACATGATGATGCAACCGAAAGTTCAACAATACAATGTACTGAAAAGAAAAATTACGAGGCTAAGACTAGTTCAGACAGAATGATCTACAGCTAATTAGGGTTTTGGGTTTAGTGTTTTTGCTGTATCTTCTCGTTTTGTTTCCAACGGATCAAGCATCGCCTCAATCGGAGGTTGTCTGCAAAGGATCCACTATTTTTTTTCTCTCTTTTTTTCACACACACAACGCTTACCTTGTTGAATGCGAAACCTCCTCGGCCGAAATCGTGTCCTACTCCGAGTCCTCTTCCTTTTCTTTCCTCGACGTGGTAGTTCAGAACCAACCGCTACGGTGAGACCAAAATGTGAATAGAACTCGAAACTCTAGAGTAACTAGGCACTAAGACCAGCAAAGGACACGACGATGCAACCGAAAGATCAACAATGGAATTTACTGAAAAGAAAAATTGCGAGGCTAAGATTGGTTCGGATAGATGATCTACAGTTAATTAGGGTTTTGGGTTTATTGTTTTCGCTCTATCTTCTCGTTTTCTCTCCAAGGATCAAGAATCGCCTCAATCAGACGTCGTTTGCAAAAGTTACACTATTTTTTCTCTTTTTTTCACACACACGACGCTTTCCTGGTTGAATGCGAAACCTCCCTGGCTGAAATCATGTCCTAGTCTGAGTCCTCTTCCCTTTCTTTCCTCCACGTGGCAGTTCAGAACCAACCGTTGCGGTGAGAGCCAAACATGAACAGAACTCGAAACTCTAGAGGAACTAGACACTAAGACCAGCAAAGGACATGACGATGCAACCAAAAGTTCAACAATGCAATGTACTGAAAAGAAAAATTACGAGGCTAAGACTAGTTCAGACAGAATGATCTACTGCTAATTAGGGTTTTGGGTTTAGTGTTTTTTCTCTATCTTCTCATTTTGTTTCCAACGTGTCGGAGGACGAAACCTCGACGGCGGGAAGTCAGGAGACCCCCCTTTGAGATTCGGCCAGGGGAGTAGTTCTCAGGTGCAACCGGCGTCAGGAAGAAAGATGGTTAGATGAATCGGCGAAGAAGACGAGAGGAAGCAGGGTTCGGACCGTCCGAACCGGGGCCGGACCGTCCGGAGCCTAGGGGCCCGAGCTGGAGACGGGAAGGTCCGGACCGTCCGAATCGGGTCCGGACCGTCCGAATCGTAGTATCTCGCGGGGAAGACGATGAACAGCACGGGATTTATACAGGTTCGGGCCGCCGGAGCGTAAAACCCTACTCCTGTGTGTATGCTATCAGGTGGATGAATGTGGTATGGTGGTTACAAAGTAAAGCTAGCTCACGGCCGGTGCCGGAAAAGGAGAACAGTAGAGAGCTAGCTCAGGAGCCTAGAGCAGAGATTGGAAGAAGTTCCCCCCCCGTTTTTTTTTCCGTTCTCGGTGGCTTGGATCCTCCTTTTATAATCATGGGGAGTCCACAGTGCCGGTCATCCATGGTGAGAGAGAGATGTGCTATGTCTTTGTCGTGCCGGTCGGCGCCCGCCTGCTGCGCCGTGCCTGGAGGAGCGTCTAGTCGCCGCCTGCTTAGCGGCTACGGGCGGCTAGAGCTGGTCTGCTGTCGCCTGGTTGCCACACACGCCCGGAGGCGGTGCCTCCGGGCGCGGGCGACACGCGCCCGGGGCCGGAGGCGGCGCTTCCGGGCGGCACTCACTCGGGGCCGGAGGCGGCGCTCCCGGGCGACAGGCGGCGCGTCCGGGCGCGGGGACGAGCACCCGGGGCCGCGGGCGACGCATCCGGGCACGGACGACCGGCGGGAGACACGGCCTCCCTGCCGGCAGCTGGTCGTGCAAGATATGTCCCCCGGAAGAGCCGATGTGGCCGGAGATCCACGCGTCCCCGCAGGCTGTGGGACCCCCAGTCCCATTTCGCCGACACAACGGATCAAGAATCGCCTCAATCGGAGGTCGTCTGCAAAGGATACACTATTTTTTTCTCTCTTTTTTTCACACACACAACGCTTTCCTTGTTGAATGCGAAACCTCCTTGGCCGAAATCGTGTCCTACTCCGAGTCCTCTTCCTTTTCTTTCCTCGACGTGGCAGTTCGGAACCAACCGCTATGGTGAGACCAAAATGTGAACAGAACTCAAAACTCTAGAGGAACTAGACACTAAGACCAGCAAAGGACACGACGATGCAACGAAAAGTTCAACAATGGTATGTACTGAAAAGAAAAATTGCGAGGCTAAGATTGGTTCGGATAGATTGACCTACTGCTAATTAGTGTTTCGGGTATAGGGTTTAGAGTTTTCACTCTATCTTCTCGTTTTCTTTCCAACGGATCAAGAAACGCCTCAATCGGAGGTCATATGCAAAAGCTACACTTTTTTCTCTCTTTTTATTCACACACACGACGCTTTCCTCGTTGAATGCGAAACCTCCGTGGCTGAAATCGTGTCCTACTCCGAGTCCTCTTCCTGTTCTCTCCTCGACGTGGCTATTCGGAACCAACCGCTATGGTGAGACCAAAAGTGAGCAGAACTCGAAACTCTAGAGGACTAGACACTAAGAGCAGCAAAGGACACAGGGATGCAACCAAAAATTCAACAATGCAATGTACAAGAAAGAAAAATTACGAGGCTAAGACTGGTTCGGACAGATTGATCTACTGCTAATTAGGGTTTAGGGTTTACTGTTTTCGCTCTATCTTCTCATTTTTTTTCCAACGGATCATGAATCGCCTCAATCAGAGGTCGTATGCAAAGGTTACACTGTTTTTTTCTCTGTTTTTTTTTCACACACACGACGCTTTCCTAGTTGAATGCGAAACCTCCATGTCCAAAATCATGTCCTACACCGAGTCCTCTTCCTTTTGTTTCCTCGACATGGTAGTTCGGAACCAACCACTACGGTGACACCAAAACATGAACATAACTCAAAACTCTAGAGGAACTGGGTACTAAGACCAGCAACGGACACAATGATGCAACCGAAAGTTCAACAATGCAATGTGTTGAAAAGAAAAATTGCGAGGCTAAGACTGGTTTGGATAGATTTTTCTACTGCTAATTAGGTTTAGGGTTTTATTGTTTATGCTCTATCTTCTCGTTTTCTTTCCAACGGATCAAGAATCGCTTCAATCGGAGGTTGTATGCAAAAGTTACACTGTTTTTTCTCTCTTTTATTTTTCACACACACGACACTTTCCTGGTTGAATGCGAAACCTCCTAGGCCGAAAACGTGTCCTGCACCGAGTCCTCTTCCTTTTCCTTCCTCGGCATGGCAGTTCGAAACCAATCGCTACGGTGAGACCAAAATGTGAACAGAACTAGAAACTCTAGAGGAACTTGACACTAAGTCCCGGAAAGGACACGACGATGCAACTGAAAGTTGAACAATGCAATGTACTAAAAAGAAAAATTACGAGGCTTAGCCTGGTCTGCAAAGATTGATCTTCTGCTAATTAGGGTTTAGGGTTTTCGCTCTATCTTCTCGTTTTTTTTTCCAATGGATCAAGAATCGCCTCAATCGGAGGTCGTTTGCAAAAGTTAGACTTTCTTTCTATTTTTTTACACACAAACGACGCTTTCCTGGTTGAATGCGAAACCTCCTTGGCCAAAATTGTGTCCTACTTCGAGTGCTCTTCCTTTTCTTTCCTCGACGTGGCAGTTCGGAACAAACCACTACGGTGAGACCAAAACATGAACAGAACTAGAAACATTAGAGGAACTAGACAGTAAGGCCCGGAAAGAGCACGACGATGCAACCAAAAGTTCAACAATGCAACGTACTGAAAAAAATATTACGAGGCTAAGACTGGTTTGGATAGATTGATCTACTACAAATTAGGGTTTAGGGTTTAGGGTTTTCGCTCTATCTTCTCGTTTTCATTCCAACGCATCAAGAATCACCTCATTCGGAGGTCATATGCAAAAGTTACACTGTTTTTTCTTTCTTTTATTTTCACACACACGACACTTTCCTGGTTGAATGCGAACCTCCTTGGCCGAAATCGTGTACTACTTCGAGTCCTCTTCCTTTTCTTTCCTTGACGTAGCAGTTCGGAACCAACCGCTACGGTGAGACCAAAACGTGAATAGAACTCAAAACTCTAGAGGAACTATACACTAAGACAAGCAAAGGAGACGACGATGCGACCGAAAGTTCAACAATGGAATGTACTGAAAAGAAAAATTGCGAGGCTAAGACAGGTTCGGACAGATAGATCTACTACTAATTAGCGTTTAGGGTTTTTGCTCTATCTTCTCGTTTTCTTTCCAACAGATCAAGAATCGCCTCAATCGGAGGTCATATGCAAAAGTTACACTGTTTTTTTCTTCCCTTTTTTTCACACACATGATGCTTTCCTGGTTGAATGTGAAACCTCCTTGGCCTAAATCATGTCCTACTCCAAGTCCTCTTCCTTTTCTTTCCTCGACGTGGCAGTTCGCAACCAACCTCTACGGTGAGAACAAAATGTGAACAGAACTCAAAACTCTAGAGGAACTAGACACTAAGACCAACAAAGGACACGACGATGCAATCAAAAGTTCAACAATGCAATGTACTAAAAAGAAAAATTGCGAGGCTAAGACTGGTTTGGACAGATTGATCTACTGCTAATTAGGGTTTAGGGTTTTCGCTCTATCTTCTCATTTTCGTTCCAACAGATATCGAATCGCCTCAATCAGAGGTCGTATGTAAAAGTTACACTGTTTTTTCACTCTTTTTTTTCACACACACGACGCTTTCCTAGTTGGATGCAAAACCTCCTTGGCTGAAATTGTGTTCTACTCCGAGTCCTCTTCCTTTTCTTTCCTTGACGTGGCGGTTTTGAACCAACCGCTATGGTGAGACCAAAACATGAACAGAACTTGAAACTCTAGAGGAACTAGACACCAAGAACAGCAAAGGACAAGACAATACAATTGAAAGTTTGGACAGATTGATCTGTTGCTAATTAGTGTTTAGGGTGTAGGGTTTTCGCTCTATCTTCTCGTTTTCTTTCCAACGGATCAAGAATCGCCTCAATCTGAGGTCGTATGCAAAAGTTACACTATTTTTTTTCTCTCTTTTTTTTAGACACACCACGCTTTCCTGGTTGAATGCGAAAAATCCTTGGCGGAAATCGTGACCTATTCTGAGTCCTCTTCCTTTTCTTTCCTCGACGTGGCAGTTCGGAACCAACCGTCACGGCGAGACCAAAACGTGAACAGAACTCAAAACTCTAGATGAACTAGACACTAAGACCAGCAATGGGCACGACGATGCAACCGAAAGTTCAACAATGCAATGTACTGAAAAGAAAAATTGTGCAGCGAAGACTGGTTCGGACAGATTGATCCAATGCTAATTAGGGTTTAGGGTTTACGGTTTAGGGTTTGTGGTTTTTGCTATATCTTCTCGTTTTCTTTCTAATGGATCAAGAATCGCCTCAACCTGAGTTCGTCTGCAGAAGTTACACTGTTTTTTCTCACTTTTTTTTCACACACACCATGCTTTCCTGGTTGAATGCGAAACCTCGTTGGCCAAAATCGTGTCCTACTCCAATTCCTCTTCCTTTTCTTTCCTCGACGTGGCAGTTCGGAACCAAACGCCACGGTGAGACCAAAACATGAATAGAACTCGAAACTCTAGAGGAACTAGATACTAAGACCAGCAAAGGACACGACGATGCAACTAAAAGTTCTACAATGCAATGTACCAAAAAGAAAAATTGCGAAGCTAAGACTGGTTCGGACAGATTGATCTACTGCTAACTAGGGTTTAGGGTTTTCGCTCTATCTTCTCGTTTGTTTCCAACGGATCTAGAATCGCCTCAATCGGAGGTCGTATGAAAGAGTTACACCGTTTTTTCTCTCTATTTTTTTCACGCACACGACGCTTTCCTGGTTGAAAGCGAAACCTCCTTGGCCGAAATTGTGTCTGTCGATGTTTTACACTGGCAATATGATTATAGGGCTACTCAGCGAATCGAAACTCAGTGGATTGCAAAGGAACACAGGGAGTTTATACTGGTTTAGGCCCTCGTTGTAAGGTAATACCCTACATCCAGTTGGGGTGTATTCCCTTGAGGATTATGGTGGTGGTTCTGATGAACTCTTGCGTGGTCGTCTCATGACTTGCCCTCATGGGGCGCCCTGCCTCCCCTTATATACTGGGGGACAGGGTTACAAAGTAGGAGTTCCAGCCGGATTACGACTAAGGAATCTCCCCTTAGAGATACAATGTACCCGGCTAGGACTGTATATTCCATATCGTACAAGGCAAAGTCTGCCGGAGGTTACTATATCTCTAATTACAAGGCTAGGCCCATTCTCTATCCGAGTGGCCCATATGCTTGTCATGAGGTACCTGGGGCCCATGGCCTGCACAGCAGCCCCTGAGACCTTCATAGTTGAGTCACAGCTGATGCCGAGTGCTCATCCTCCATGGTGAAGTTTTCCCGAGTGCATTGCTCCCGAGTACTCTTTGTCTGAGTGTGTCTTCTTCCCGAGTCCTGCTTCATGTCAGCTGGCAACGAAGCGATGAAGGGCTCCATGTAAAAGGTGGAATAGTGTGCGCCGAATAGGCGCACCTATTAGGTGTAGCCCCCAACTTTGTGCTTAATTGTGAAAACAATTAAACATAAAGTCAAAGATCTTTAACCTTGTAGTCTTTCCCGAGTAGTATACTACCGGTATATGAGACTCTTCAGTATCATGTCAACCGAAATATTTTATAGTCTTTGCCGAGTAGCATGCCACTCGTATATGAGACTCTTCAGCTTCATGTCAGCTGGAAAAGGCGTTTATAGTCTTTCCCGAGTGGCGTCCCACTCGGAAGTTAGACTCTTCAACATCATGTCGGCTGGAAGAATATTTGCCCATGGCAAATGTTGGCTATGCACGTAAGCCAAGCACCACTTTATGAAATTTAATCCATTATATGGTCAGGTGTACTTGAGAGATATCTGCATCCCCATTTTAATGAAGACCAGCTTATGACCCTTATAAGGATATATCCTCAATACCTAGTGGATAATACGGATACCCGAACACATGTGTTCAGCAATTAGGCCTTCATGAAGCATATCTGATTACCTCATCGGTTCCTATTAGTAGCACCAGCACCGTGATTTTAACACAGCCAGCTAGCGGCCCATATTGAGCGTGCTACTGTAGAAACTCATATCTTGGTGGCCTAGTACCGACTGTGTAAGCCCAAGCCCATGAATTGGTACAAGCTCTATAAAAGGCAGGGAGAGAGAGAAAAGATTCCCTCATCTTCTCCATTCCACCAATCGTTTCGTCTTCTAGCTTCCACGCTGAAATTTCGCCTCCTGCCTCGCTAGGGTTCGCCATTGCTCACTCTTCCCCATTGAAACTTGGGCGATCCCGCTCCTCCTCGCCCATTCCAAGCCCCCAATCGCATTTCCCCCAAACTTCCTCGCCTCGAACCATGCCAAGGGCTTCGGATATTCTGGAGGCGTTGAATGAAGCTTGGCTGACTTCGAATTGCGGTCGGTCAAAGCTAGTGCACCCGGAGAGGTTGCTGCGACTGCAAAGCCGGGATATCATCCCTTGGCGTCCGGCCGAAGGTGAATCGGTCCCGGAGCCCCAAGCCAGTGAGACAGTTGTTTTCGCCTCTTTTTTCGACCGGGGTCTCTCTCTTCCATCTTCTGATTTCTTCCGCTAGCTTCTTGACTTCTATAAACTGGAGTTGGTGAATCTGAATCCCAACTCAGTCTTGCAAATCTCTATCTTTGTGACTCTGTGCGAGTGCTTCCTAGGTGTGGAACCCCATTTGAATCTCTTTAGGTATCTGTTTGACATCAAACCCCAGCCCTCCAAGAGCAAGGTCCATGTGATTGGGGGGGCCGGTATCCAGCTAAGGGGCGAGATGAAGAAAATCTATATCCATCTTCCTTTGAAATCTTCCCTGAAGGGCTGGCATAGGGAGTGGTTTTATTGTTCTGATCTCGAGCCATGCCTCCCCCTTTTACTGGTCTACCTCCGATGGTTGATCCCAACTGGACGTCTGTGCCCACCTTTGAGGAAATGGGCCAAGTTTATATGCTGATTAGCAAGATTGATAAGCTGAAGACCACCGGACTGACTGGTCCATGGGTGGCCAGGCGCTTCTTGACTTGCCGGATCAGGCTACTGAAGTTGAGGAGTCACTTCGGCTAGGACTTCAAGGGTAGAAAAGATCTCAGCCGGGAGTATCCCGACCTAACCGACAAGCACAAGGTGACCGAGATCGTAGCGGATTACTTCTCCAGCAGGGTGCTCGAGACTTTGGAGTCAGATCGGTCAGTGGCGGCTTATAGCCAGAAGAGGCCACGCCCAAAGGTAAGGCTTGCTGACATAGGCTTGCCGTCCATCCGCGATGAATGTTTTCATGCTTGTATTCTTGATTGCTTCGTAGTATGTGATGTATGTTGTTGAACTGCTTGCAGTCATGTGAGGAGTTTGATGAAGACTCCCAAACTTTGTTGGCCGTAAAGTCGAATAAGAGGCCGAGAAGTCCATCCGCTGCCCAGCCTGACTCCAAGAGAGCAGGGAAAGGCCTGCCGAAAACCAGGGTAAGTAGAAAATCAGTAGGCCAAGTGCTGCAGCCAGGAGATTGAGGATCAGGGACACCGCCAGCGTAGCTCCCAGGCCATCAAGTTCCAGAACGGGACTGGCACAGTCGGGCTCAGCAACATCGAGCACAAGAAGAGTGCCGCCGTGTATAAGGTCAAGCCCAGCGCCACCAGGCTCAGGAACATCGAGCCCAAGGATGGCACCGCTGAGTACCCAAGCGCCCCAGCCGGCCACTCTAGGAACAGGGCCGACCAGGACAAAAACACCACCTTCGATTGCCAAGTCATCCAGCCCGACAGCCAGCAGCCCGACAGTGTTGACTTCAGGAGCCCCCGGGTGGAAGATCAAATTCTCCAAGACGTATGCGATCTTGATTCCCACAGAAGTCCTGTTCAGCATTGTAGTGTCTTGATATGTGGCACTTTGTGCAGGAAATGTGCCGACATTGATCTCAAGGAGACCACGCCGACCGTCCCTGTTGTCGAGCTTGCCCCAGCCGAGCCAGCACCAGCAAGCTTATCTACTGAGCTGGAGACCATCCCAGTTGCGAAAACTGAGGTCGTCCCGACAGCAGGGCTGCTGACACCGACTGACCAGGGGGCAGGCGTCGGAGCTGCTGCTCTAGCCCCTGAGTTGATCCCCGAAGCCTCAGTGGCCGCCGAGTTAGGGGCCAGGACCCCATCACCGTCCTTGTCGTCGTTGTCTTCAGAAGGGCCGGATCTCCCCAGGCTTGAGGCCCCTCCGCGCAGATTCCCGAGGACATTCCACTGGGTAACTCTTGAGGGAACTACGAAGAGCTACGAGCATAACACCGAGGCAGCAAAGATGGAGCACGAAGTTCTTCTCCATGCCAATTTCACCGTGCCCCGAGGGGTCCAGGTACGACTTTCGCCTTGCTGAGTTCTTGATAGTCTTCCTTGCATAGGTATTCTACCGTCTAACTCCGCTTTACTCTGTTTTGCTCCGGGCAGAAGATTGTTGATCGCTTAGAGAAGATGGAGGAGGTCTTGACCCAGCTTGTCCCCCAACTCCAGCAATTGGGCCAGCTCCAGACCTCAAAGGCCGACTTGGAGTGATCTAGCTAGGAGAAGGAGGCTTGGCTGAGGGAAGTGGTTAATCAGCTCAGGGATGAAAATTGGGGCCTAGCCAAGAAGATTGAAAGTAATCCTCTGAAATGTCTTCCTGACTAGGCCCTTAGTTTATTTCTCCAGCTATGTTGTTTCCTGACTACCCAGTTGTGTCTTGATTGTAGCCTTGAGTACTTGACCATTCTGATGTACAGCCCTCAAAACTGAGTTAAAGACCCGAACAGAGGGGGAATCCAAGCTGAAGGAGGCTGAGAGGGCCAAGGCCGAGCTTGAGAAAGAGAAGGCTGACTTGGAGAAGGCCAACGCTAAGCTTGGGAAAGAGAAGGCTGAACTGGAGAAGGCCAATGCCAAATAGGAGGCCGACTATGAAAGTAAGTCCTTCCTCTGACACTGATCTTAACCAATCCATTAGGTACTCCGTCTGCAGTTTTGCTTAACATGTTTACTTGTGGATGAACCTAGGTAGCTGCTAGAGCCAATGCCCAAATCCAATTTCAAGCTTTTGCAGAGGAGATACAGGTTGTCAAGGAGTCATAGGAGATCCTTGCCGAGTCCGTGAAAGGGCTCCTTGACATCATGGATCCTTACTATGTGGGAACCAGCTCCAACACAGTCTCCCAGGTGCAGGCGCACCTAAATAAAGCCTTCAGTGTCCTGAAGTGGTACTCGGATGAGCGCATTGTCACTGGCGTGGCCCAAACCCTAGCGATGACCAAGTCGATCTACCCCAGGGCAGACCTTGAGGCCATCGGAGAGGGATTCGCCGAGGAGACAACACCTGAGGGGGCACTAGAGCTGATAACCCAGGCAAGGCTGACTGTAGAGGTGATCACTCGAGACTTGGGTATGTAAGAACAATCCATCATGCAGTCGGTAGTCTTTGCCGAGTAGTATGTCACTCGCAAATTAGACTCTTTAGCTTCATGTCAGCTGGAATGATTTTTTATAGTCTTTCCCGAGTAATATGTCACTAGGAAATTAGACTCTTCAGCGTCATGTCGGCTGGAAAAAGTGTTTATAGTCTTTCCCGAGTAGCGTCCCACTCGAAAGTTAGACTCTTCGGCGTCATGTCGGCTGGAAAGAGGTTTGCTCATGGCAACTGTTGGCTAAGCATGTAAGTTGAGTACCACTTTATGGATTTGAGCCCAATATGTGGTCAGGTGTACTCGAAAGATACCTACATCCCCAATTTTAATGGAGACCAGCTTCTGATCCTTATAAGGATATATCCTCAATACCTGGTGAATAATTTAGATATCCGAACACTTGTGTTTAGCAGTCAGGCTTTCATGAAGCATATCAGATTACTCAAATCAGTTCCTGTTGGTAGCACCAGCACTGTGATTTTAACACAGCCCGCGAGCGGCCCATATCGAGTGTGCTACTGTAGAAACTCATATCTTGGAGTGTGCTACCGAATAAGCCAGTCTAAACCAACCTACCCAGTGCAACCCTATAAAAGTAGCATCCCTTGCATGTCAGGATGAGTACTTCAACGTCGGTCACCGCAATTAGCCAGAGGAATCCTCGTCAGCAAGCCTTTCTGACTTATGTTCTGGATGCAGCCTGGTTGCCACAGATACCTGAGTAGGTATATTGCAAGATCAGCTTGCCCTCCTCAAGTGCGACGCAGTGCATGAGAACACCGGATGCACTTTGACGATGTAGGTCTTCTTTGACTTCGATTAAGCTAAATAAGGTACCCGAACCTTGCATTAGCATAGGATTCGGCTGGCGACCCTCGTGGGGCGCACCCTATCCAATAGAGTTATAGCCAAATAAGGTACCCGAACCTTGCATTAGCATAGGATTCGGCTGGTAACCCTCATGGGGCATACCCAACCTGACAGAGCTGTGACCAAATAAGGTACTTGAATCTAGCATTAGTGTACAATTCAGCTAGTGACCCTCATGGGGCGTACCCTACCTAGCCGAGTGGTACACGAGCTCCGACTGGCGTCGGAGGTCGGTTATATTAGCTGAATAAGGTACTCGAACTTTGCATTAGCATAGGATTCGACTGGCGACCCTCATAGGGCGTACCCAACTCAGCGGAGTTGTGACCGAATAAGGTACCAGAACCTAGAATTAGCGTAGGATTCGGCTGGCGACCCTCATGGGGCATACCTCATCCAGCCGAGGGGTAGCCGAGCTCCGACTGGCGCCGGAGGTCAGTTATTAGCTCACAGGGAGTGTAACCAGGTAAGACGACATCCCGACTGGTGCAAGTACTTAGTCAGTAGCCGTCATGGAGCATTCCAAGAGATTTTTGGCAGACTAGTCCAGCCCTCGAGCGTAGGAGATAGGCTCGTAGCCCTGAGTTCCTGTCACGCGTATCCGGAACTGGCCCTGCATTATAAACATATCGGATGAGTAGCATCTGATGGTGACAACAATCACCCGAAGAAAATTTATGTATTTTACAATAGTTCTAAATACATGTTCTTCCTCTTTGTGATATTAATTTCCCCGAGTAGTTGACCCCTTACGTTTAAGCACTCTACCCGATTAGTCATAGCCCCCTAGCGTCGGTAGTTGGCTCATGGCTCTTTCCCAGACACACATTTTGGGTGACTTGAGTTCGTCTTTCATGGAGTAAAGTTTCACGGATCGGAATTTATGCTACTCAAGTACTTTTGCAATCATTAAGAGCAAAAATAGAAAAAATAAATGTGCAGCTTGTACACCTATTAGGTTGGCTGCGGCATTGGTGAGGCCGAGTGAGAAAATATTTATCAGGAAGCGACTTAGCTATTCAGTATTTGGGAGTGGGGATGCCATCCTTGCGTTTGGGCTTTTGAGCCCCCAAGCATATCACTTGTTGTTCTGATAATCTCCAGTTGTTGAAGGTCGAAGTCGTTTGTGACCAACTGCCACAATGAAGCCGTCTGACTTGCGTTTGTGATTCCTAGCTTTATTCGGGACCACGTCGTCGGTGTCCTTCCGCTTCTTCTGTCAGGGGTCCTTGTTGTCATCAAGGGTTTCAGCAACAGCATCGGCCGAGTTAGCGTACTTGTTTGCCATGTCGAATAGAGCCTTGACAGAGTTGGGAGGCTTCCGAGTGAATTTGGCGATGAATGAGGTATCTTTAACTCCTTTTTGAAAGGCAACGATGACAACCTCGTCCTTGATCCTCGGGATTGAATTCTTCTTTTCAGAGAACCTCTTGATGAAATCACGAAGAGACTCGTTCTTCCTTTGATACAACTGATATAGGTCGTACTCAGAAGATGGCCTCACGTATGTTCCCTGGAAGTTGGTGATGAAGCATTCCCGGAGTTCCCCCCAGGAGCCGATTGATCTTGTCGCAATCGACGGGTCTCCTCCTCTTGTTGCTCGTGTAGTCAGCGCACCTCCTGTGGAGGAGTTGAAGCCATGAAGATTTCTCGGGGCAGAGGAAGCTCGCCAGACTGGTGAACTACTGTTCGAATAGTTGTCCGACTTGGAGTCAGAATCTGAGTAGTTCATCAGGGTGATGACGACTCCAACCTCCCTATATCCAATCTCGAGCGGCTTTGGGCCGTGTCCAAATTGAACCGTAGGGGATTGGGTCTGCCGCGTGGGATGCAGATCCGTGGTGTTGCCGAGTCTGCATGGGAAATTGATGATCTCTCCCCTTCCTAGCCCGACCCGGGCTGGCTCGAGGCCTAGCGCGAGTCGGACACCGAAGGAGAGAGTTGTCCCGAGACCCGGGCAAGTGGTGGATCGCCGCAGCAAATCGACGAGGGTGGCTGCAGCGTCTTGTGGACCGACTGGCGCGGAGTCGGCTGGTTCCTCGGCCGGTTGGATCAGGTCTGCGTCGGCCAAGGTGAGATTGCCAAACATGTCGGCGACGAAGTCGAGGCTTCCGAAAGTTATTGTATCTCCAGGGGAGAATTTGCCGCTGTCGACTCCGGTTGTTGGATCCATCGAGCTTGTTGATGTTGATCTCGCCGAAGCCCCTACCTAGCGTGCCAACTGTCGATGTTTTACACGGCATAATAATATGGGGCTAGTCGTCGGACCTAAACTTAATGGATTGCAAAGGAACACGAAGAGTTCATACCAGTTTAGGCCCTCGATGTGAGGTAATACCCAATGTCCAGTTGTGGTGTATTTTCCTTTGAGGATGTATGACGGTGATTTTGATGAACCTCCACCTCTTGTGATGACTTGCCCTCATGGGGCGCCCTGCCTCCCCTTATATACTAGGGGAACAGGGTTACAAAGTAGGAGTCCAACCGGATTACCAGCCCAAGAGATCTCCCCTTAGAGTAAAACGTACCGGCTAGGACTGTATCCTCTTATCGTATAAGGTAGTCTGCCGAGAGTTACTATATCCCTATTCAAGGCTAGGCCATCCTCTATTCGAGTGGCCCATATGCTTGTTGTGAGGTACTTGGGGCCCATGGACTCCACAATGCCCGAGTGGATCGATTGCAGAATCTGCTTGCCCTCCTCGGTGGTGACGCAGCGCATGAGGACACTGGATGCACTTCTTCGATACAGGTCTTCTCCAACGATTAGGAAGCTTTTGCTGCGATGTTTGATTTGTTCGGCTTGAATGCAATCTTCTGGGAGTACATCGTCCAGGAGGAATTTGAAAACAGGAGTCCGCCAATCTTGGGATATGATCAGTACTTCGTCTGTTGCCAGGGTAGGTTCGCCTCCCGACTAGTCTGGCACTGGTTTCTTCTTGACTAACGGCTCCATTAGTTGCTCGACAAAGATCCCAGTCAGGACCACTTCTCTCTTGGATCCCATGTTTGCCAATTCATCTGCAGCATCATTGTATTGTCGTAGGACATGTGTTATCTCTAGCCCATCGAACTTGTTTTCTAGCTTTCAAACCTCCTGACAGTATGCCGCCATGGTATCGTCGAGACATGTCACAGTCTTTCATGACTTGTGTTCTCACCACGAGTTGAGAGTCTCTCGCACAACCAGTTGGTGGATGCCAAGTGAATATAGCAATGCGGGAGCGTGATGAGTGCCTCGTACTCGGCGACATTGTGGGAAGCCGGGAAGTGGATCAGTACGACGCCAGCCCCGGCTCCGTCGATCCTTAGAGAACCGTCGAAGTACATTGTCCAGTGCTCTAGCTTCACTGTTGATGTAAGGCATCTGACCACTTCTGTCCACTCGGCCACGAAGTCGGCTAGAGCTTGTGATTTGATTGCTGTCCATGGTTGGAAGGTGATGTCGAACGCCATCAACTCGAGCGCCCATTTAGTGATTCGGCCAGTGGCCTCACGGTTATGCAAGACGTCCCCGAGTGGATACGATGTGACCACAATGACTTCATGCGATTGGAAATAGTGCACCAGCTTCCGGACATTGATGAGTAGGCCATAAAGTAGCTTTTGGACCTGCGGATATCTTATTTTGGAGTGGGCAAGGACCTCGCTGACAAAGTAGACTAGCCGTTGTATCTTCTGCATGTGACCCGACTTGGATCGCTCGACCACCAACACCGTGCTAACTTCCTGAGTGGTTGCCACCAGATATAGCATTAATGGCTCTTGGGGCATAGGTGACGCCAACACGGGTGGTGATGTGAGAAATTTCTTGAAGTTTTCGAAGGCTTGCTGGGCTTCGGGAGTCCATTGGAAATTGTCTGCTTTCTTCAATAGCTTGAAAAAGGGCATGCCCCGTTCGCCTAGTCGGGAGATAAACCGGCTGATTGCCACCATGCAGCCTATCAGCTTCTAGATGTCCTTCTAGCTAGTCGGGGGTGCCATGTTCATGATTGCATTGACTTTCTCCGGGTTGGCCGCGATGCGATACAATGAAGCAAGTAGCTTGCCGGATGGCACACCGAAGGCACACTTTTTCGGGTTCAACTTCATCTTGAATCTTTGAAGATTTTGGAAGGTTTCTTCCAGGTCAGCGATGAGGTATTCTTTAGACTTGGTCTTGATCACCACGTCGTCGACGTAGGCTTCCATGTTGCGCCCGATCTGATTGTGTAGACATCGCTAAATTGCTCGTTGATACGTTGCTCCAGCGTTTTTCAAACCGAATGGTATAGTGATGTAGCAGTATGCACCAAACGGCGTGATGAAAGACGTCTTTAGGCAGTCCTCCTCCTTCAGGTTGATTTGGTGGTATCCCGAGTAACAGTCGAGAAAGCTGAGAACTTCGCACCCCGCGGTTGAATCTACCACCTGATCTATTCTCGGTAGACCAAATGGATCCTTGGGGCATGCTTTGTTTAGATCTGTGTAATCGACGCACATGCGCCATTTACCATTTTTCTTCCGGACCAGAACTGGGTTTGCCAGCCAGTCCAGGTGGTAGACCTCTTTGATGAACCCGGCTGTGAGAAGCTTGGTTATCTCTTTCCGAATAGCATCCTTCTGGTCTTGTGCGAAGCACCATAGCCGTTGCTTGACTGGCTTAGCGTCTGTCTTGACATTGAATGCGTGCTTGATCACCTCCCTTGGTACGCCCGGCATGTCAGACGGTTTTCACGCAAAGATATCTCTGTTGGCTTGGAGGAAGGTGACGAGCGCATCTTCCTATTTGGGGTCGAGTCCGGTCCCGACTAGAGCAGTCTCGGAGGGGTCGAAAGGGTCCAGGGGGATCTTCTTCGTGTTAAAGTCCGCTGAAATTCCCGACTTCGCTGCTTTTTTCGTCGGAACTTGGTCATCCTCGACTTCAGTTGCGACAGCTTGCCGAATGCTATTGCGTCCGACTGCCACCTCTTGTGATTGAGCCAACTCGCAGCTCTCCTTGTTGCAGGTGAAGGCTTGCTTGACATCGTTGCGAAGAGAGAGGACTCTGGCTGGCCCGGGTATCTTGAGCACCATGTAGGTATAGTGCGGTATCGCCATGAACTTGGCAAGTGTCAGTCATCCGAGTATCGCGTGATATGTGGTCTCGAAGTCGGTGACCTCGAAGCAGATGCTTTCTGTGCAGAAGTTATCCCGCGTGCTGAAGGTAACCGGCAAAGTTATCTGTCCCGAGGGGTTGAAGACATGCCAGGAATTGTCCTGTGGAAGGGCGCCGTGCTCGGCCGCAGATCTGAACGAGGGATCTTCATCTCATCCAGGGTCTTGGCGAAGAGGATGTTGAGTGCGCTGCCTCCATCTATGAGAACCTTCTTTAGCTTGATACTTTTGATGACCGGGTCCAGGACGAGTGGATAGCATCTCGGGTGTGAAACCCGATTTGGGTGATCTGCGCGATTGAATTTGATGGGCATCTCTGACCAGCGCAAAGACTGGGGGGCGTCTGCTGTAGAGACCGTGTTGACATCGCGTGCCATAAGCTTCTACTTTCTCTTGGACTCGTACGCAGACGGCCCTCCGAAGATGTGGTTGAGCTTGGCCTAGGGATCTTGGAAGTCGTCGGCCAGGCCCGAATCTAGCTTGTCTTTGTCCTTGTCGGTGCTAGACGATGAAGTCTGCTCGGAGGCAAACTTCTTGAGCATGAAGCAATCCTTGGCCATGTGCTTGCCCTTGTTATGGAAGGGGCAAGGCCCGTTCATCACTTTCTAGTATTCATTGTTTCTTGGGGGCCGCGACCGAGTGCTCTCCACATTGGCCACCTCGTCATCCAACTTCCTCTTGCGGCTGCCGGACTTGTTTTGTGATGGCTCATTGTCGGCTTTCGCCTTTTGGTCCTTCTGCCGGGACTCCTTTTCGTCGAGGGCTTCAGCGACCACCTCTGCTGAGTCAGCGTACTTGTTCACCATGTCGAAGAGGGCCCTGACAGATATTGGTGGCTTCCGAGTGAACTTCGCGATGAACGGGGCATCCTTGACTCACTTGGGGAAGGCGGCGATGACGACCTCGTCCTTGATCATGGGGATCGAATTGTGCTTCTCAGAGAACCTTTTGATGAATTCACGGAGGGACTCATTCTTCCTCTAGTGCAGCTAATAGAGATTGTGCTCAGAAGACGACCGCTCGTAAGTCCCCTGGAAGTTGGCTATAAAGCGTTCTCGGAGTTCCCCCAGGAGCCAATTGATCGCCTCGGGAGCCCTGTTAGCCATGTCCTCGCTAAGTCGGCCAGGGTGACCGGGAGGTAGTTAGCCTTGGCTTTGTAGTCACCTCCGGTAGCTCGAATCGACGGAGTATATATGGTGAGCCAGGACTCGGGGTTAGTCTTGCCATCGTATTTCTCGATCCCCGTAGGCTTGAAGCCCGACGGCCAGTCAACGTCTTGTAGCTCCTAGGTGAAGGCTGGTACGCCTTCATCTTTGTGAGGGCTCCGGCTCCTGGCACGACGGTTAAACCGGTCATGGTGGAGACCGAAACGCTCATGCTCGTCCTCTAGTCGGCGGCGCTCGTCCTCTTCACGTTCGCGGCACCAAGTGTTGATGTTGTGGCGGAGATCGCATTGCAAATGTCCTCAGAGGTCTTGGTTGAACCGTCGATCGTTCTAGTGACACTGCCGATTCTTGTTGTTGGTGTTGCCGAGTGATATTTGCCATGACTCCTCGTGCGGCTGACTTGAGCCGGCTGCCTGGCGTCATGTATATGCGGACAAGATTGCCACTGGAGAACTCGACCGGTTGGTCGGTATAAGTGCTTCGCCCGACTGCTAGTGCTGCTGACAGGCAGCAGCTGTGATCATCGCCTTGATCTTGGCTATTGTCGGGGTGGCCTGATGATCAGGCCCGAGCTAGAGTGTGTCCAGTAGGGTTGCAGCGGCCACGACATTCTACTGAGGCATGATGAAGACATCGTGGTCGCCGACTCGGGTCTGGAGGATCTGTTGCTAAGCGGTTCGTCTAGCCCTGCGTAGCTCGTCGTTGCGAGCCACGCGTTCAGCCTCCTCCTGTTGCCGTAGTCGGCGGGCCTCCTCTTCTTGCTCCTATTGTACTCGGCGCACCTCGGGCGGAGGGGTTGATGTCATGAAGATCTCGCGGGGTAGAAGGAAACTCGCCAGACTGGTGTCCGAACTAGTGTTCGAACCGTTGTCTGACTTGGAGTTGGAATCTGAGTAGTTGATCAGAGTGAGGACGACTCCGACCTCCCTGGATCCAATCTGGAGTGGTTCTGAGCCATGCCCGAACTGAATGGCAGGGGATCCGGTCTGCCGTGTGGGATGTAGACCCGCGGCACTGCCGGGTCTGTACGGGAGATTGACGATCTCTCCCATTCCTAGCCCGACCCGGGTTGGCTCAAGGCCTAGTGCGAGTTGGACGTTGAAGGAGAGAGTTGTCCCAAGACCCGGGTAGGTGGTAGATTGCCATAGCAGATCGATGAGGATGGCTGCAGCGTCTTGTGGGCTGACTGGCGTGAAGTCAGCTAGTTCCTCGGCAGGTTGGATCAGGTTTGCGTCGGCCAAGTTGAGATTGCCGATCTGGTCGGCGACGAAGTCGAGGCTTCCAAAAGTTATTGTATCTCCAGGGGAGAATTTGCCGCCATCGTCTCCTGTTGTTCTATCCATCGAGCTTGTAGGTGTAGATCTCGTCGAAGCCCCTACCTGGTGCGCCAACTATTGATGTTTTACACCGGCAAACGGATCGAAACTCGGTGGATTGCAAAGGAACACGGGGAGTTTATACTGGTTTAGGCCCTCGATGTGAGGTAATACCCAACATCTAGTTGGGGTGTATTCCCTTGAGGATTATGGTGGTGGTTCTGATGAACTATTGCATGGTCATCTCATGACTTGCCCTCATGGGGCGCCCTGCCTCCCCTTATATAATGGGGGACAGGGTTACAAAGTAGGAGTTCCAGCCGGATTACGACTAAGGAATTCCCCTTAGAGATATACGTACCTGGCTAGGACTGTATATTCCTTATCGTACAAGGCAAAGTCTGCTAGGGGTTACTATATCTCTAATTACAAGGCTAGGCCCATCGTCTATCCGAGTGGCCCGTATGCTTGTCATGAGGTACCCGGGGCCCATGGCATACACAATGTACTACTCTTCATTTTCTTTCCTCGACGTTGCAGTTCAGAACCAACCGCTACGGTGAGACCAAAACGTGAACAGAACTCGAAACTCCAAAGGAATAGGACACTAAGACCAGGAAAGGACACGACGATGCAACTGAAAGTTCAACAATGCAATGTACTGAAAAGAAAAATTGCGAGTCTAAGACTGGTTCGAACAGATTTATCTTCTGCTAATTAGGGTTTAGGGTTTAGACTTTTCACTTTACCTTCTCGTTTTCTTTGCAACGGATCAAGAATTGCCTCAATCGGAGGTCGTATGCAAAAGTTACACAGTTTTTTTCCTCTGTTTTTTTTTCACACACACAATGCTTTCCTGGTTGAATGCGAAACCTCCTTGGCCGAAATCATGTCCTGCACCGAGTCCTCTTCCTTTTCTTTCCTCGACGTGGCAATTCGGAACAAACCGCTACGGTGAGACCAAAATGTGAACATAACTCGAAACCCTAGAGGAACTAGACACTAAGACCAGCGAAGGACACGACGATGCAACCGAAAGTTCAACAATGCAATGTACTGAAAAGAAAAATTACAAGGCTAAGACTGGTTCAGACAGATTGATCTACTGCTAATTAGGGTTTTGGGTTTAGGGTTGTCGCTCTATCTTATCGTATTCTATCCAACAGATCAAGAATCGCCTCAATCGAAGGTCGTATGTAAAAGTTACATTGTTTTCTTCTCTCTTTTTTTTCACACACACGACACTTTCCTTGTTGAGTGCGAAACCTCCTTGGCCGAAATCATGTCCTACTCCGAGTGCTCTTCCTTTTCTTTCCTTGACATGGCAGTTCGGAACCAACCACTACAGTGAGACCAAAACGTGAACAGAACTCGAAACTCTAGGGGAACTAGACACTAAGACCAGCAAAGGACACGACGATGCAACAGAAAGTTGGACAATGCAATGTACTGAAAAGAAAAATTGCGAGGCTAAGACTGGTTCAGACCGATTGTCTACTGCTAATTTGGGTTTAGGGTTTAGGGTTTTGTTCTATCTTCTAGTTTTCTTTCCAACGAATCATGAATCGCCTTAATCGGAGGTCGTATGGAAAAGTTACACTTTTTTCTCTCTTTTTTTTTCACACACACGACGCTTTCTTGGTTGAATGTGAAACCTCCTTGGCTGAAATCGTATCCTACTCCGAGTCCTCTTCCTTTTCTTTCCTTGATGTGGCAGAACGAAATCAACTGCTATGGTGAGACCAAAACGTGAATAGAACTCAAAACTCTGGAGGAACTAGACACTAAGACAAGCAAAGGACACGACGATGCAACCGAAAGTTCAACAATGCAATATACTGAAAAGAAAAATTACGAGGCTAAGACTGGCTCGAACTGATTGATCTACTGCTAATTAGGGTTTAGGGTTTAGGGTTTTTGCTCTATCTTCCCATTTTCTTTCCAACAGATTACACTATTTTCTTCCTCTCTTTTTTTTTCACACTCACGACGCTTTCCTGGTTGAATGCGAAAACTCCTTGGCCGAAATTGTGTCCTACTCTATGTCCTCTTCCTTTTCTTTCCTCGACGTGGCAGTTCGGAACCAACCACTACGGTGAGACAAAAAGTGAGCAGAACTCGAAACTCTAGAGGACTAGACACTAAGAGCAGCAAACGACACGACGATGCAACCGAAAGTTCAACAATGCAATGAACTGAAAAGAAAAATTACAAGGCTAAGACTGGTTCAGACAAATTGATCTACTGCTAATTAGGGTTTAGAGTTTAGGGTTTAGGGTTTAGGGTTTTCGCTCTATCTTCTCTTTTTTTCCAACGGATGAAGAATCGCCTCAATCAGAGGTCGTATCCAAAAGTTACACTATTTTTTCTCCTCTTTTTTTTCACACAGACGACGCTTTCCTGGTGGAAAGCGTAACCTCCTTGGTCGAGGTCATGTCCTACTCTGAGTCCTTTTCCTTTTCTTTCCTCGACGTGGCAGTTCGGAACCAACCGCTACGGTCAGACCAAAATGTGAACAAAACTCGAAACTCTAGAGGAACTAGACACTAAGACAAGCAAAGGACACGATGATGTAGCCGAAAGTTCAACAATGCAATGTACTGAAAAGAAAAATTACAAGGCTAAGACTGGTTCAGACAGATTGATCTACTACGAATTTGGGTTTAGGGTTTAGGGTTTTTGATAGGAGCAAGGATGGCCCGATCTTTTAGTGAGTTGAAGGTAACTACGATTTGGGAGAAACGTTGACGACCCGACTACAACGTACGAGACGTTGTGTTATTGCGCCTTAGCGATCGATACACCTCTCCGAGGGTTGTTGATCTTGCCAGCACAGATCAACCTTATTCCTACAAGTAAATCGAAGAAATGAGTAAGAACAAGATAAAAGCAATCTGATATTGCAAATAAGAATTGAATACAAACAATAAGGTGGGGTTCCGTAATGGGAAACAGCGATCTAACCGATACGGCTTTACCCGGAAAAGTAGCAATGGCTAAACTTTAATCTAAACAAAACCCACCTATAAACAATGACGGCTACTGAATATATATGAGTTGGGACGTCCTAGGTTTAACCCTAGGGCGCACACCCCTTGGGCTTAGCCCACGACACAATTACAAGGCCCAAGGCTCAAAACAGACTCGGACTGAAAGAGGTATGTATTTTGTTTTGATGCTTTCAGACAGCTCACGAAGAATTTTTATATGGGACCAAAACCATCTGAAAGTAGACTCCATAAGCTTTCCAACAAGTACTCATGGGCCCCGAGAGTCCTTCTGGATCAGTGGCTAGGTCCATTTGAAGTTGATGCTATTAGGAAGCCCGAATCCGAATCCAAAACATGCAGAACTTCATCTCTTGCCTTCTATGGACCAAAGTGACATGGTGATGTAGGAGTAGACTTGGGTAAGGTCTTGGTTTGGTCCCCAATCAACTTCTTTGATCATCCATGTGTTCCTTGTGCTCGGTCTCTTTCCCTTCACCCAAGAAAGTATCTCTGCAAACAAGAACACACAAAACTCATGGTGCAGTAATGGCTGTTCAAATATATAATGCGTAAATCTTACGTAGAAAGCATGCACCTTTAGTTGATGAATACACAAGGTAGCTTTGGTCATATCCGAGCTAGTGATGTCCTCATCATCCTCCCCTTCTTGATGGGAAACCGTCCGCGGTGTCGCCTTGTCATTAAGCCTGATGAACATATCTTTATCTTTCACAACATAGGATGAGGTAGTATTGTGCATATGGTTGGATTCTGAAATTTTTAAACACGAAGAACACTTTGTAGTGTCGTGTAGCTCACAATACTTTCCTTCTTATAAACCAACTTGCAACTCATTTAAACAACTATAGGAACTAGATAGAGAATTATTTATACTCATGCGGTCCTCTAGACAAGACATATCATTATGAAAAGGAGGTATATTAAAATTCAAACAAATGTATACTCTATGCATATTATATTCTCCTTTATTATCATAATTGCCAATAAGATAAAAAATCACATGAGAAGGACATGGCAAATTAGATCTAGCAAATAATATCTTCTCTAAGCAATTGAGTGGACAAAAATCATCAAATTGAATATAGCCCCAAGTATTTAAAGAAGATAGCAATCTAAGCTCTTCATTCTCGCTAGCAATGTGAACAGCATGTCTAAAATCAGCACATGGTGGTTCAACAGCATTACTAACATATTCATTCACTAGCTGTGGCATGGATATAAGTGAAGCTTTATCACACAACTCTTCTTTTTCACAAGCAATAGCAAGCAAATCAATTTGTGACAAAGGCAACTCTACGGTGGGTTCCACTATTGGTTGCTCTATCATAGCATGAAAAGTGGACATGTGTAATTTAGCTTGAGAATACTCACCTTGATTAATTTCAGCTTCACTTAGCTTACCTTCCAAACTCTCATATAAAGTTGGTGCTTCATGCTCCTCATCTTCCTTCTCAAGCAATGCCACTGGCATCTCAACTATTTTCTTCTCCTCCTTTTGGTGAATACGCTGAACTTCCTGTAAAACGTTAGTAATGGGAGGCACAAACATAACTTGTTGCTCCCTCATGTTCTTAATTTGACTTTCAGCTTCACATGCAAGCTCTAATAAATGGGGGAGAGAATTTTAAGTTCCGTGCTCAATAATATCATGAATTTCTTTGTTAATCCCACGTAAAAATCTCATCTCTGTAGCTTCCTCGCATTCATCTAAACCACAACGCAACAGATAAGTATACAAATCATGATAGTATGATGTTACGGTTTTGCTACCTTGTTTCAAACATTGTAGTTTGTTGAACAAAATATCAGCATAATATATGGGAACATAAACATCTCTCAAACATCATTTTAGATCTTTCCAAGATTGAGGTATTTTATCATGCCTACAAAGATGTTTCCAATGATATGAAGCACTTTTAATTAGAACACTAGAGGCAGACATAACTTTTTGTTTCTCAGACAAATTATGCATTTCAAATTCTTTATCTACTACTATCTCCCATTCAATGTATGCATGAGGATCATAGTTTCCTTCAAAATAAGGTAGTGCACATACCTTATATGTATCATGTTGATCACTCCTCTTGTCTCGACAAAGAGGTCGAAGTTGAGCATATTCATTTCCAATCGCCTTGCATACTCCTACCATGGTTAGTAGAAAACAAGAACATACACAAAAATATGTACGCTCCTATAAACTACTAGGTAGTGGAGGCCCAAAAGTCACACACACTCAAGCTTTACACCAAGCTCTTACAAGTTCTTACCAATGCAAGCCGAATGGTGACCACACCGACTTAACCAAAACCCAATGGAGGTTGGATGTATCGATGCCTTGACAAACACTTTCCTGTACGACTGCAATCAAATCTGTGGAGCTCTAGGTAGGCTTAAATATGTAGCAAAGGACAACAAATGCTCAAATCAGAAAATGCAAAACTGAATAATCGTTCAAAGTCGGTACTGTGCTGGTCCTAGGCTAAAACGTACTAGAGATGCGAGCCTACGCACCAATGATACCATAGCACGATTCCACAAAATATGCCGAACAAGGCAAAGGGAGTCACTCACTTAAACAAAGGAGATTATGCACAAATTCTCCTATCCTTTTTTTTTCACTTCTCATTTTTTTTGCTCTTTTTTTTCTCTTTTTGTTATTGGTGCAGATTTTATCTCTCTTTTTTTAAGCACCTTTCTGCCTTTTTTTTCTATTTTTATTTGCCTTTTTTTACACAAAAGGAAAAAGGACCAAACTGCAAATTTATAGGGACTTAAATGTAAATAGAAAAATTACAGGGACTCAAATGTAAAGTACGAAATCCAAAATTGGAACTATATAAAAAAAAGGAATGCTGAGATTATGCCAGTTCTGTTTTTGCAAACTGAATTCAATTTCGATACGAAAGTTTTTTTAATGAAAGTGTTTGAACCGATCTACCTTCTTCTTCCTCGCGTGCGTGCAAACAACCTATGGCAGAAATCCTACCAACTTGACAACTCCAAAACCGACCGATAGAAACTTCTGAAAACTACAAAAACGAAACTTTGGCGGCAACACGATTCTGTTTTCGAAGGTCCCGGCGACAACAAAGATAGTGGCGACGGCGGTGACGAAGGTGGTATTAAACGTGACAAGAACTCGAAACTCTAGATGACTAAACGCTAAAACCAGCAACTTGACATGACGATGCAACTGAAAACTCAATAAAGAAAAAATCCAAAAAGAACAATGCAGTGGCTCAAAGATGTCTAGGTAATGATGCAACTTTTTTTTGTAGGACTTTTTCTGGTTATGGGTAGATGAATGGATAGATGAATACTCACCGAGCAACGAAAGCTCTGATACCACTTGATAGGAGCAGGGGTGGCCCGATCTTTTGGTGAGTTGAAGGTAACTACGATTTAGGAGAAACGTTGACGACCCGACTACAACCGTACGAGACGTTGTGTTGTTGCGCCTTAGCGATCGATACACCTATCCGAGGGTTGTTGATCTCGCCAGCGCAGATCAACCTTATTCCTGCAAACAAATTGAAGAAACGAGCAAGAACAAGATAAAAGCAATCTGATATTGCAAATAAGAATTGAATACAAACGATAAGGTGGGGTTCCATAACAGGAAAACGGCGATCTAATCGATCACGGCTTTACCCAGAAAAGTAGCAATGGCTAAACTTTAATCTAAATAAAACCCACCTCTAAACAATGATGGCTTCTGAATATATATGAGTTGGGATGTCCTAGGGTTAACCCTAGGGCGCACACCCCTTGGGCTTAGCCCACGACACAATTACAAGGCCCAAGGCTCAAAATAGACTCGGACTGAAAGAGGTACGCATCTTGTTTCGATGATTCCGGACAGCTCAGGAAGAATTTTGATGTGGGACCAAAACCATCTGAAAGTAGACTCCATAAGCGTTCCAACAAGTACTCATGGGCCCCGAGAGTCCTTCTGGATCAGCGGCTAGGTCCGTTTGAAGTTGATGCTATCAGGAAGCCTGAATCCGAATCCAAAACGTGCAGAACTTCATCTCTTGCCTTCTATGGACTAAAAGTGACGTGGTGATGTAGGAGTAGACTTGGGTAAGGACCTGGTTTGGTCCCCAATCAACTTCTTTGATCATCCATGTGTTCCTTGCCCTCGGTCTCTTTCCCTTTACCCAAGCAAGTATCTTTGCAAACAAGAACACACAAAACTCATGGTGCAGTAATGGCTGTTCAAATATATAACGCGTAAATCTTACGTAGAAAACATGCACCTTTAGTTGATGAATACATAAGGTAGCTTTGGTCATATCCGAGCTAGCGATGTCCTCATCAGTTTTCACTCTATCTTCTCGTTTTCTTTCCAACGTATCAAGAATTGCCTCAATCGGAGGACGTATGCAAAAGTTACACAGTTTTTTCTCTCTTTTTTTCACTCACACGACGCTTTCCTGGTTGAATGTGAAACCTCCTTGGCCGAAATCGTGTCCTACTCTGAGTCCTCTTCCCTTTCTTTCCTCGACGTGGCAGTTCAGAACCAACCGTTGTGGTGAGAGCCAAACATGAACAGAACTCGAAACACTTGAGGACTAGACACTAGGACCAGCAATGGACACGACGATGCAACCGAAAGTTCAACAATGCAATGTACTGAAAAGAAAAATTGTGAGGCTAAGACTGGTTCAGACAGAATGATCTACAACTAATTAGGGTTTTCGATTTAGTGTTTTCGCTCTATCTTCTCGTTTTCTTTCCAACCGATTAAGAATCGCCTCAATCGCAGGTCGTGTGCAAAAGTTACACTATTTTTTTCTCTCCTTTTTTTCACACACACGATGCTTTCCTGGTTGAATGCGAAACCTCCTTGGGCGAAATCGTGTCCCACTCCGAGTCCTCTTCCTTTTCTTTTGTCGATGTGGCAGTTCGGAACCAATCGCTACGGTGAGACCAAAATGTGAACAGAACTCGAAACTCTAGAGGAACTCGACATGAAGACCAGCAAAGGACATGACGATTCAACCGAAAGTTCAACAATGGAATGTATTGTAAAGAAAAATTGCGAGCCTAAGACTAGTTCGAACAGATTGATCTATTGCTAATTAGAGTTTAGGGTTTAGGTTTTTTGCTCTATCTTCTTGTTTTCTTTCCAATGGATCAAGAATCGCCTCAATCGGAGGTCGTATGCAAAAGTTACACTGTTCTTTTTCTCTCATTTTTTTTCACACACACGACACTTTCTCGTTGAATGCGAAACCTCCTTGGCCAAAATCGGGTCCTACTCCGAGTCCTCTTCCTTTTCTTTCCTTGACGTGGCAGTTCGGAACCAATCGCTGCGGTGAGACCTAAACGTGAACAGAGCTCGAAACTCTAGAGGAATTAGACACTAAGACCAGCAAAGGACACGGAGATGTAACCGAAAGTTCAACAATGCAATGTACTGAAAAGAAAAGTTACGAGGCTATGACTGGTTTTGACATATTGATCTACTGCTAATTAGGGTTTTGAGTATATGGTTTAGGGTTTAAGGGTTAGGGTTTTCGCTCTATCTTCTCATTTTCTTTCCAACGGATCAAGAATAGCCTCAATCGGAGGTCGTATGCAAAAGTTATACTGTTTTTTTCTCTCATTTTTTACACACACGACGCATTCCTGGTTGAATGCGAAACCTCGTTGGCCGAAGTCGTGTCCTACTCCGAGTCCTCTTCCTTTTCTTTCCTCGCCGTGGCAGTTCAGAACCAACTGCTACGGTGAGACTGAAACATGAACAGAACTCGAAACTCTAGAGGAACTTGACACTAAGACCAGCCAAGGACACGACGATGAAAACAAAAGTTCAACAATGCAATGTACTGAAAAAATTGCAAGGCTAAGACTAGTTCGAACAGATTGATCTACTGCTAATTAGGGTTTAGGGTATAGGGTTTTCGCTCTATGTTCTTGTTTTCTTTCCAACAGATCAAGAATCGCCTCAATCAGAGGTCGTATGCAAAAGTTATACTGTTTTTTCTCTTTTTTTCACACACACAACGCTTTCCTGGTTGAATGCGAAACCTCCTTGGCCGAAATCATGTCCTACTCCGAGTCCTCTTCCTTTTCTTTCCACGACGTGCCAGTTCAGAACCAACCGCTACCGTGAGACCAAAACGTGAACAGAACTCGAAAATCTAGAGGAACTAAACACTAAGACCAGCAAAGGACACGACGATGCAACCGAAAGATCAACAATGCAATGTACTGAAAAGAAAAAGTGCGAGGCTAAGACTGGTTCGGACAGATTGATCGACTACTAAATAGGGTTTAGTGTTTTCGCTCTATCGTCTCGTTTTCTTTCCAACAAATCAAGAATCGCCTCATTCGGAGGTCGTATGCAAATGTTACACTTTTTTCTCTCTTATTTTTTTCACACACACGACGCTTTCCTGGTTTAATGCGGAACCTCCTTGGCCGAAATCGTGTCCTACTCTGAGTCCTCTTCCTTTTCTTTCCTTGATGTGGCAGTTCGGAACCAACAGCTACGGTGAGACCAAAACGTGAACATAACTTGAAACTCTAGAGAAACTAGACACTAAGACCAGCAAAGGACACGACGATGCAACCAAAAGTTCAACAATGCAATGTACTAAAAAGAATTACAAGGCTAAGACTGGTTCGGACAGATTGATCTAGTGCTAATTAGGGTTTAGGGTTTCGGGTTTAGGGTTTTCGCTCTATCTTCTCGTTTTCTTTCCAACGGATCAAGAATTCCCTCCATTGGAGGTCGTATGCAAAAGTTACACTGTTTTTCTCTGCTTTTTCACACATGTCGATGTTTTACATCGGCAATATGAATATGGGGCTACTCGTCAGATCGAAACTCAATGGATTGCAAAGTAACACGGGGAATTTATACTGGTTCAGGCCCTCAATGTGAAGTAATACCCTACGTCCAGTTGTAGTGTTATTCCTTTGAGGATTTGTGTTGGTCTACCCTCATGGGGTGCCCTGCCTCCCCTTATATACTGGGGGACAGGGGTATAAGGTAGGAGTCCCAGCCGAATACAGCCAAGGAATCTCCTCTTAGAGATACAATTTACTCGACTAGGATTGTTTATTTCTTATCGTACAAGGCAAAGTCTGCTGGGTGCTACTATATCTCTAATTACAAGGCTAGGCCGATCCTCTGCCCGAGTGGTCCATATGCTTGTCATGAGGCACCCGGGGCCCATGGCCTCCACAGCAGCCCCTGAGACCTTCATAGTTGAGTCACAGCTGATGCCGAGTGCTCATCCTCCATGGTGAAGATTGCCCGAGTGCATTGCTCCCGAGTATTCTTTGTCCGAGTGCTTCTTCTTTCTGAGTCCTGCTTCATGTCAGCTGGTAGCGAGGCTATGAAGGGCTCCATGTAGAAGTATGAATAGTGTGCGCCGAATAGGCACACCTACTAGGTGTAGCCCCCGACTTTGTGCTTAATTATGAAAATAATTAAACATAAAGTCAAAGATCTTTAACCTTGTAGTCTTTCCCGAGTAGTATACTATTGGTATATGAGACTCTTCGGTATCATGTCAACCGAAATATGATTTATAGTCTTAGCCGAGTAGCATGCCACTCGTATATGGGACTCTTCAGCTTCATGTCAGCTGGAAAAGGTGTTTATAGTCTTTCCCGAGTGGCATCCCACTCGGAAGTTAGACTCCTCAGCTTCATGTCAGCTGGAAGAAATGTTTATAGTCTTTCCTAAGAAGTGCACTACTCAGAAGCTAGACTCTTCAGCGTCATGTCGGCTGGAAAGAGATTTGCTCATGGCAACTGTTGGCCAAGCGTGTAGGCCGAGTACCACTTTATGAAATTTAATCCATTACGAGGTCAGGTGTACTTGAGAGATATCTGCATCCCCAATCTTAATGAAGACCAGCTTGTGACCCTTACAAGGATATATCTTCAATACCTGGTGGATAAGACAGATACCCGAACACATGTGTTCAGCAATTAGGCCTTCATGGAGCATATCTGTTTACCTCATCGGTTCCTATTGGTAGTACCAGCACTGCGATTTTAACACAGCCAACGAGCGGCCCACATTGAGCGTATTACTGTAGAAACTCATGTCTTGGTGGCCCAGTACCGACTTTGTGAGCCCAAGCCCACGAATTGGAAACGGCTCTATAAAAGGCGGGGAGAGAGAGAAAAGATTCCTTCATCTTCTCCAATCCACCAATCGTTTCGTCTTCCAGCTTTCGCGCCGAAATTTCGCCTCCCGCTCCGCTAGGGTTCGCCATTGCTTGCTCTTCCCCACTAGAACTTGGGCGATTCCGCTCCTCCTCGTCCATTCCAAACCTCCAGCAATATTTCCCCCAAATCTTCTCATCCCTAACTATGCCGAGGGCTTCAGATCTCATGGAGGCATCGGATGAGACGTGGCCAATTTTGGATTGCGGTCGGTCCAAGCTGGAGCTCTTGGAGAAGTCGTTGCGGCTGCAAAGCCGCGATATCATCCGTTGGCGCCCGGCTGTAGGTGAATCAATTCCAGAACCCCAAGCTGGCGAGACTGTTGTTTTAGCCTCCTCTTTCAACCGAGGTCTATTTCTTCCATCTTCTGACTTCCTCCACCGTCTTCTTGCCTTCTACGGATTGCAGTTGGTGAATCTGAATCCCAACTCAGTCTTGCAAATTTCTATATTTGTAACTCTTTGCGAGTGTTTCTTGGGTGTGGAACCCCATCTGAATCTTTTTAGACATTTGTTCCACATCAAGCCCCAGCCCTCTAAGAACAAGGTCCAGGTGATTGGGGGGGCTGATATCCAGCTCAGAAGTGAAATGAAAAAGACATATCTTCATCTTCCTCTGAAAACTTCCTTGAAAGGTTGGCATAGTGGTGACGCCGAAAACCGCCGGGTGTGCCAAAAGCTTGCTGACGATCTGGTCCGGCGTCTTGGTGACACGCGAAGGCCTGGGAGATCTGCTTAGCTCCAGTGCAGGTCCTAAAGTCTTGAGGTTCGTAGGCGTGCCAGTCAATTTGACCCCGCAATTGACAAGGAGATGAAGAAATTAGATTACTGATCCAATCGGCCAGCAGGCCGATACCGATTCCTTCCAGCCGATCGCCGCTATGCTCGTGCCCGGGCCCCCGCCTGTACTCGCGCCCGGGTCTCGTGCTCGTAGTCGGATCCTTGCCCGTGTCCGGATCCTTGCTCGTGCTCGCGTCCGACTACCAGCAGCAACTGCACATCGGCTATCGGCCGATACGGACTGATATAGACTCCTTGTAGCCGATGGCCGATGGCACCTGTGTATCGGCTAGGAAACCGATAACGCTATAAGTAAATAGATAAGCAGTCAGTATAACATGTGCATCGGCTAGAAGCCGATGATAAAATAGATAGGCAAAATAGTAAGCCAGCCGACTGATAAATAAACACTTGGACATCGGCTAGAGGCCGATGATGTAGTAGATAGGTAAAATAATGAATATAGTGCAGTCGGCTTCAAAAGATGATAACCTATCGGCTAAGCACTCCGATAGAACGTCGCATATACACCGATCGGCTCGATAAGGATAAATCTATTATTATCGATCTAGTAGTTCGGACCTAACCGATGCAGCACAGATCGATAATAATAAAGGAACCACAACAAACCGATAAACCTAATGCAACTGTGATGAAAATAACTTACCGGCTATACATTCCGATAAGACGCTTGCGCAAAAACCATCAGCCTAGCAGGAACGATTTATCGCTGGCAGTTCAGTAGGTCGGACCCAACCGATGCAGCACGAACTGATGATAAATCGCCCCCAGTAAACTGATAAGATCTACGCACGCGTGATGTGGTATACCTGATCGGCCTAAGAGGTCGGACCGAACCGATGCAGCCGTAGACAGGGCAGATACGCCTGGGTAAGGGGTGATGAGTCTTACCCTCTCGCAGGAGTTCGGACCTAACCGATGCAGCCCCGCTCGAGAAGCAAGAACCCGTCGAAAGGTTGGCGATGCGCCGAAGTTTAATTGATCGATTGATTGATTACAAGATACCCGGGCATACGTATATATACCCCGAGTTGGTACAGTCCTAATAGGACACGAAACAGAAGTTTTCTAATTATAAAAGGAAAAACTAACAAACCCCGATCAGATACGAGATCAGGTTTCCTAAAAATTATCAAAACTACCTAATTAGTAGATAAGGTAATTGACTGCCATGTCGTGGTCCTCACGATTCCTTCCTGAATCTGGCTTCTTCTGATTAGCTTCCAACGGCTGATATATCTTCTTTCCTTAACCAAATCCAATGTGAACCGTGCCAAATTTTGGCGTTAACACATAAGGAATGGTTCTACTGTTCTGATTTGGAACCCTCTCTGCCTCCGTTTACTAGTTTGCCTCCAGCGGTCTCACCTGATTGGTCATCAGAACCAACTTTTGAGGAGATGGGCCAGGTGCATCAATTGCTTGAAAGACTAGATAAACTGAAGAGTGCTAGACTGACCGGTCCCTGGGTGGCCAGACGTTTCCTGACCCGGCGCATCCAGCCGCTGAAGCTAAGAAGCGAATTTTGCTGGGATTACCAGGGGAGAGACGATCCTGACCGAGAAGGCCGAGAGCTAGCTGACAAGCATAAAGTGACTAAAGTGTTGTTCAGTTATTTCTCCAATGGGGTGATCGACACTGAAGATGCAGAGCGCTCCATCGTGGCTTTCAGCCGAAAACAGCCCCGTCCAAAGGTAGCCCTTGCTTTTCATTTGCGATAAATGCTTGTAGATATGTATCCATGATTGCTTAGCATTGTGTAATGTATATTGTCAAACTATTCATAGTCATGTAAGGAGTTTGATGATGACTCCCGACCGCTGTCGGCCGCGAAGTCGAAGAAGAGGCCGAGAAGTCCTTTTGCTGCCCAGCCCGACTCCAAGAGAGTGGGGAAGAAGCCTGTTGTTGACGAGGGCAAGAAGAAGGTTATCAGGCCAAGTGCCGCAGCTGGGAGCCTCAAGATCAGAGACACCACCAGCATAGCCCCTAGGCCATCAAGCCCTAGACTGGGACCGGCGCTGTCAGGCTCAGCATCATCGAGCCCAAGAAGAGCGCCGCCAAGTACCCGGGCACCCCAGCCGGCCGCACCGCGGACGGGGCCGACTAGGACAAAAACGCTGCCACCAACTACCGTGCCCTCAAGCCCGACAACTAGCGGCCCTCCAGTGCCAACCTCTGGATCCCCCAGACAGAAGCTTAAGTTCTCCGAGAGGTAGGTTGCTCTGGGTCTTGTGAAAATCTTGTTCGGCATGGTAGCGTCTTGATGTTTGACTCGTTACGCAGGAAGCAACCTGACATTGATCTCAAGGAGACCACTCCAGCTACTCCCATTGTCGAGCCAGCCCCGGCCGAGCCAGCGCCAGTGAGCACACCTGCTGAGCCGGTGACGGTCCTCATTGCAGAAACTGAGATCGTCCCAACTGTAGGGCCGCTGACACCGGCTGACCAAGGGGCGGTTGTCGAAGCTGTCGCTCCAACCCCTGAGCCAACCTCCGGGGCCCCGGAGGCTGCCGAGTTGAGAGCCAGGACCCCGTCGCCGTCCTTGTCGTCGTCGTCGCCGTCTCTAGAAAGACCGGACCTCCCCAGGCTTGAAGCCCCTCCCCGCAAGTTCCCGAGATTATTCCGCTGGGTGGCCCCCGACGGAACAGCGAAGAGTTACAAGCATGATGAAATTGCGGCGGAGAAGGAGCGTGAAGACTTGCTTCGCGCCGCAATTGCCACGTCCTAGGGGGTTCAGGTATGACTTTCACCGTATTGGAGTCTTGGTAGTCTTCCTTGCACGAGTGTTCTGACGCTTGACTCTGCTGTGCTCTGTTTCTCCCCGAGCAGAAAATTGTTGACCACTTGGAGAGGATGAACGAGGTCCTGACCCGGCTTGCCCCCCAGCTCCAAGAATTGGACCAGCTCCGGGCCTTAAAGACCGAATTGGAACAGCGCCACCAGGGGAGGGAATCTTGGCTGAAGGGAGCCGTTAATCATCTCAGGGACGAAAATTGGGACCAAGCCAAGAATATTGGAAGTAAGTCTCCCGAATACGTCTTCCTAACTGAGCCCTTAATATATTTCTCTAGCTGTGTTGTTTCCCGACTGCCCAGTTGTGTCTTCACTGCAATGTTGAGTACTTGACTATTCCGATGTGCAGCCCTTGAAGCTGAGCTGAAGACCCGAACAGAGGGAGAAATCCAACTGAAGGAGGCCGAGAGAGCTAAGGCCGGGCTTGAAAAAGACAAGGCTGACTTGACAAGGGCCCAGGCCGAGCTTGAGAAAGAGAAGGCCAACTTGAAGAAGGCCAACGCCAAGCTCAAGAAGGAAAAGGCTGAACTGGAGAAGGCCAAAGCCAAGTGGGAGGCCGACTACGAAAGTAAGTCTCCGCTCTGACAATGATCTTAACCAATCCATTAAGTACTCTGTCTGCAGTTTGCCTACAGAACTCGAAACTTTAAAGGAACTAGACACTAAGACCAGCAAAGGACACAACGATGCAACCGAAAGTTCAACAATGCAATGTACTGAAAGAAAATATTGCGAGGCTAAGACTGGTTCGGACAAATTGATCTAGTGCTAATTAGGATTTAGGGAAGGTTTTTGCTCCACCTTCCCGTTTTCTTTCCAACGGATCAAGAATTGCCTCAATCGGAAGTCGTATGCAAAACTTACACTATTTTTTCTCTCTTTTTTTTCATGCACACGACGCTTTCCTGGTTGAATGTGAAACCTCCTTGGCCGAAATCGTGTCCTACTCTGAGTGCTCTTTCTTATCTTTCCTCAACGTGGCAGTGCAGAACCAATTGGTACAGTGAGACCAAAACGTGAACAGAACTCGAAACTCAAGAGGAACTAGACATTAAGACCAGCAAAGGACACGACGATGCAACCGAAAGTTCAACATTGCAATGTACTAAAAAGAAAAATTGCGAGGCTTAGACTGGTTCAGACAGATTCATCTACTGCTAATTAGGGTTTAGGGTTTAGGGTTTTCGCTCTATCTTCTCGTTTTCTTTCCAACGGATCAAGAATTGCCTCAATCGGAGGTCGTATGAAAAAGTGACACTGTTTTCTTTCTCTCTTTTTTTTCACACACATGACGCTTTCCTGGTTGAATGCGAAACCTCGTTGGTCGAAATTGTGTCCTACTCCGAGTCCTCTTCCTTTTCTTTCCTCGACGTGGCAGTTCAGAACCAACCGCTACAGTGACACCAAAACGTGAACAAAACTCGAAACTCTAGAGGAACTAGACACTAACACCAGCAAAGGACATGACGATGCAACCGAAAATTCAACAATGCAATGTACTGAAAAGAAAAATTGTGAGGCCAAGACGGTTCGAACAGATTGATCTACTGCTAATTAGGGTTTAGGGTTTAGGGTTTTCGCTCTATCTTCTCGTTTTCTTTCCACCGGATCATGAATCGCCTCAATCGGAGGTCGTATGCAAAAGTTACACTTTTTTTTGTCTTTTTTTCCCCAAACACAACGCTTTCCTAGTTGAAAGTGAAACCTCCCTGGCCGAAATCGTGTCCTACTTCGAGCCCTCTTTATTTTCATTTCTCGACGTGGCTGTTCGGAACCAACCGCTACGATGAGACTAAAACATGAACAGAACTCGAAACTCGAGAGAAACTAGACACGAACACCAGCAAAGGACACGACGATGCAACCGAAAGTTCAACAATGCACTGTACTGATAGGAAAAATTGGGAGGCTAAGATTGGTTCGGACAGATTGATCTACTGCTAATTAGGGTTTAGGGTTTAGGGTTTATAATTTTCGCTCTATCTTCTCGTTTTATTTCCAACAGATCAAGAATGACCTCAATCGGAGGTCGCATGCAAAAGTTACACTGTTTTTTTCTGTCTTTTGTTTCAGACACGACGCTTTCCTGGTTGAATGCGATACCTCCTTGGCCGAAATTGTGTCTTACTCCAAGTCCTCTTCCTTTTCTTTCCTCGACGTGGCAGTTCGGAACCAACCGCTACGGTGATTGCAAAATGTGAACAGAACTCAAAACTCTAGAGATAAAGACATGTGTAAATGTATGTGCAATGCTGCCAAGCTCTGAATTATTGCTCAGTTGTCATTAGCTTTACCCGACTATATAGTCTACACCGAGTTGGTCTATAGGAACTTAATAAAATCGTTCACCGCAGAAAGCTATACTCGGGCAAACATAACAAACTCGTTGCAAAACTTCATAACTTAAGTAAAATATGCTCGTATATTATTAACAAAGCACATATAATACATGCAGCCCCCGACTCACTACTCGGTTGGAACAAGTGGCATGGTGAGTCGAGAGAATCTATACACTTGGGAAAGTATAAAACTCAGGTATAGAAAGGACGTAGTTGTTCTATATTCCATGAGTTGCTGATGTGGGCACCATCTTCGGTCTTTAGTCAGTAGGCGCCTGGCCGCGTGACCTCGGCTATAATGAACGGCCCTTCCCATATTGGGGATAGTTTATGCCTGTCTTTGGTGGTTTGTATTTTTCTCAAGATGAGATCTCCAACCAAAAAGGCGCGGCCACGGACATTGCCATTGTGGTAGCGACGCAAGCCTTGAAGATACCTTACCGACTAGATTATTGTGATGTCCCTCGCTTCTTCCAACTGATCTAATTCGACCAATCGGGCATTGTTTGAGATGTCTTCTGAGTAAGCCTAAACTTGTGGAGAGTCGAACTCTAACTCGGTTGGTAGCACAGCCTCAGCACCATAGACTAGAAAGAAAGGGGATTGCCCTGTTGCCCGACTAACCGTCGTTCTGAGAGACCGGAGAATAGATGGGAGTTCTTGTACCCACCGACCCGCGTATGGTTGTAGTCGATCGAATATCCTTGTCTTGATGCCTTGTAAGACCATACCATTGGCACGTTCAACCTACCCATTGCTCCGCGGATGTGCCACAGATGCATAACAGATCTTGATGCCGAAGTCGTCACAGAAATCTTGAAGTACGCCGCTCGTGAACTAAGTACCGTTGTCCATGATGATGCGGTTAGGGACCCCAAATCAGTATAATATACTCATGATGAAGTCCTTTGCTCGTGCCGCCGTTATGGTAGCAATGGGTTTTGCCTCAATCCACTTGGTGAATTTATCCACTGCGACAAACAAGTGTGTGAACCCTCCTGGCGCTTTCTTGAAAGGCCCGACCATGTCAAGCCCCCATACTGCAAAGGGCCAAGAGATTGGGATTGTTTAGAATTCTTTGGCTAGGAGATTGGTTTGTCTTCCGTAGAATTGGCAACCCTCGCATCTGCGAACAATATCCTTGGCATCTATTACTGCTATTGGCCAGAAAAATCCCTGCTAATAAGCCTTTCGGACTAATGTCCTGGATGCGGCATGGTTGCCACATATGCCCGAGTGGATCGACTGCAGAATTTGTTTGCCCTCCTCGGTGGTGACGCAGCACATGAGGACACCGGATGCACTTCTTCGGTACAGGTCTTCTCCGATGACTAGGAAACTCTTACTTCGACGTTTGATTTGTTCGGCTTGACTACGATCTTCTGGGAGTTCATCGTCCAGGAGGAATTTAAGGACAGAAGTCCGCCAGTCTTGACATATGTTCAATACTTTGTCTGTTGCCGGGGTAGGTTCACCTCCCGACTGCTCTGGCACTGGTTTCTTCTTGACTGATGGCTCCATAATTTGCTTGACAAAGATCCCTGTTAGGACCACTTCTCGCTTGGATCCCATGTTTGCCAAGTCGTCTGCAGCATCATTGTATTGTCGTAGGACATGTGTTATCTCCAGCCCGTCGAACTTGTTTTCTAGCTTCCAGACCTCCTGGCAGTATGCCGCCATGGTATCGTTGAGACATGTCCAGTCTTTCATGACTGGGTTCACCACGAGTTGAGAGTCTCCTCGCTCAACTAGTCAGCGGATGCCGAGTGATATAGCAATGCGGAGCCCATGGATGAGTGCCTCGTACTCGGCGACGTTGTGGGAAGCCGGGAAGTGGATTTGTAGAATGTACTTGAGTTTTTCGCCGGTGGGGGAGTCAGTACGACGCTAGCCCCGGCGCCGCCGATCTGTAGAGAACCGTCGAAGTACATTATCCAATACTCTAGCTTCGCTGTTGATCTAGGCATTTGAACTTCTGTCTACTCGGCCATGAAGTCGGCTAGAGCTTGTGATTTTATTGCTGTCCGTGGCTGAAAGGTGATGTCGAACGCCATCAACTTGAGCGCCCATTTAGCGATTCAACCGGTGGCCTCGCGGTTATGCAGGATGTCCCCAAGTGGATACGGTGTGACCACCGTGACTTGATGCGCTTGGAAATAGTGCACCAGCTTCCGGACAATGATGAGTAGGCCGTACAGCAGCTTCTGGACTTGCGGATATCTCATCTTCGAGTTGGCAAGGACCTCGCTGACAAAGTAAACTGGCCGTTGAATCTTTTCTATGTGACCCTGTTCAGATTGCTCGACCACCAGCACCGTGCTGACTACCTGAGTAGTTGCCGCTAGATATAGCATTAGCAGTTCTTGGGGCATGGGTGACACCAACACGGGAGGTGATGTGAGAAATTGCTTGAAGTCTTCGAAGGCTTGCTGGGCTTCGGGAGTCCATTGGAAATTGTCTGCTTTCTTCAATAGTTTGAAAAAGGGCATGCCCCGTTCGCCTAGTCGGGAGATAAACTGGCTAAGTGCCGCCATGCAGCCTGTCAGCTTCTAGACGTCCTTCTAGCTAGTCGGGGGTGCCATGTTCATGATTGCATTGACTTTCTCCAGGTTGGCCTTGATGCCATGATGTGAGACAATGAAGCCGAGTAGCTTGCCAGATGGCACACCGAAGGCGCACTTTTTCGGGTTCAACTTCATCTTGAATCTTTGAAGATTTTGGAAGGTTTCTTCCAAGTCAGCGATGAGGTCTTCTTTGGACTTGGTCTTGATCACCACGTCATCGATGTAGGCTTCCACGTTGCACCCGATCTAAGTGTGCAGACACCGCTGAATTGCGCGTTGATATGTTGCTCCAGCGTTTTTCAAACCGAACGGCATAATGATGTAGCAGTACGCTCCGAACGGCATAATGAAAGACGTCTTTAAGCAGTCCTCCTCCTTCACGTTGATTTTGTGGTATCCTGAGTAACAGTCAAGAAAGCTGAGAAGTTCCCACCCCGCAGTCGAATCCACCACTTGATCTATTCTCGGTAGACCAAATGGATCCTTGGGGCACACCTTGTTGAGATCGGTGTAGTCAACACACATGCGCCATTTACTGTTTTTTTTCGAACCAGAACTGGGTTTGCCAGCCAGTCCGGGTGATAGACCTCTTTGATGAACCCAGCTATGAGAAGCTTGGTTATCTCCTCCCGAATAGCATCTCTTTCAACTGTCAATGTTTTACACCGGCAATATGAATATGGGGCTACTCGGCGGATGGAAACTCGGTGGATTGCAAAGGAACGCAAGGAGATTTTATACTGGTTTAGGCCCTCGATATGAGGTAATACCCTACGTCCAGTTGTGTTGTATTCCTTTGAGGATTTGTGTTGATCTGCTCTCATGAGGCACCCTGCCTCCCATTATATACTGGGGGACAGGGGTACAAGGTAGCAGTCCCAGCTAGATACGGCCAAGGGATCTCCTCTTAGAGATACAATTTACCCGACTAGGACTGTATATTCCTTATCGTACAAGGCAAAGTCTGCTGGGTGCTACTATATCTCTAATTACAAGTCTCAGCCCATCCTCTATCCGAGTGGCCCATATGCTTGTGATGAGGTACCCGGGGCCCATGGCCTCCTCAGTAGCCCCTGAGACTTTCATAGTTGAGTCACAGCTGATGCCGAGTGCACATCCTCCATGGTGAAGATTGCTCGAGTGCATTGCCCCCATGTATTCTTTGTCCGAGTGCTTCTTCTTCCCGAGGCCTGCTTCATGTCAGCTGGCAGCGAGGCTATGAAGTGCTCCGTGTAGATGTATGAATATTTATAGTCACCAGGGAGGGGCTTCGATGAGATCTACATCAACAAGCTCGATGGATCCAACAATAGGAGTTGACGGCGACAAATTCTCCCCCAGAGATAGAATAACCTTCAGAAGCCTCGACTTCGTCACCGACATGTTTGGCAACCTCGCCTTGGCCGACGCAGATTCAATCCAACCGGCCGAGGAACCAGCCGACTCCGTGCCAGTCGGCCCACAAGACACCGCAGTCACCGTCATCGATCTGCTGCGGCAATCTTCCACTTCTCCAAGCCTCGGGACAACTCTCTCCTTCGGCATTCGACTCGCGCTAGGCCTTGAGCCAGCCCGGGTCAGGCTACAAAGGGGAGAGATCGTCAATCTCCCGCATGGGCTTGGCAACTCTGCGGATCTACATCTTACGCGGCAGACCCGATCCCCCATGGTTTAGTTTGGACATGGCTCAGAGCCGCTCTAGATTGGATCTAGGGAGGTCAGAGTCATTCTCACTCTGATCAACTACTTAGATTCCGACTCCAGGTCGGACAGCGGTTCGAACACCAGTTCCTTCTGCCCCGCGAGATCTTCATGGCTTCAACCCCTCCACCAGAGGTATGCCAACTACAAGAGAAGCAACAAGAGGAGGCACGCCGACTACGGCAACAGGAGGAGGCCGACCGCAAGGTTCGCAACGACGAGCTACGCAAGGCTGGGTGAACCGCTCAGCAACAGATCCTCCAGACTAGAGTCGGTGACCACGACGTCTTCGTCATGCCTCAGCAGAACGTTGTGGCCACTGCAACCCTGCTGGATACACTCCAGCTCGGGCCTGATCACCAGGCCACCCCGACGATAGCCAAGATCAAGGCGATGATTACAGTTGCTGCCTGTCAGTAGCACCAGCAGTCGGGCAAAACACTTATACCGACCAATCGGTCGGGTTCTCCGGCGGCAATCTCGTCCGCATCAGCGCAACGCCGAGCGGCCGGCTCAAGTCAGCCACACGAGGAGTCGCAGCAAACATCACTCGGCAACACCAACAACAACAATCGGCGGTGTCACCAGAATGATCGTCGGTTCAACCAGGACCTCCGAGTTCGTCTACAACACGACCTCCAACAAGACATCAATGCCCGGCGCCATCAATGCGAAGAGGACGAGCACCACCGACTGGAG
Organism: Oryza meyeriana var. granulata; assembly: GCA_003991445.1. NCBI lineage: Eukaryota > Viridiplantae > Streptophyta > Magnoliopsida > Poales > Poaceae > Oryza > Oryza meyeriana. The sequence goes on along the minus strand of RYFJ01000920.1, from coordinate 7,552 downwards.
GACGAGCATGAGCGCTTTGGCCTCCACCACGAGCAGTTTAACCACCGCGATTGGAGCCGGAGCCCTCACAAAGATGAAGGTGTTCCAGCTTTCACCCATGAGCTACAGGACGTCAACTGGCCATTGGGCTTCAAGCCTACGGGGATCGAGAAATACGACGGCAAAACCAACCCTGAATCCTGGCTCACCGTATACACTCTGGCAATCCGAGCTGCTGGAGGTGACAACAAAGCCATGGCTAACTACCTCCCGGTCGCCCTGGCCGACTCAGTGAGGACATGGTTAACAGGGCTCCCGAGGCGGTCGATCAGTTCCTGCGGAGAACTCAGGGAGCGGTTCATCGCCAACTTCTAGGGGACCTACGAGAGGCCATCTTTCGAGCATGATCTATACCAACTGCACTAGAGGAAGAATGAGTCTCTGTGTGAATTTATCAAGAGGTTCTCCGAGAAGTGCAACCAGATCCCAATGATCAAGGACGAGGTCGTCATCGCCGCCTTCCACAAGGGAGTAAAGGATGCCCTGTTCATCACGAAATTCACTCGGAAGCCTCCAGCCACTGTCAGGGCTCTCTTCGATATGGCAACTAAATACGCCGACTTAGCCGAGGCGGTCGCAGAGGCCCTTGACGAGAAGAAAGAGTCCTGGCAAAAAGATGAAAAAGCAAAAGCCGACAACAAGCCATCACAGAACAAGTCCGGCAGCCGCAAGCGGAAGTTGGACAACGAGGTGGCCAACATGGAGCACACTTGGTCGTGGCCCCTAAGGAACAACGAATACCAGAAGGTTATGAACGGGCCTTGCCCCTTCCATCCCAAGGGCAAGCACACGGCCAAGGATTGCTTCATGCTCAAGAAGTTTGCCTCCAAGTAGACTTCATCGTCTGGCGCCGACAAGGACAAAGACAAGTCAGACTCGGGCTCGGCCGACGATTTTCAAGATCCCTAGGCCGAGCTCAACCACATCTTCGAAGGGCCGTCCACGTACGAGTCCAAGCGGAAGCAGAAGCTAACAGCACACAACATCAACGCGGTCTCTACTACAGACGGCCCCCAATATTTGCGGTGGTCAGAAACGCCCATCACATTCGACCACGTAGATCACCCCGATCAGGTCTCACACCCGGGACGCTACCCACTCGTCCTGGACCCGGTCGTTAAGAATATCAAGCTGAAGAAGGCTCTCATAGACGGAGGCAGCGCGCTCAATATCCTCTTCACCAAGACCTTGGATGAGATGAAAATCCCTCGTTCAGAACTGCGGCCGAGTACTGCGCCCTTCCATGGGATAATTCCCGGCCTGTCCTCAACACCCCTTGGGCAGATAACCATGCTGGTCACCTTCGGCACGAGGGATAACTTCCGCACAGAAAACATCTGCTTCGAGGTCGCTGACTTCGAGACCGCGTACCAAGCGATACTCGAACGACCGGCGCTCGCCAAGTACATGGCAATACCGCACTATACTTACATGGTGCTCAAAATGCCTGCGCCAACAGGAGTCCTCTCCCTCCACAGCGACGTCAAGCAAGCCTTCACTGTCGCAACTGAAGTCGAGGATGACCAAGTTCCGACGAAAAAAGCAGCGAAGTCAAGAATTTCAGCGGACTCTGACACACAAATCAACACAAATCCTCAAAGGAATACACCACAACTGGACGTAGGGTATTACCTCACATCGAGGGCCTGAACCAGTATAAAATCTCCTTGTGTTCTTTGCAATCCACCGAGTAGCCCCATATTCATATTGCCGGTGTAAAACATCGATAGGGGTACAAGGTAGGAGTCCCAGCCGGATACGACCAAGGGATCTCCTCTTAGAGATACAATTTACCCGACTAGGACTGTATATTCCTTATCGTACAAGGCAAAGTCTATCGGGTGCTACTATATCTCTAATTACAAGTCTCGGCCCATCCTCTATCCGAGTGGCCCATATGCTTGTGATGAGGTACCCGGGGCCCATGGCCTCAACAGTACTAAAAAGAAAAATTGCGAGGCTAAGACTAGTTCTGATAGATTATCTATTGCTTATTAGGGTTTAGGGTTTTCGCTCTATGTTCTCATTTTCTTTCCAACGGATCAAGAATCGCCTCAATAGGAGGTCGTATGCAAAAGTTACACTATTTTTTTCTCTCTTTTTTTCACACACACGACGCTTTCTTGGTTGAATGCGAAACCTCCTTGGCCGAAATCGTGTCCTACTCCGACTCCTCTTCCTTTTCTTCCTCGACGTGGTAGCTCAGAACCAACTGCTACGGTGAGACCAGAACATGAACAGAACTTGAAACTCTAGAGGAACTAGACACTAAGACCAACAAAGGACACGGCGATGCAACCGAAAGTTCAACAATCAATGTACTGAAAAGAAAAATTGTGAGGCTAAGACTGGTTCGGACAGATTGATCTACTACTAATTAGGGTTTAGGGTTTAGGGTTTTCACTCTATCTTCTCGTTTTCTTTCCACTGGATCAAGAATGCCTCAATCAGAGGTCGTATGCAAAAGTTACACTGTTTTTTTCTCTCTTTTTTTCCACACACACAATGCTTTCCTGGTTGAATGCGAAACCTCCTTGGCCGAAATCGTGTCCTACTCCGAGTCCTCTTCCTTTTCTTTCCTCGACGTGGCAGTTCAGAACCAACCGCTATGGTGAGACCAGAACGTGAACAGAACTTGAAACTCTAGAGGAACTAGACACTAAGACCAACAAAGGACACGACGATGCAACCGAAAGTTCAACAATCAATGTACTGAAAAGAAAAATTGTGAGGCTAAGACTGGTTCGGATAGATTGATCTACTACTAATTGGGGTTTAGGGTTTAGGGTTTCACTCTATCTTCTTGTTTTCTTTCCACTGGATCAAGAATGCCTCAATCAGAGGTCGTATGCAAAAGTTACATTTTTTTCTCTCTTTTTTTTCCACACACACAATGCTTTCCTTGTTGAATGCGAAACCTCCTTGGCCGAAATCGTGTCCTACTCCAAGTCCCCTTCCTTTTCTTTCCTCAATGTGGCAGTTCGGAACCAACCGCTACGGTGAGACCAAAACATGAACAAAACTCAAAACTCTAGAGGAACTAGACACTAAGACCATCAAAGGACACGATGATGCAACCGAAAGTTCAACAATGCAATGTACTGAAAAGAAAAATTGCGAGGCTAAGACTAGTTCGGATAGATTGATCTACTTGTCGATGTTTTACACCGGCAATATGATTATAGGGCTACTCAGCTGATCAAAACTCAGTGGATTGCAAAGGAACACGGAGAGTTTATACTGGTTTAGGCCCTCGTTGTGAGGCAATACCCTACGTCCAGTTGGAGTGTATTCCTTTGAGGATTACGGTGGTGGTTCTGATGAACTCGTATGCTTCTACCCTCATGGGGCGCCCTGCCTCCCCTTATATACTGGGGGACAGGGTTACAAAGTAGGAGTCCTAGCCAGATTACGGCCAAGAGATCTCCCCTTAGAGATATAACGTACCCAGCTAGGACTGTATCTTCCTTATTGTATAAGGCAAAGTCTGCCAATGGGTTACTATATCCCTAATTACAAGGCTAGGCCCATCCTCTATCCGAGTGGCCCATATGCTTGTCATGAGGTACCGGGGCCTATGGCCTCCACAGCAGCCCCTGAGACCTTCATAGTTGAGTCACAGTTGATGCCGAGTGCTCATCCTCCATGGTGAAGTATTCCCAACTGCATTGCTCCTGAGTAATCTTTGTCTGAGTGCTTCTTCTCCCGAGTCCTGCTTCATGTCAGCTAGCAACGAGGCTATGAACGGCTCTATATAGAAGTATTAATTATGAAACAATTAAACATAAAGTCAAAGATCTTTAACCTTATAGTCTATACCAAGTAATGCACTACTGGTATGTGAGATTCTTCGGTATCATGTCAACCGGAATAATTTTATAGTCTTTCCCGAGTATTATACTACCGGTATATGAGACTCATTGGCATCATGTCAGCCGGGATGATTATTTATAGTCTTTCCTGAGTAGAATACTACTCAAAAATTAGACTCTTCAGCTTCATGTCAACTAGAAAAAGTGTTTATAATCTTTCCCGAGTAGCGTCCTACTTGGAAGTTAGACTCTTCAGCATCATGTCGGCTGGAAAAATGTTTTGCTCATGGCAATTGTTGACCAAGCATGTAGGCCGAGTACCACTTTATGAATTTTAATCCAATATGTGGTCAGGTGTACTTGAGAGATACCTGCATCCCCAATTTTAATGGAGACCAGCTTGTGATCCTTATAAGGACATATTCTCAATACCTGGTGAATAATACAGATATCCGAACACATGTGTTCAGCAATGAGGCTTTCATGAAGCATATCTGATTACCCAATCGGTCTCTGTAAGCAACACTAGCACTGTGTTTTTAACACAGCCAGCTAACGGCCCAAATTGAGCGTGTACTATAGAGACTCGTATCTTGGTGGCCTACTACTGAATAAGCCGGCCTAAACCGACCTCCCCAGTGCAGCCTTATAAAAGTCACATCTGTCGCATGTCAGGATGAGTACTCCAGCGTTGGTAACTGCAATCAGCCAGAAGAATCCTTGCCTGCAAGCCTTTCCGACTTATGTTCTGGATGCAGCATGGTTGCCACAGATGCCTGAGCAAGTATATAGCAGGATCTGCTTGCCCTCCTCAGGTGTGACGCAGTGCATGAGAACTCCGGATGCGCTTTGACGACATAGATCTTCTCTGACTTCAGCAAAGCTGAACAAGGTATCCGAACCTTGCATTAGCATAGGATTTAGCTAGTGACCCTCATGGGGTGTACCCTACCCAACAAAATTATAGTAAAATAAGGTACCCGAACCTTGCATTAGCATAGGATTTAGCTGGCGACCCTTATGGGGCATACCCAACCTAGCAGAGTTGTAACCAAATAAGGTACCCGAACCTAGCTTTAGCGTAGGATTCGGCTGGTGACCCTCATGGGGCATACCCTACCTAGCCGAGTAGTGACCGTATAAGGTACCCGAACCTAGCATTAGTGTAGGATTCGGCTAGCGACCCTCATGGGGTGTACCTCACCTAGCCAAGTTGTGACCGAATAAGGTACCCGAACCTAGCATTAGCGTAGGATTCAGCTGGTGACCCTCATGGGGCGTACCTCACCCAGTCAAGTGGTAGCCGAGCTCCGACTAGCGCCCGAGGTCGGTTATTAGTCCACAGGGAGTGTAGCCAGGGAAGATGATGTCCTGACTGACGCAAGCACTCGGTCAGTTGCCCTCATGGCGCATTCCGAGTGATTCTTGGCAGACTGGTCCAGACCCTAAGCGTAGGAGATAGGCTCGCAACCTTGAGTTCCTGTCACGCATATCCGGAGTTGGCCCTGCATTATAAACATATTAAGATGAGTAGCATCTAATGATGAAACAATCGCCCGAATAAAATTATGTATTTTACAATATATGTAAATACGTGTTCTTCCCTCTTTTTGATATTAATTTTCCCGAGTAGTTGACCCCTTACGTTTAAGCACTTTGCGCCGATAGTCATAGCCCCTAGCGTTGGGAGTTGGCTCATGGCTCTTTCCCAGACACGCGTTTTGGGTGACTTGAGTTCATCTTTCATGGAGCAAAGTTTCACGGATCGAAATTTATGCTACTCGAGTACTTTTGCAATCATTAAAGAGAAAAATAGAAAAAAGTGCAGCTGTACACCTATTAGGTGTAAACGGCTGCGCATGCGAGGCCAAGTAAGGGAAATATTTATTAGAAAAGCGACTTTAGCCGTTCGGTATTTGGAGTGGGGATGCATGCTTGTGTTTGAGCTTGTAAGCCCCGAACATGTCACTTGTGTTCTAATAATCTCAATTGTTGAAGGTCGAAGAGGTTGTGACCAACTACCACAATGAAGCCGTAGACTTGCGTTTGCGGTTCCCAGCTTTAGTCGGGGTCGCATCATCGGTGTCCTTCCGCTCCTTCTGTTAGGGGGCCTTTTCATCATCGAGGTCCTCAGCAATAGCGTCAGCCGATCGGCTACTTGTTTGCCATGTGAATAGAGCCTTGACAGAGGTTGGGAGGCTTCCGAGGAATTTAGCGAGATGGAACGTGGTGTATTGACTCCTTTTGAAAGGCAATGATGACGACCTTCATCATTGATCTTCGGATGAATTCTTCGTCTTCAGAGAACCTCTTGATGAAGTCACGAAGAGACTCATTCTCCTTTGATGTAACTGATATAAGTCATACTCGGAAGATGACCTCTCGTATGTTGTACACCCAGAATTTCCATCCAAAATTCTAGAGTTTTATGTGTGTAAATAATCGTCCAAGGAATCAACTGAGGCACACATGACAAAATTGATAATAAAAGTAATGTTTAATACGTAAGCATTATCAGAGGAATGACCCCAAAAAAAAGTCAAACACGAAAATAAAAACAACGTACGATCCCACGCACGCACGACCAGCTCCCGCCATTCCCCCACGAAAGCCTCACAAGCCCCCGAACATTGATTCAAGGAGCATGAAATACCGCAACACAACAAAAGCAAAGCACTGAAAAAAGGAGCAAAAGGCTCAAGTAAAGCAAGTAATAGAACATTGAGAGGTAAAAACATAGTATAGCAGATGACACACATACCGCTCACAAAAACCGGTATAGCCCAACCCCCCCTGGAGCACACAAGCCACATCAACACAGTTTAGATGGAGGACAACACAAGACATGCAGCTCGGCCCTAACCTGGCACGGCTACAAAGGTTACCTGCCAGAGTTACCAGTAACCCACAAACACAACCCCAGCACATCACAGTCCCTAATACCACCACGGAATCTCGAAAGAAGTGGTAAGCTATCATTAGCTCGCAAATAGGAAACCTCTGCCCGAACCCTACGCCCGTAGGTGATCAATACCTACCGCAAACCGGTGCGTATTGACACCATTTGACTATCCAGCCACAATAACAGCCCAGCCTCCTATAACTCGACATACCAAACTCCGCATCGCATCCAGCTTGGTGCCCGAGTGCTCGCAACAATACCGCGAACTGCCTACGTCACAGCACCGGCAGCACTCCAACCGTGGCCAAACCACCTTATCACGTAGGGAACATAAAAGTCCGGACCCACGCAAACAACAATCACATGGAAATAGAGAAATACGACAACCATAAGTAGATATATAGGACGGGGGCTTAACAGCTAATATCAGCTAACCAGAAAAAAGTAGCAGTCAAAATATCCATATCAATATTCAAGTGAACAAATCAAAGGCATAAACAAAGTAAGGGGGCCCCGATGACATCCAAAAAAGCAGCGACAAGAAAACATACCTAATCAAGGAACCATACAGAAACTGAAATCGGACTCATGAGCTCCACACACCCGACACACTCAAAAACTGCCTCTTCCTAAACCGGTAGCATAGCAATAAACAAACAACAAACGACATCAACACACATACCATACAATTTAATGAAGCTCAGATTGAAAATTAAACTTGAACACTCAATCCGAAATCTAGAAGATATGATTCTAATTTAACGCCTTTAACCATTAAAAGAATTACCCGATTAGCGTC